>JALMGJ010000015.1:10595000-11042500 GCA_023362775.1 Charina bottae
ACTTAATGGGTGAGCAATCAAACAATGATAAAGATTGGCTTACTACTTTGATTTTTCTTAAGAAAACTATTGTTCTCCAAAGATGTCTGGATTTAGAATGTTTCTTAAGAGAGAGACAGAGTAGAAATACAATTATGAATGTAAACTTCAAAACTGCTTAAGGTGTTTGCCTTTTTATAAAGTTTATAGAAAATGGCTTCTAATATTCAGCCTAAATGATCCAACTGCAGCCGATTGATAAGAATGTGTAGCACCAAGAGCTGGGGAAATGGATTATGAAATCACAATGACTATTCACTAGAGTAAAAGTTTGTCTTGGCACCATCCAGGAATTCTGGGTAGCAGGTATGAATTTGCCTTTTTATTAGCTGTGATAAATTAAATGTGAAGAAGTCAAAAAAATATGAGTTAAACTTGCTTACAATATTTCTGCCTAATATGCATTAGAAAGAGCTAGTTCTATATCTCATTATGAAGAAGAAAGCTGTGTTCCTGACTTTTTTTAATCTTTTAAAGAAATTGCACTTTTAATTAATTTTCCAGATATTCTATGATAAGAATCTCCTTGAATGGCATTTGAGGAATGCCATTACTCATTGACAAATCAAAAGTGAAATACTTTGAAGAGAGCACAGTAAAGAAAGAGAAATACAATCATTTCACCAAGATGGCTCTAGCTTTATATATCATGTACATTGCAAAGCTATGTCCAGGCATTATTTCTCAATCACGTGCCTCATAGCAATCCTACTATGGGTTCAAAGCATGTATACCCTCCATGGAGGAGAACATGACATAATTAAGGTGCCCTTGGTAACCCTTTTGTTCAGATGTTTCCATCCCACACATGGATAGGGAAACGGAAACAGAGGGAAATATAATGCTGGAGGAAGAGCCAGCAAGTATGACCATTTATATCCATCATATAATCAAAATCACAGAATATGCCCAAATAGGAATCAAATGATAACAAAATCCTCTACGTGTTTGCTCAAAAGTATTTCCTGTTTTGTTCAGTAAGGCTCACACCTATGACAGCAGTCTTGTCTTTACTGATACTTACTGTAAATCTTATTTGTGTTCCCCTTCTATGATAATTCATTTCATTTCAGGATTTGGGAATGTATAGCCCCAGGGCCATACATTACTCCCACCCATTTCTTGAACCTCCCATCACTCCTTTTGAATGCAATGTTTCAGGAATGTGTGATGGAAAATTTGTGAAAATTATACTATTAGCCACATTTTCTAAAATGTCCCTCCCAAATTAGAAAAAACAAAAAAGAAAATCCCAACTCAGCCATATATGAGATTCAGCCTGCTTACACAATTGATGCATGCCTCTTTATTACCCACCCCCTCAAAAAGCTATTAATCCTGTCTCTCAATTTTCAAAAGGCTCTTCTAATCTAGAGTATCATTAATTTTCAAAATCATATTAAATGATTCTAGTCTATGTGGTGAAGAGATCTCCAATCTCATTAGGTTTTCCTATCAGTCAAAAGAAAAATAAGATGAATAGTCCATTGAACTCTCTGATATATGGTGTGCACAAGCTTCTTCTCCTTGTGTCCATTGTTCTGTAGCTTTCAACTTTTATCCATGCAACTTTAGCCATATGTAACTGGCTAGGACTGATTTCACTTGTAAACATGATAGCCTATTTCCATCTAATCGGCTTAATGGGACCCTGATGAGCATTACATCATGGATGGATATGCACAACTCTATCAGCTGTATGTGTACCTTATGCTGTCTATTTTCTTGTTGGATAAAGAAGACGTAATGTGGAATACATTCTATACATTCTATACATTCTCAACTGATTGAAAAATAACCAGGATTGACAAACAATTCAATTGCATGGCTTTTCTCAAATGTATTTCACAGTTACTGTATGTAATTAGATGCAGCTAAACTGGCTCATAAAAATGGGCTGAATGATGTTTAGTGGAGTATAACGTTTCCTACATCTTGGAGATTGAAGCAAACCCTCCATCTTCTAAGTTCACATTCAGTCAAGACTTCAGCACTGTTAATTCACTCAGAGGGATGTGAGTAGGCTTCAGTTGGGAACAGGGACATGGATGTAGATGCACCACATTTACTTTTGAGCTTTGTTTAATAAAGTAACTGAAGGAGGATCCTAAGTACAGCTGAGCACAAATGATCCTTTGGAATTGGCTACCAAATTATGGGAAGAGAATTTGAATGGACAAATCAGCAATTTCTCAAGAGCAGTACTTCTCTTTAGTGGGCAGCTGTATTACCACTACTAACAAAGCCCCATGGAAATCTCTTGAGATCTAACGGAAATTTGCAAACCTCTGGATAAATTATTGTACACTGAAAAACAAGACTTTATCTTATTCTCTCAAACATGTAAATGCACACACCTCAGCTATCTCATGACTGGTTCAGGAAGTTTTAATTACATAAATTTAATGAAAACAGAATGAATTCTATATCTATCTTGATACTAAAACTATCTAGAATTTTATTCAACTACAAAGGAGGCGGTGTAAGGCACTAACATAACAATAGATTTAAAGAATCTGAGTTCTGAGAATTATTCCAGTCATGCCAACTCTAGAGCAATACCCCATTTCTTATGTTGTTGTTGAAATAAGGGGGCATTGAAGGGATTACAAGGCCATATATTTTCCATGCACCTGAGATCACACAAATCTTTAAATTAATCATGATGTCTGCAAGGGGAAGCCTATTAGTGTAAGCTACCATAGAACCAGAAGGAAGATCTGGGGGAACAAGGTTCAGAAACCCACATCACTCTGCTTACTGTATGTCTGAAGACTGAAATTATATATAAATTTCTTTAAGCTCACTGAACTCATTAGGTTTTGTTTCTGAAAGACATGAAAAGGAATACACTGTAAACTGTCCTTCCTACTTCATGCCTCTACGTCAATATTAGACAAATTACAAATTACAGTTAAAGACTAAGGTAAGATAGACTCTCTCAAGTTACATTCATCTCCTGGACTGTATCAATGCAGTTTTCTTGGCAGTGTAGTGATTCCATTGTGATTTTTAAAACAACTTCCCAGTTTAGCCCAAGGGTCTTCCATTTAAGCACATTTAACTTTGCATAGCTTCTGCATTCAGCCAAATTCAGACAGCTGCTGCTACCACTGGGGCATTTAAAGACAAGGGATGTGTAAAGCTTTAGGCTGAACACTCAGTTTGCAAGCAATTCAGTCAAAACTCTCCTTAAGATCAACTCTTCAAATTGAATCACCAAATTGATTTGATGCATTGAACCCAGACAGGTGCCTTATCTTAAATTGATTTGAAGATTTGATGGACTTTAGTGCTTACACTCACCCATTTTTATAGAATCAAATTGGATCTTCAAAATTAATTGATTCAATTGGACTCATTATATCACAAAATCTTAATGATATATTTAATTGAATTAGAAATGTTAATATCTTGGGTTGAGTTGTCTACCCTTATAAAAGACACACAGAGAGACAGTTTGGTTAGTGGTTAAGGCACTGGGCTAGAAACCGGGAGACCAGTCACTCTCTTTCAGCCCTAGGAAGTAGGCAATGACAAACCACTTCTAAAAGATCTTGCCAAGAAAACTGCAGGGATCTGTCCAGGCAGTCTCCGAGAATTGGACACGATTGAATGGATTAAAAACTAATAATAATAAAAATAATAATAATAAAAGACACAAGGCTACTTTTAACTCTTTTCTTAAAGAAGATAAACAATACTTCCAGAAAACTTCTTAAAATCTCTGAGTTTTGTTTTTGAAACAGATGATTATATTGACATGGGAACACTTCTTCATTAGGGTTTTTGTGTTGTGTATGTGTGTTTGCATTATTTTAATAGGTTATTCAGGATAAGATAGCCTACTGTGTGTCAGCTCAAGCACATAATTCTGCACAGAGATTTTGATACACAATATTTTATTATCATCAGATGTTATATATTAAATATTTCATTGTTAATTAATTGTTAATTATGTGCCACTCCATGAGTTCTGCCATTTGATTAAATTAATATTTAATTACTTATTAATTACATATTTAACACTATAAGGCACATGATTGACAAGGAGTGATTATGCTGACTTTGTCCATGGGAAAACACAGTTAGGAAAAAAAACACGTAATTTTAATTTCCTTGTGTGCCAGGTTTCTTTATGTCAGAAAGTACAGAATGGGAAACCTGGCGTGCAGTATTCTTGAATCAGATATCTGGATTCACATCAGTGCATGACACTGGAAAGATGATATGAAGAAGTAGTCGATCCTGCAATCTTTAATGGTTCCCCAACTAGTTGGTCTATACATGTGTTGAGGTTGCAGTTCCCAACTTTCTTAATGGCCACGTAGGCTAGAAATTCTAAGAGTTGTAATCTATCTCATCTTACCTGGAATATTTTATATACTTACATAAGAGGAAGTCCCACTGAAAGGGGCAAAGTGGTGTTTCAGGATCCGAAAAGCAGACCCCGCGAAAATAGTGGGAAAATGCTCGGAAGAAGAAGTAAGTCCCACTGAACTTAAACACACTGATATCTGAGTACCTAAAGAATGACAGAAGGCTGAGGTGAGTGTCAGAAGGTCCTTTACTTAGTTTTTCTATAAATTTACTAGTTTGCTTTTGGGAACCATTTTTCCTCAACCTTTACTCCCCCCACTTCTATTACAAAGAATATCAATTTAAGAAGACATTACAACCACACATATAGAGCGCTCTGAACATTTAAAATGCATTCTAAATGTTCAATATTATGAAAATGTATGCAATGGGAAAAACATTGAAGATTCTGCATTAATCAGATGTAATGATGCTGATGACTCCAGACTAATTGTGATATAATCAGCAAGCCCTGAAAATTGTTGGAGCTAGTACATACTTACAGTATGTGAAGTTGAGTCCATTGTGTATGAAACTGTTCCTTCAATGGCTAGACCACTCGTAGTTGTTGAGAATTTCTTTGATGGTTGTTTTGAACTGTTGCTACTGGAGAAGCTGCTTATATCATTTAAATATAGATCAATGCAGAATAGAAGCAGATTTGTTTCATATCAACAGCTTTTATACAAGCATGGAATTCATTTTCAGAAACACTATTTTTGGAAGAAGTGGATATTATGCTCTGAAACTACCCCAAATAATGAACTACAAAACTGAAACAAACCCTGATGAAGGTGGTCTTTGGATTACTTTCTCAATGTTGGGAAGGACTGAACCTAATCTTTGTGGCAAAGATTTTCTCCTCAGTTTTGGAATGCATTTCCCCACCTGAGGTGAATTCAAATAAGGTTTCTAATTTATTGATTTATTCTCAGGGGCTTGTCAGTGCTTCATCTTGCAGGTTATCTTCTGCACTTCAAGTATGGGTTGGGGATTGAGAGGGATGATAATAGCGAGGAGGGCATATAGAAGAGTTGTATTAGTCTATTGATGCAAAAAAATTAGAATCTGGTATGACCTTTTCCAAGTAATATGGCTTTTTAACACATTACATTTGTTAATTGATCAGGTAAACTGTCTCACATGTAACCTGTCTCTTCCCCTCCCTTTCCCCCACCTCATTCTGATTTAAATCCTTCATCAGGCTAGCCACTCCAGGCATCTGATCAAGTGAGCTGCAAGTCATGAAAGCTTTAAAAAAAAGGTAAAGTTTCCCCCTGCACACTTGTGCAGTCGTGTCCAACTCTAGGGGCTGGTGCTCGTCTCCGTTTGTTAGCTGAAGAGCCAACATTGTCCGAAGACAATTCCGTGGTCATGTGGCCGGCATGACATGCATGGAACGCTGTTACCTACCCACCGAAGTGGTACCTATTAATCAACTTGCATTTGTATGCTTTTGAATTGCTAGGTTGGCAAGAGCTGGGGCGAGCGCGGGAGCTCACTCCGTCACACGGCACTCAGGTCTCAAACCTCCAAACTTGTGATCTTCCGATCGACAAGCCTGGCATCTTACCCGCTGAGCCACCATGCCCCTTATAAGCCCATGAAAGCTTATGTCTTTTAATTTTTTTTTTTGGGGAAAAGGTGCTCCAGATTCCTGATTTTAGAAGAGAGTGATGCAGTAAAGGAAGAATATTTCTTGAAGGGTGTGTGTGTGTGTGTCAGGGCCTTCTTCCTCTTCTCTCCTGCTTCCTTTCCATCCAGGCCTACGACTCCTAGCCTGAGCAATGGGGAAAGATCTGCTCCTGCCATGAAACCTCATCAGTTCTCTCTTCTCCAAGGGCATTCCCTGAGTACTTTCTATTCCCCAAATTAATGATTTTTGACCCAGTTCTTGTCATCTCCTGCTGCCAGTATGGAGATTTCACCAGATCAGTGGATACTCAGCTGTGCTGTGCAGACAGGGCCATTGTGCTTTAGAATTTCTGAAGAGTTTAATGTTGTTTATGCAATTATTTTTATAGCTGGTTAATTTTTTTCTGATGCTTCTGAGCTTCCTTTACCATAGCAAACTGGCAGCAGGTACAGCTGTGCTTTCTATTCCAAAGCCTTCCTGGCTGCTTCTGCATCCTTAAGAGAAAAAAATCCCTTTAGGAGGGTTTTCATCCCTATGTTTTCCTTTGGCATTTAGTTAAGTGTGGAAAGCCAGGGAGAAAGCAAGCTGCCAAAGAAATGATCATCCAGTGAAAGATGGGACATTTGCATTCACCCCTTGCTCACCTCACGATTAAGGAGAAGAAAAATGCCATCCACATGGCCATCCATTCACTCACATTTTCTGTTCCTTTGGAGCAGATATTTTTAAGTATTAAGTGGTAAGAAGGGTTACAAAATGCTAAAGGAATGCTTATATAGCTCTTGCCAAAAAATATATAAAGGTGTGTCCATGTAGAAATCAGGAAATCATCTTTAGGGACTTTTACTTTTTTCATTTAATTTCAGTTCCCTGTTAGGAGGAACTGGCTTGTCATCTCTAGCTCTCTACTGTAGGCTGAAAAGATTGAAATAGTCCTTCCTCCCTCCCTCCCTCCCTCCCTCCCTTGGATCTCTCTTCTTGACTAGGCTTTGGAGATATTTCTGGAGCTATCCAGATCATCCCCAGTAATAAATTTGAATTCACCCATAGGAAATGTCTGAAATAAAGCTGTGTTTGATCATCTGAGTGGGCAGACATTCCCCCCCCCCTATATCATTCAGAGTTATGAGACTAAGAAAAGTTTAAATGAGGTCAAGGGAATGGGGAAAAAATGACAAAGAAAACTCTGAAAGTAAAGTTCAGTTCAGAATGTTATCTGCATTCTACACTGGGATAAATCTGCTGAAAGAAGCTTCTAAATGTAGATATGGACCTCCTGGGAGGATCACTGAACCACAGAATTATGCAAAGAACTAAATACATATAGAGTGAATGATTTAAGCCATCAGAGAGACAGCTAAATATTTTGAATAAAATAGGTCATGTCAGAATAATCTGGAGGCCAACATCTTCATGCAAGTTTTAGTTATTTCAAGCAAGGTTGACTACCACACTTACAATATAGCTCCCTTTGTCCATCTATATATGCACCCATGACAGAAAGAAGATTGTACTCTTAGGTACCTTTAGAAGCTACTACTACTAAGTAGCTAATTAAGTGGCTCCTTAGAACCATGGACACCTCACACAAGAGGAGCTGTGTAAGAACAATATTCAGATGAACACAAACACACTGCAGCAACCCAGAACACCAGAAAAAGGAAACAGACCACTTATATAGCATCTTCCAGCAAAATGGATATCCACGCAACTTTATCAAAAAGTGCCTGACCACTCAACCCACCACAGCAAAACCAACAGAAGCTATGAAAAGGATTACACTGCCATACATCAGAAACATCTCAGAAACTACTAATAGACTGTTACAACCACACGGCATCACTATAGCACACAAACCAACCAAAACCCTTCAGAACATCGTAAGTAACCCAAAAGACCCAGTAGCCCAAGAAGAAAAGACAGGAGTTATGTACAACATACAGTGTAAGGACTGTAACAGCCACTATGTAGGACAGACTGGCAGAAGACTAGCAGAACGCATCCATGAACACCAACTAGCAGTCAAAAGACATGATGAAAACTCCTTAATCTCACAACACATGGACAGACTTAACCATACTTTCAACTGGGAAACTGTGAGCATATTAAACCAAGCCAAATCCAAAAATGCTAGAGAATTCCTGGAAGCTTGGCACTCAGACAAAGCAGCCATCAACAGATACATAGAGGTAAACAACATTTACATACCATTCATAAGAGACAATAGAAAAGCCAGAAGACCAGAACACCTCTTGGCCAGCAATCAACAACAAAATATGCAAAGATTAACAACAAGATTAGCAGCAGAGGAGCAATCAAACAACACAATAGACCCTAATCAAGGAACTATTAACTCAGTCAATCAACCAAGCAGCACACAACAACCCAATCAAGGTACTACCAAGGAGAGTACAACACCCCCACCAACACAGGCAGGAGAAGCCAGGGTATATAAACAGAGAGCACGTTCCACTCCTTTTCGCACTGAAGATGTTGCCTAGCTTGGCAATGAAACGTCTGCAAGAAAACAACAAGGCTCAGAGAGCACCAAGGACTCCACAGTTCAGCCCTGAGCTACAAATATTCTCTTTGATTGGCATGGACACTTTGCTGTTATGGCTGCCAACTTACTTTGATCTACTATATATCTAATAAGATATTTACCATGAGATGAACCTCTACTGAAATGGGACATTAAGGGGACATATTTTGTCACTTCCAATAATCAACAAGAGAAATATTGTTTGAAATATAATGGCTCCATCATTGCATTGAAGACCACAACTCTAGTTTCATTCTCCAGGGTTTTCTGCAAAATGGAAACTGCAAAACCATTCAGTAATCTAATGGCTATACAGTATGTCCTCTCCCACTATAGCTGGAGAAGACAAGATATGGCCCTCCAGGTACTGTAGACTGCAGTCTCATAATTCTCCCAATTTATCATGCTATTAGAGTGCATGGGAATTCGAGTTCCACAACATCTGGAAAGTTGCACATTACCAGTTAGAGCGGCAAGTCAAAGGAATTGGTGGAGAATGGTAATCAGCTCATTCTTTAAAGAATGCTCCTTTTTGGACTCTTATTCCTGTCTCCTGTTTAGATCCTCCCCTTTCACATTAACACCATGTGCATTGCACTGCCTCTCAGCATCAAATACATGTTCTTCAAAGTGCATTTGGGGGAGAAAGGGGCTCACTCATCAGTCCACTTTTTTATAGAGAAAGTAGACTGACCACAAAAATAAAATCATCCTTCTTATTCAGCTGTGAACTCTCTGTGTTACTACTACACATGGCTTTAGCATGATGATAGGATCCAGTACATATGAGAACCTTGCAAGGATATATTGAACCGTGACCTAGACTTCCCGCACCCCCCATTCACAGGCTAGCCACAACTAAATCCCTGCATGAGCATGGAAAATGGATTTTATTTATTTTTTTGTTTCCCCAAACAGCCTGCTACTTCTTTTTGTTTCGTTTCATTCTTATTTCTTCAAGGTAATTTGGTGATTAATAGAACTTAAGGGCACCCTTACTATAATATGCACTTGACATTGATCAAGTTTCCAGGACTCATCATTATTCATTAGGTGCAGTCAGCTTCTTAATTCCTTCTTGCGTAACTCCAAATTGTTCTGTGATGTTTACAGCCCCCGGCAGATAATCTTCAACAAGGCTAGCATTTAAAATAAATTTGAGCCAGAATTATACTCTGCTTATGATTGCAAATAATTAATTGTAGAACTTCCTCTTCCAGGAAGAATAGGAGGAGGAGGAGGGAGAAGAAAAACAAAATAGAAATGGATAAATCTAAGACTGATTCATGTGGTATTCACACATAGGGCAATTATGTAGGAGGAAAAAAATCCTTATTCTACTGATGCCATCCCTAGTATAATATAGCTGTGCTCCTGATAGCTGTATTTTGTCTGTGTTTTAACAAAGAGAAAGATATCTGCATGAGCAGCTGTTTGTCATAGGCAGTCCATGCAATTGGGATTCCGGTAGTTGTTCCACAGCTGCTCTATGTGGAGCATGCTTTACTTTCCAGAGGTTTTTACTTAATCTATGGGTTAAAACGTAACGTCTCCAGATGAGAGAAATAGTCTCTGAAACCATAATGTGAGTTTTCTTTCTTCTCATTCATCATTAGTGATTACTACATGCTGATGTTACTTTCAGAATCATTTTATTGGAGGTATTGGCAGTTCCAGACATCAAGAGTGAACATTAATCAATCAATCAATCAATCAATCAATCACATTTATTACAGTCTTAAGGCCAGATACAATCAAAATATATAGTAATAACAATCATATACATATACACACACACATACAGAAAAACAATTAGTATGATATAATCTAAGATTAATTAAGAATAAAAATACTAAAATAAATTGAAATAAAATACTATTTTCTAAACCTAAGTAACGGTGCGGCGTATCGTGTAGATGGTAGCACAAAACTGGGCAACTTGGTAGGATACTTTTGAGTGAAAGAAGTAGCATTAAATATAAATCATGCTCCCTGCCTGGAAATTTTTTCAATATTGGATATAAAAGGGTCTGTCTAGAGTCCTTATATAGGGAACAGTGTAATAACATATGGCTTAGGGTTTCTATTGAGCCATCACTACATGGACAGAACTGAAGGTACATAGGAGTACCCTTAAAATGTCCAAAAATCAGACATGGATGTATTCAATCAAAATTCACTGATTTATACTGTACCATTGGCATGGACATTATCACTCACTGAAGGGATCAACACTATTTCCAGTTTTAATCTTGTTCCCTTTCAAAATAACTGTCCCCTGGAAAAAAAGGGTACCAAAAGTGGTGCTTTCTATCTTTGCCTAAACATTTTTTTCTTTTTTTGGGGGGGGGGAATTATATTTCACACTTCTTAACAGTTCTATTCCTTTATACCCTTCCAGGGAATTACCACCTAGACATGGTGGCTCTCCATTATGGGCTTCAATAACTTTAATGACCCTGAGAACTGGTGGAAGTGGGAACCCTTACTAGTAAAGATAAACATAGTTGATTAAAGCAAAAAGCAATCTAAAATGGGGGGTAGGGGTAGTGAGACTCTGAAATTATCAGGGAAGTCAACCCACCTAGCAAAAGAAATTCCCAACACAGAGTCAGAAGATTATAATACAAACCACTTCTGTATTTTGCCAAGAAAAAATTAAGGGCATTCAAAAGAAGCTTGGGTACCAGATGATAAGACAAGATCATATTGGAAGACATCATTACTCCAGTTACTGACAAAATATGAAAGTGTCCCAAATAGATCTGGAGGTGATGGCCAGATCAAAGCCACAAGGAGATCTAGTCACTTGTGGGGTCAGTACCAAAAGAGGAGTTCCTTCCTCATTTATGAGGATTCCTTCAGTTGGCATATGGACTGTGGGAAGCACAGACCAAGAAATTGTAAAGCAGAAATGAAACACACTAAACTGGATTTAAAGGTTCCAGGATGATTCAGTCTGGAGAACATAGATTCAAAATATACAATTAATGTAAGGAAGAGATTCATTATGTAAACTTTACAGGAATGAGAAATTGAGTTGATCTAGGAAGAAATAAAAGACATAATGAAAATTGAAGTAAAAAATCCAAAAATTTCCAAGAAGGAAAGATTAAAGTGGCTTTGAGAACAATCTATTACAATAGCCAGGGAAAGCCTTGGGCAACAAGCAAGATATTTGCAGATTTTCAACATCATGAAGAAAATTAACAAAAGCTACTTCAAAAAGTGTCAATAAATATTGTAGAGGAACATAAAAAGAAATATTTTTTAAAGTCAGAGAAATCACAGGAAAATTTGCAGCTACTGTATGACTACTTAAGATTAATCATGGAAAATATGTGAAAAGGAGATTGAAAGGTGGAAACCATTTATGAATTTTGGGGGGAGGTCAGATAGCTCTCTAAACTTAAGAGGCCACATTAAGTTCTGAATCTTTACGCTTTGCACCTAACGTCCTGTTGAGATAATAAACTTTCATTGGCTTGTCCTGCCAAGAGTAGCTTCCATATTACCAAGGCAGTTTGGGGATTGACATTGCCTATTCTAGGTGTAATAGAAGATGTGAAGCTGATGTGGTAGCTGATTCGCTCTTTAATCTTACATTCTGATTGGTCCTTCAAACCTGCTTTTGAGTCCTAAGGATTTTTATTCTGATAATTTTATGTCCCCAATAGTAGCTTGTTTTCTGGCTTCCAGCTCACTTCAGAACACCACTAGGAGTCAAACCTGGTAACCATATTTTGGCTGCAATCCTATTTATTTATTTATTTATTTATTTGTCACATTTCTTCACTGCCCATCTCGACAAATGACTCTGGGTGGTGAAGAATGCCTACCTACTACCTACTTATATTAGGTTAATCCTATTAAACTCAACAGGATTTAATGCTAAATTTTGAGATTTAATACTGAGAGGAGGAAAGGCATTAGATTATACTGTTAATGATTTCTACCAGGAATTTTTGGTATCTTTAGTTATCACTAAGCATAAGTTTTGAAAGAGTAAATTAAGTATAAGTATTGCATGCATTCATTTTCAGTGGTTGATACCTTGTGATTATAGAGTACATTCAAGTTGGACCAATTATTTAGAATGCAAGGGATTCTCTCAGAAGTAGGTAAATTAGCAGCATATCACTGACTGCTGAGAAATCAGAATTTATCCTATTTTTTTGTAGACTGAAGAAAATGCAAGATATTCTATCACTTTTTTTTCAGACAGGATAACGTCTTCATATCTATGAATACGTCTTACAAGAAATCTAAATAAAATACTCAGAAAGCTAGAATAACCATTTGGTGAGGCATCTTTTTTTCTTGACCACTCAAGGGGATAATCTTAAAACATTCCAGATGTAATGACCATGGAAGCATTTTTCATTCACATACTCAGTTTCAGCTAGAGGTTGAATTAATTGCATTGATTAGAACTGTTTTGGCATTCTTTGGGACATGGCAGATACTCTGGGAATTAAAACAAACCCAAACAAAAACATTGGCACTTCAGTTTACTTGGAGTATTACCGATGAATAGCAAGAGAGTATAAACAAACTGACACCATCAAGCACGTACAAAAACACTGAAATCTCTTTCTTCCTCTGAACAAAACAAGAGGTAAATAAATCACAACAATTGTAAAATGACTGTAAAATGATCAGGTTGGGTGTGGGATAAAAAATATTCAAAGAAGCTGCTGTTTCTTGGACTGATATCACTTTTGCACATGTATGTGTACATGCACATGTGCATGTACCCTCCCCCCAAATTTATATTTCTCTCTCTCTCTCTCTCTCTCTCTATCTATCTATCTATCTATCTATCTATCTATCTATCTCTTCTCACCCCTTTGGGTGGTTTGTGTCTTTCCTCAAGGGTTCTGCACAGTATCTTAGCTGTTCCTAGCATTGCACTCTTCTGGACAGAGAGCTCTGATGTTGCTCCTCTTGGAGCCACTCTCCCAGCTTAGGAGTCACAGCCCTGAGTGCTCCTACCACCACTGGGACCACTTTGGCCTTCACTTTCCATATCCTTTCTAGTTCCTCTTTCAGGCCCTGGTACTTCTCCATCTTCTCATACTCCTTCTTCCTAATGTTGCTGTCACTTGGTACTGCTACATCTATCACCACTGCTGTCTTCAGGTCCATATCTACCATCATGATGTCTGGTTTATTGGCCAGTACCTTCCTGTCCGTCTGGATCTGGAAGTCCCACAGGATCTTAGCCCTGTTATTCTCCATGACATTCTGTGGAATCTCCCATCTGGACTTGGGAGGGTCTAGCCCATACACTGTGCAGATATTCCTGTACACAATGCCAGCTACTTGGTTGTGCTGTTAAGTGAATGCTGTTCCTGCCTGCATCTTACACCCTGCCACTATGTTTTGGACTGTCTCTGAGGCCTCTCTGCAAAGTTTGTGCCTCGGGTCCTGTCTAGTGTGGTAGACCCCTGCTTCTGTGGATCGGGTGCTTAGTGCCTGTTCTTGTGCTGCTATGATCAGTGTCTCAGTGCTCTCTTATAGTCCAGCCCTTTCCAGACACTGGTAGGATTTTCCAATGTCAGCCACCACAGCTATCTGTCAGTGCTACATCCCATGTAGGGTCTTGTCTTGCCATGGCACTTTCTCTGCTTGACCTTCCTTCCATGTCTGCTGCTGCCTCAGGCATTCTCTCAGCAGTTCATCTTTGGGTGCCATCTTACTGATGTACTCCTGGATGCTCTGGGTCTCATCCAGGACAGTGGCTTTGACACTCACCATATATATCCCTCCCTCCCTCCCTCCCTCCCTCGAGGATGGACTTGAACCCATGTGTCCCTGGTCATATTACAACATCTTAATCTCTTTACCACTTTAGCACATCCATTATTTTTTTTAAAGTAATGTAATATATTTTGTTACATTTGCATGTGTGAATATATTTGGTGATTTAGACATAGCTTGAGTACATGTAAATTGCAACTTTTGTTTGATTGCTTTTGTTGCTGTTTCTTATTGTTGGCTAATGTCGCTTGCCTTTTAGTTGATATTACCTAATCAAATCTAAGTGGTTGTGTCAGGGGTCAACAACATAGTGCCTAAAGGTGCCAAGATTCCTGAAACACAGTGAATATCATCAATTGAACCCCAGGAGGGGGAAAAATAGCCAAAAGATTGCCAGATCTCTATTTCATGTGATTTCATCTTACTAAAGCAGGATCATATAAGAATTCAGAATTAGCATGTGGGATCATGCAAAAATGAAATTACTGAAATCTCATGACATCTTGTCAATTTTATTTTATTTTTGGTGCCCAGTGCTTGAACTGTTGCTGATCTCTGTAGTGATGCAACATTTTCTTTTGTTTGTAAGGATGTTCTGATGACACCATCCATGCATGTCTCAAAACTATTCAATTTTTAATGTATGTTTATGTGTACATAATTTTCCCCATTCTTTCTCTGGTGTTGATAACCCAGTGACCTATATTAGAACCTTGTGCTGATTAATGACTGCAATAAAGACTGCTGCTATATTAGAGAAATATACATTGTCTTAGACAGAGTGTAATCTTCACAGTGGTCAGAGAGAGTCATACAGAAATATTCATAAAGGAATTCTCAAACTCAGTGATGATGCAAAAGATAACAAAGCCAAAACAAATCTACTTCCTATTTAGTTGGATGACCAGGGATTAATTATAGATGTTGATGAGTAAGCAGCTGTGGAGGCCAAAAGCATTTGCTTTGAGAGGATTCATAACTCTCACATTATCTTACTTTGGGGAGCACCTCTGGGCCCACCAAAGGACAGCCTGGTGCCCGAGGTTCTTCATGTGTAATTCCACTGTGGGATAAAAGCTGCTGTTCCAGCTGGTGGAACCTTTCTAGAGGTTTCTCCCCTTGGATAGGCTAGGGGGAAAGAACTTCATTTGAGAGGTGTATGTAATCTTGGTCTTAATTACAGAGATCAACACTAGCTCTCTGTTAGAATACAACACTGCAGCTAAAGTGTCAGTGCCACCTAACAAAAGAGCAAATGCATCAGTATAAATGCTCCCAGTTCTCCAACATATACACAATCACTAATGACTAGCCTAAAGCATCCATTACTCCTACAGAGGTGACACATTAACTTGGCCAGCCAATAAAGAGAACTAGTCATGGATAGATAATGAATTAATTTAGTCAGACCCACTCTACTGAGGGGGGGGGGGGAAATCCACAGCCCAGTCACAATGCATGCCAACACAATTCCTTTAACTTCTAAAGAAAATTCCCCATCCTACGCTTTTTCACTGCATTTATTTTCTAACGTTCAAGAATTGGTTTTTTTTATTTGCTCTTTTATGGAACTGGGAACAAAGTAGGAGGCTAACTGGATCAGAACCGAGGTCCTTTTTTGTCTATTATCTTGTTTTATCATCTCAAGGTTGCTAGAAGGCTCATAAATACAGTATACAAGTAATTATTTTCTCCCACTGCTGCCCACTCACTGTAACTTATGAATGTGGAGGGTCATTTAGCCAGCAGTAAGCTGAACTTGACTGATCTATAAAAACTAAGCAAGTTTGGAGCTGGTTAGTACTTGTATGGGAGACCACCAAGAAATTCCAAGGCTGTAGTCTGGACTGAGAAGTCAAAAAACATCATGGAAGAAGGTAATGGTAGATTGGTTTCTTCATTGTTATCAAGAAAACTACACCAACATGTCCATGAAATTGCCAAGAATCATACTCAACTGAAAGGAGCCCTTACTTTAGAGAGGGCAATCCTGTCTTGTAGGTCTATGTGATATGGCTAAATTTTGCTTCAACAAGGAGCCTCACATCAGGAAGCAGCCCATGGATCCCAATGAAGTCTTGTCTGGCAGTTTAGGTACCTAGAAAAGACTTCTGCCAATGATTTGTCTATGAAAAAATGTTACCTCCAGGACTAGTGGACCCACAGAATCATAGGGTTGGAAGGGACCTTATTCACTCAAATATCTAGGCTGTATTCATTCCAAGGCTCCTTTTACATCTATCTGGTGATTATTCAATAAATTTTAATTGTATAATTTAATGTGATTAATGTATAGTAATTTTCATGCATTTTGGTATTTTCCTGGAGTCAAAATCAGCATCACAAAGTTCAGATAAATGCGGAATTCTAACACTAATACAATGTGTATGCATTGGTTTGATTCTCAGAATGCAGAAAGAATAAAATCCATGAGTAATTCTAGTATGGATGCGTGAATCCCAATTAGAAAGCTCTTGAGTTTCACTGAAACTCTTTTGGTATTCCCTAAAACATAATTGTTCATATATTTCAGCTAAAAAGGAACCTCAAATTAATTGTAAATTTAAATGTTCTAAAAGTGAGTGGCAACTTTATTATGATGTAGTAAGAATATTTTACCCAGTCTTTCACCTAAGCCCAAACACTACCCAGCAACAAGTCTGAAGTTTTTCAATAAGTAATTCTGTAGTGTATAGGTCAACCAATGTATCCTTTTAAAGGAATAAATAATAGATGTACTATTGAAAATAAACAGTGATCTACAATAAAACATGAAAAATACTCATATTTATTTTCTTAGTATCAGCATTCTTGGTGTCAACTGGTAAAGAAGTACTTTGACTTACGCAATCTGATTTATTCAAACTAAATCTTAATGTAGGCGTAGACAAATTCTAGCCTTTGAAAATGGAAATGTGAGACATTTATGAACAAATGACAATTCTACAAGTGGCATCACAAATAATGCCAAGGATTAAGACAATATAATAAAGAAAGCTATATAAAGAAGTGGTATAATATCTTCATAAAAAGAGCATTTTCTCAGCTCTCCTTTTCTTTGGGGTTTAAGTCACATTTAATGGAGATTTCAAAAGAAAAGTCATTCTTCTCTCTTTGACACTATTCTATAATACTGAAATATATATGAAGCTATTCAAGAGAAAGTAGTGTTAAAACTGTGTTAATACTGTAACACTTCTATTTGGGGCAGGAGGATTGTCAGTAAATGATCTTGTAGGAAGGTATGATTATGATTACTAATTTGCTATGATACGGTGTAGTGGTTAAGGCATCACTCTAGAAACCGGGAGACCGGGAGTTCCAGTCCCGCCTTAGGCACCAAGCAGGCTGGGTGACCTTGGGCCAGTCACTATCTCTCAGCCCTAGGAAGGAGGCAATGGCAACTTCTGAAAAACCTTGCCAAGAAAACTTCAGGCAGTCTCCAAGAATCGGACACGATTGAACAGATTAAAAAAAGAAATTGCTATAGGTCTATTTCAAGCTCCTTTCTGATTCAGGAGGAGGAATACAGTGACATGGGTGAAAAGCATTTTCTAGGGCCATGTTGATGAGATAAGCCAAGTCATAGCTAGGTAAAGGTAAAGGTAAAGGTAAAGGTAAAGGTAAAGGTAAAGGTAAAGGTAAAGGTAAAGGTAAAGGTAAAGGTAAAGGTAAAGGTAAAGGTAAAGGTAAAGGTAAAGGTAAAGGTAAAGGTTTTCCCCTGCACAGTCGTGTCCGACTCTAGGGGGTGGTGCTCATCTCCGTTTCTTAGCCAAAGAGCCAGCGCTGTCCAAAGACCTTTCTGCGGTCATGTGGCCAGCATGACGCATGCGGAATGCTGTTTCCATCCCACCAAGGTGGTACCTATTTATCTACTTGCATTTGCATGCTTTCAAATTGCTAGGTTGGCAAGAGCTGGGGTGAGTGCGGGAGCTCAGTCCATCATGCGGTGCTCGGGTCACTTTGCTTTAGTGGGTAGTTCTTCCACCCCTTATCATCTAGTCAAAATGTTCTGGAGCAGAAAAAAAATTACAGTCAGCAAAAACAGTGGTATTTCTCATCACAGCCTATTTGACTTTTATTGGGAATAGCTATTGAATATGTGGCAGCAAGCAAAAGATGTGAAGATCAAACTCATATTCCCATGTTCTTAATATGTGATGTTATCATTCCATTTAAATCAGCAAATTGTCACTCCTTAACTTTCCAAATAGCAGATACGAGCAGTCTGTGAAAATCTTTCCTATTAGTTGATGAACGTGATGGGGAGAAGTTATACAAATCTGTTCTTGCTCCAGTAAAAAAGAAACCTCATTCTTGGTAAACATCTAAAATCAGCTTAAATGTCTTGTTCCCAGGCTGCTTGGTAGTTTACTTGAGCAGAGAAAGTATTATTTTCTCCTGTGGCCAATTCTTCAGAACTGATAGCAAGCAATAAGTCAACGTCAACAAATGTCTGGGAAGAAGAATTTATACATCATTGTCTATTTCCCCACTCATTCATTCAGCACTCATCTACTCAACCACACACCCACTCACTGACTCCCCATCCCCAAAATAAGTATCTGATCCATATTTGCTCTAGAGGTCTAAGGAGTTGCTTATACTATATACTCCTTATACATATACCACTAAACTGGCCATCTCCTGATCTTTCCAGCTCTTTCCATTCACGTTTTTCCCTGACCCACCATCAGTGTTCCTGGGCACCATACCTACCCCATGCGAAGTAGCCGTGACCCTATTTGGAGCACAATGCATCAGTATTTCTGTGTTCTTCCTGTTAACTGAAAAATCAAAAGGGAAGCTTAGTCACTGGAAACAGGAGCAAGAAACAAAATAAGGAGGAAAGGAAGACACCGACTGCCACTGAGAAGCAGCTTGCTAAGTTGTCTAAGAGGGCGCACCATAACTAAGTCTCAACAGTGTAGCCACTGTTACTGGTTACAATTTAAGGCTGAAAGCCATACTTCACAGTATGATCCTTGTAAAACGGTGAATGATATTGGTAGGAATCTGTACTTTGGTTTTCAAAGACATAGAACTCCTAAAAATATATTGGTGGCTGCTACATAAAATGGGGCCCCTACTCATTTAGCACTGGGTTTAAAATAACAAGCCCAGTTGCATTAATCCAGTTACGTTTCTATTTCTCGATCAACTCTCTAACATTTGGCATAATTTTAAAATACAGAGCAGTCCTCATTTGAACCTTAGTTCCATTTCAGTTGGCTCACGTGGACTGACATTTGTTTTCACAGAGGCATTTTGATAAATTATGTATTATGAGCAGCTTCAGTTTCATTTTGTTTCCTTGGTTGCATTTACCTTTCCTGAGACTATGAATCATACTTTATGTTCCAGTGCATGATGAAATTATAGCCTTAAAACCAATCAGGACAGCTCTGTGAAAATAGTAATAAAGATCTTACTTTAATATTATATTTCTACTTTATTTATTTATTTATTTATTTATTTCAATTCATTTAATATATTTTTAGTTTTATATTCCCATTCTATTCCCATATTGGAGCAGCAACTGTATCTGAATACCATTTTTTGGAGGGGTGGAAGAGAAGGAAGGCAGAGCTAATATTCCTGTCCTGTCCTATCCTGTCCTGTCCTGTATTTTTACAGTTCAAGGTGGTATATGTAATGCTCCCTCCTCCTATTTTCCCACAATAGCAACCCTGGAAGGTGGGCTGAGCTGCAGTTCTCTTGTCAAGATTTTTGAAACCATTGCCTGCTTCCTAGGGATGAGAGAGAGTGACTGGCCCAAGGTCATCCAGCTGGGAAGACGAGAACTCATGGTCTCCCAGTTTCTACTTGAAAGCACATATTCTGAAAAAGTATATACTTGCTGAAGAAAGACAGATTAAAGAAGAGAATAAAAGAATGTCCCAAATTTATTACTCTAAACTCTGCTGTGAGAACCATTGTGGGCAGAAAAGAATATTTAACAGTTTCAACTGAACATTATATAGGGGGCGGTTTAACCCGCTGAGCTGTTAGACTGCCGACCATAAGGTTGGCGGTTTGAATCCGCGTGGCGAGGTGAGCTCTCGACACTTCCCCCAGCTCCTGTCAACCCAACAGTTCGAAAGCTAAGGCAAGTAGATAAATGGGTACCACTTATGTGGGAAAATTTGCTGGCGTCCTTTCGGAGGGTCGCCCTCAGACCGAAGAAGACCTGGTGAATCCCATGGACTGCGGCGGAGGACAGCGGATCCCGAATGACAACTTCCAGGACGTCAGCAGCCAGCTCGGAAGTGAGGGATTCTGGGGCATGTAGTCCGATACCTGCGGAAGAAGAATCGGTTTCCTCACCCCCTCCCTAACGCACGGTTAACATTGTTAATATATGGTTGTATAATATATGAAATTGCAATGATTGTAAGCCGCCTAGAGCCCTCCGTCTAGGGAGGGGATAGGCGGGGTATAAATAGGTAAATAAATATATAAAATAAATATAAAGTGTTAGGAACCTGTATGTGAAGAGATGTTCCTAGCTCTTCAAGTAGTACGAAACCAAACCAAATCCCGTACAGAAAACAACTCTTTCTAGTTCTTTTACACTACTACTATCATTTCTACTTCACACATACAGATGTGCACATGCTCAAAAAATATCATTGTCTGTCCGTTTCAGATACTACCATATATAGAAAGACAATTGGACTATCCAGCTTGATCCTATGATGTATTTATTAAGAACCTGCTTCCAATATACAAATCAGCCAATTATCTGGACAGGATCATTGTTTCAAAATTCAGAAGAGGTCCTTGGCCCTTTTCAATGCTCTCCCCATAGCAGTACTGGAAGAGAAATACAGGAAAATCCCTTTGCTGAACAAAGGTACCTTTGTGATGCAGGTGCCCATGTTTTACACTGCCAGTTCTATGGAGACTCTTGTTTGCAGTTGATCTCCTTGTTCCCTTCTAAATTCCCATGGCATTCTGACTTCTTTTACTTAAATTACTCATTAGGCAACAAAGTTAATTGTGCTTCCCTAAAAATAATAATAAATGGAGTCCATTCATTCACTGATCTAAACTGACAAGTTAGACAATTAAAATCTGTGATGTGTTACCTGTTTTTTTTTTAAAGAAAGGAAAATAAACCCAAAAAGAAAGAAAGAAGTAATGTTTATTATTTTTATTGGTGAGATATAAGAAACAGCTACAACAATAACAAAATACAATAGTGATTATACAATATAAAAAACCCCATATTCATTATAGTGTTTAAAATAAACATTAAAAAGAATCTACTGTTAAAAAAAGAGAGACATCCATATAGTATCAATCAGGTATAAATATGGGATTAATTCAGCTTCTAAATTTATACTTAAATCTAGACCATACAGAAACATATTGTTTCATCCTCTCATTTTCAGAATAGGAAGATATATCAAAAATAGATAATGATTATGATAATAGATTAAGAAATTCTTTGCCTTTATTTAGGGTAACCTTATGTCAATGGAAAGAAACTTCTCGATGTTAAGGAATGGATTTCAGGTAAGTTTGTGTTACCTATTTTTAAAACAACTCTATATATGATCAAATGAAAATCAATTTCTTCTCCCTTCTATTAAAAATGAAGTAGTTTAGACATAGATTGAGAACACATATTATCAATCCATTGCCACAAGTTAAGGTAAGAATTAACATTCCAATAGGTGATTGCTCAGCAGTTAAGACACCAGGCTTGTCGATCAGATGGTCGTAAGTTCAGAGGTTCGAGACCCTAGCCCCTCCTGTACTTGTCCCAGCTCTTGCCAACCTAGCAATTTGAAAGCATGCAAATGCAAGTAGATAAATAGGTACCACTTCAGTGGGATGGTAACAGCATTCCGCGCATGCCATGCCAGCCACATGACTGCATAAGCATCTTCGGACAACGCTGGCTCTTCAGCTAACAAACAGAGATGAGCACCGGCCCATAGAGTCAGACACGACTGTGTGGGGGAACCTTTACCTTTACCTGCATAGTTATTTATTTATTCATTCATTAGATTTATATCCTACTGTTCATTCAGGAGCTTAAGGTGGCATTCACAATTCTCTCTTCTCCCATTTTTCCCCACAGCAACTCTTTGAAGTAGCTTGGGCTAAGAGACAGTGACCAGCCCAAAGTCACCCACTGAAGTTTAATGAGTTGTGTGCTGAGTAGGGTGTCTATATCAATCAATCAATCAATCAATCAATCAAATAATGTAGTATGAGTCTCTTGGTCCTAATTTACTTGACCACTATACCACTCTGAGTATTTAATTGCTATCCTTCTCCATGAATGAAGTATCCATAATTCTTTAGGTACTAATAAATTCCATATCTGAGGGCAGAAGAAGGCCACCTTTACATTTTTTGTGGTCCTAGTTGGAGTGGCAATGAAGTAAAGTAACTATGCATATGTCCAGCTATATTAGAAATGTAGACTTGAAAACCATGTGTATGATCAAATCACTGCAATGTCATTTGAATCTTTCTCTCACACACAAACACACTTTTCTCTACTCCCACTAACAGAAACACCTCATTGCCTCCCATTTCCCATAACACCCAGAGAAGTTATTTATTCATCTAGCAGCATTAGCTCTAAGTTTTGCTTCAAGTGATTTTATAAAGCAAAATTGAAGGTTCTGTTCAAGCAAGACATCAGAGGAAGTTTGAGGGATATAGAGGGGGGCAGAGGGGAGAAAAACCTACTGAAATCTCCCTGGGGTAGAAAGGTGGGAGCGGAAGGGCTCTGCATACTCCTAGCCTCTCTCCCACGGGGAATTTCATTCCTCTTTTGGAATTGCTGGTTGAAGCTTCAGTTCTGAGAAGCATTTAAGTGAATCTCAGAGCAACAGAGCTGTACAGGAACTTCAGAGTAGAAAAATAACATTACCTCAAGGTTGTTATTTACTACTGTGCCCAATTAGGTTGAGATGTTCAGAGTGAATATTTGTGAGGGAGCTGATATGGATGGGCTTGTAACTTAGCCATGTAATTTTCTAGATTCTTCTCCCCCCCACTTCCTTCATTATATCTGTTTTCCTCCACCACCACCACCACCCTTGGTGAAGCAAAAGTATTGATTGATTGTCTATATCATTCAATCATTCAATCATTCAATCATTCTTCAAATAAATAATGTACTGGGTAAAAAAAACAGATAGGAAATGACTTGATAGAGAACAAAAGCTACAGAATGCTTAAGATTTCAAGGAACATGTTTGGGAGGCTCCTTTATTTGCTTAGAAGTGATTCCAAGCTTGGTGGAAATTACTGCATTTAAGCATTTGCCTGTCACTAAATAGAGGTCTGATAAATGCTGCAAGGCTCCTGAATAAACTGACTAATCAGATACTTTGACGAAATTATTTTTCCCCTCATTTAAAACAATGTTTAGTCATGCCCTTGGTTTTACACAGTGACCTTCTCCTCAAAGCTATCATGTTTACTGTTGAGGGGATAACACTCTTGTGTCATCACTATCTTGTGATGACTCTGCTGCTTGTAGCCTATGGATCATTCTAGCATGGAACTTTAGGTTGGATCCTAAAACTGTGCAGGGAAGGGACATTCAAAATTGCATACAGAAATATTCCACAAAGACTTATAGGACAGTTTGTACTAGAGTTAATTAGATGCTATATTGGATAGGTCATATTAATCTAGTGCTAAAAACTCCGTTCTCATTCAATTTCATAAGGAAAATAACCTATTGTGGTTTTGAAAAGAGAATATGATGGTGAAAGGATGTAGGATTCTGGTGCTTGACTTTGGAGTATCATGACTTTCACTGTATAGTCATCTCTATCTCTAGAGTCATCTCTATCTCTATAGTCTACCCTGTTTGGCTTTCCTTTCCTCCTTCTTCCTCCTTCTCCTTCTTTTAAGATCAGGATGCTAGTATATATCTTTTTACAGTATATTGGAAAAGTAATTGAGGAAATAAACACAAAAAAAGGAAGAGACATATTCGAAACCTTTTGGTTTGGATGCCAGATCCTTGTTTTGTGCCATCACTAAATATTCAAGATTCCTTTGTTTGAATTCTAACACATGATGGAAATTATTTCAGGCATCTGAGAAATATCAATCCTTTGCCAAATCCAATGAAATGTGTCTAATGAATAGAAGTGGTTAGATCTCCACTATGCCCTGACCACAATCCCAAACCTGTGCAACTTTTCCAACGATGATTATCTCATCTGAATATACTCTATATCACTATATACTTTGAGATAGCCTTTGATCTAAAGTGCATTTCTGTAAAGAGATGCACAAATGCATACATGCACTTCAGTCTGGTGGTTGTTTGAGTTGCTTTGTTCTCCAAAATACTGGGGTGATGCTGTATGTTTCTAACAAACAAGACTTAAAACTAAGTTCAGAAAAATCGAACTGGATTCTTTGTTCCTAAGTAAAATTTTGCAGACATAGTTTTGCCCTTAGCAGTACTTTGTAGTGGTTCTTGTCGGCAAACATTCCTTCCTTTTCTGTTCCACACTCCAATTGTCTGTAATGAATGTGGACAGAAGCAATTGGCTTGTCTTGTCTCTGGAACTGAATAACCAATTGTGATACGGACAAGAACGAATAGTGATTACCTCTATCTCAGAATTGTTGTCTCTACAGCACTAACAGGAAGGAGAAGAAGTGACAATTGATTTAGTGCAATAATATGGAAGGACTAATAAAAAAAATACAGAAACCTGGAAGTAGATGCCATTTAAGACTTCTTCTTTTCATATGACTATTACAAGAAATGATCCATCACTTTGATTTAAAAATACAACAACGGCAAACTAAACGTTAAGTTTATAGAATGTAAACTTTAAAAAAAACCTCCCTCTCAACCTTTTCCATTAGACAAATGACATAAATGCCTTAATCCCGTTATAGTTCAGTAAATGGCCAGCAAGAGCTGTGGAGAAATAAAACCATCAAATTAGGTATACCGGGAGCACCAACAAATAATATCTGGATTTTTCAATTGGAATGCTTATGTCATATAGACTGTGTGACTCATCCCCCTAATAAAATGTACAGGAATAGAAAATTGTATTCAACTAAATCCTTCTGTTTCTCTTCCCCCCCCAACCGCCCCCAGTAACAAATTATAGGAATTCAACTGCCTTGCATAGGGTTTAATTTAATTTCCACAATACCTCCCATGCACTCTTCTTTGACTGTGCCAAAAGAACAGTATAACATATGAGGTAAATTTACCCAAGATAAATTCTATGCAATGCATTATAATACAATACAGGCTTCTCCCCATCCCACCTCCCTCCAAATATTATGTCACAGTGCAAGGAGTAGAGGATATAGATATTTGTAGAAGAAGGGTAAATCGAATTATCCATTCAGTCGTATGAATGAAGGGTAAGGGTAAGAAGAAGGGTAAGGGGGGGGGAGCAGATGACAAAACATGTGTAGTGACATTGGAATGCAAATACCTTTCTTATGTACACATGTGCAACATCACATTGCAAGCATAAACAGGCAGAGCTTGCTTTCTAACTTTGGAACACATATCTTGTAATTTTGGACTAATCATGACTAGCTGAACATATCTATGGTAGAGGAAAAGGTAAATTTTCCCTCCACATGCACTGTCTTGTAGGTAACATATAATACCTACACTTCATACCACTAATTGTTCCCTTTTATGAAAAAAGGGGGAAAGTGATATGTTATATACAAACTATGATCTGTCATTAACTCTTTATTTGAACAATTACAGTCCCTGTAATTGGAAACTGATTCTTTAGGGTTCCCAGTTCTATGCAGTCCTTATTTGTATTCAACCAATGAGGTCAGACACTCATCTTGAACCTTCTCTATCAACATGGGGAGCTCAGAATGGAAATCAGACTGCAATCTATCAATCTTTTTTTCCTCTAATGCTCCAAGGATCTTATCCATATAATATATTAGCTGGAGACAGCTCTTTGAATCTTTTCTAATAATTGCACAACTAGTTGTTTAATGTTAAAGAATTGACATGATTTAGAAATACAAAAAAAATATCTGAATTCAACTTGGGAAAAATATCAGGGAATTTTTTAAAAGCAGAGAAATGTTCTTCCCTGAATTTCCTCTTGTATACTGAATTGTTATTTACTATAATAATAATTACAAATATGTAACTGGTAAGAAATCAAAGGCTAATTTCATCATATATTAAGCATATGTGGTATAAATTTTAAGGATATACTTAAAACAAATATTTATGTACTATGTATTGTGAAGCAATAATATACTTTTTAACAATTAATTCAATTTTCTCTATAATGATTTATTCTGTATGATTTCCCCTTAAATTGCTCAGCTAATCTATGATACTTAAACAGCTGTACAGGTAAACACAATGCAATGATTCCAACTACAGACTTGTGTCCCTTAAATCACATTTTTAGGTTATTTTCAAGAGAAAAGATGGACACTGCCTCTTTCTCTCTCCCTCTCCCTCTTTCTCTCCCTCTCCCTCTCCACCATTTCCATCTAAAATAGCCAAGAATTATCCAGACCTGGGTTCCTTTGGATATGGGTCACAAACATTATCATAGTCCTTGGGGGAGACAAAAGCTGTACCATTGCTACTGCTATCTTGTTTTATTATTTATTAATGTAGGATACTTAATGCTGTCCTTTCAAGATACAATCATTCCACAGTGACTTAAAGCTAAGTGTTTTGCCAATGTCTGCTCACAATGCCAGGAACAGGAAGCTAATGCTATTTATGATTGCAGCCTGTGGATTAGAAAGATCATATCAATGCTTTTGTAATACTATAGTAATTCTAGTTCATTATTTATAATAATGCCTAATATGTTTTAGGAATTCTACTGTAATGGGTGCAGGAGCAAAATAAACTACAATTGCCAAGATTGGCACAACATCTAAGACATAAATTATAGTTTACAAACTACAGTATCTGGTGTAAACAACAATTAAATCACATTTATGGCTTAGCATAATGTGTGAATCTATGTGTGTTATGTGTGCATGTATAATTTCAAGCCTATAGATCTGACAAGTCCTTTAAACACAGACTTAACTCTATTCCATTGCAATCTGATGATTATTAAAAGGGCTCCACATTGCCTGGGTGCTTTCCAATATTATCAGTGATTTGTATAGAAACAGAAAAATTGCAAATTATCATTTCCCATTAACCAATTCATCTGAAATGTTAATGGCAAATATTCAATTGCCTGTGATTTTCCCTCTTTTTTAGAACCATGCATTTTTGTATTATAGCAACAGAGCTTTTCACTTTCGGGGGGAAAAAGTCAGATATTTTTCATGCTACAAATCCTCAATCTCAAGCTGTCATTCTGAACATCTCCGTGTTGTGTTCTTAGAAGCTTCTGTGTATACACCCTTGGGAAATCTTCCCTGGCTCTCCAAAGCAAAACAAAACCATCTTCATTTGAATAGGTCTGACTTGGAAGCTCTTCCCTATCAGAAAGTAATCAAGCTGCAAAAAACTTGAGATAATTAATGCTACTAAAACTTTGCCAGTTATTCTTAATTAAACAACCCTACTGTGAGAGATCTCATCTATACCAGATCATTTTTCCCTGGAGATAAGTCAAGGAAAGATTGGATAGCAACTTACAGAGAGGTCTCAGGACTAGGTTGAGAACCTCATTCCAGGCTTGATCACACATGTATGGTCATCCTTTAATCAAAGGATGACCATCTCAAATTATTTTCTAAATCCCAGTCATTGAGTGTGAAGATTCTAAGCCACTTAAAGTGTTTTGGCTTAAATTTCAACTATGACTAATAGGGGGGCAAGGCAGATTCAAGCTTGAGTATCTGCCACAGCAAAGTCTAGAATTGTCTAAATGTTCAAGCTGCTATGCACTCAAATTTCATAGCTTTGCAAGATTAAATGCTTCCTTAGAAGCAAACAAGATCTTTGGCAGTTTATTTTGCAGTAAATGATGTCTCTCATCATCATAATCCAAGCAAAACTTGGCAAAATCAATGGGCATTTCAAAAATGTTTGGAATCTTTGAATTCTTCCAGGAAACCTAGTAACTCAACATTGCCCAGTGTTGAGAGCTTTTGCTCCCTTTTTGTGTGACAGTTTTTTTTTCTATATCTTTCAGTCTTTTTATCTACTAATCATTGAAGCTGTAAATTAACCTTAATGGAAGTAGCTATACTAAGTATCATTAAATCCCAGAGCATTTGCTAAGAATGGCATATCATGTCTGAATGAATTTTTCATTTTCCCTACATAGACTTGACTCTTTAAAGATCTGCTGATCCCTGGGGATTCATTTGGCTGACATTATTCAAGCAGTGCCAAACATGTGATTCATTTCTGATGTGTTCTTCTTTTGCAATCTGACTAGCGATGTTCTCAACCTTCTGGATTGAATCCAGAACTCTGATCAAAAATGGAAGCCTGCCCTAACAGCTTAAGCCAAGGTATTCCTTAGAAAAGCTGTAAATGTTTCCACGATGTACTATATGTGCCAAGACAGACATAAAGGAGAAAAGCAAGGAAAGTCCATGAATGAACAAAGAAGAATCTCTATACAATGAATTATAATATACTATGTCTAGTATATGTAAATTAAAATGTTTGCCAATAGCGGTACGGAACAAAAATGTCCTGTCTTCCTTAAATACTTAAATGAGTTTTTGCCATTTTCTTAAATCTGAAAGCATGGGAGTTAAAGACCACCACTAGCATCCCTGCTTTCATGGAGTGCATTACATAGCCTTTTGCAAATCAAGGTAAGGCCCCCTCCCCTGTACCAGACATATGAGATTCTTGTAGCAAGGGAACCTTCAAAATGGCCTATGCTAATATCTTATTTGTTTATTATTCAAATTTATATAACCATCCATCTCATATATATGATTCTGGGTGGCTTACAAACAATTCAAACAAATATTAAAAGCAACAAAAAGAACGATGCCACAATTTAAAAAAACAAGAAAAGAAACAATATCCAAACATATAAAAAGCCATCATAAAAAATTCGTAAAATTCATAGCTGAGATAGTCACAACCAACAATAATACAGCCACTGAGCCAGCTCTGCCACACTCCCAAGTCCCTGTGCCAGTTGGCAAAACCATATGTTCAGGGTCTTTTGAAAGGCCAGCAGGGTCAGGGCCAATCTAATCTCCGGGGGGGGGGGGGGATGATGTTCTGCAGGACGGGCACCTTGCCAGGAAAGGCTGTCATCCTAGGCTCCACGAGATGCCAATTCTTAGCTGATGGGACCCACAGCATACCCCTTCTGCTGGATCTGATGGGACGGGTAGATGTAATTGGGAAGAGGCGGTTCCTCAAGTAACCCGGTCCATGCTATGTAATAACCTAAATAATGCAGCAGGTTCACAGCAGAAGGGGCAGTTCCTGTGGTTATCTACATTTTTGTCCAGCTATAGTAGCCCTATGTTAGAGGCGGTGAACTTCAGTGAGCCTTTACTTAACACCAAATCATATTAGATTTCTTTTTTAACCACTTAGATTTGCTTTGTCCTTCTTCCCTCATTTTCTTCCCCAGCTGGCAAGGCCTAGCACGTGCATTTTATTTTACATTGCCAAGCTTTTTCATTAGTTTAAGATCTCAATTTCACAGTCCTTTTTTTTATTATTATTTTGCTGAATTGGACAATTCAGGTGCGAGCAGGAAACACTTTTATCCTCAGGTAGTAACAAACTGCTACAATGGAGTTAATTTTCTTCCCTTTGACTCAGAGGATGCTACCACTGATAAACTTCTCTTCTTTTTCATCCTAGCGTTTATCCCGCTGGTGCAGGGTCCGCTTTTTTCCACATCAATCGGAAGTTGGTAATTGGTTGATCCGTTTAGTTGCGACGGGGAGTAACCAACCGGCTTGTCGCTACAGCCTGACGTCGGAAGCTAGGGCTAGCTGACGGGAGCTCACCCCGGCATCCGCACACGGGCTTCGAACTGCTGACCTTATGATCTTCCCGTCTCAGCGTTTCAGCGCCTTAGCCACATGAGCCACCGCGGCCCCTTTCTACCACTGATAAACTGGTTTCTGATAAACCTCTTCTTTTTCGTTTGAACCCTAAGCCCTCTCACTCTAAAAGAAAATGTCTTATGGGAGGCATCCACCTATGATAACTTCCCTTGGGATCTAGTGGAAATATGGAAATCCAAAGATGCTTCAGAATGCTGTAAAGACAACAGTCTAGCCACAAGAATTTCACAAAAAGTCATTTCCTTTGGAATAATGTTCAACAACAAATTTATTTTAGCCAACACCTTTCTCTTAGCAGTAGGCTTCCAACAGGCTTCCAAGCCCAATTTAAAGAGCTAGTTATTGCCTCAAAAGCCCTACATGGCACAGCACCAGCTTATATCAAATGCTTCCTTTCTAGTTAAAACTTTTATTTATTTCATAATATAGTAAAATACTTCCTTTCTATAATTGATTTTGCTCATCCAGTTCAATTAACTCAACAGGGCCTGATGACAGCTCCCACCTCATGGAACCTTTCCTGGGACTTGAGGAATGAGAGGCCTTCTTTTGGTGGACTCATGTTTGGAATTTGCTTCCCCCAGAGGGACACCTAACACCATCCCTCCTTGAATTTCACAGGGCACCAAAAAGCTTTCTTTCCACAATGTCTTTAGTCCAAATTGATTGACTGTGGTCATTCCATCTTGGTGTAATTAGATTAATTGAATGATATTTTCTATTTCTACCCCACCCCCACCAGATTAGTTGTACACTACTCAGCCTTGAGACTGAAATGGGCTACAGATATTGCAAATCAGTCAATGGTAGAGCTAATAAGGGAGGGACGCAGATGGCGCAGCAGGTTAAACAGCTGAGCTGTAGGCTGCCGATCAGAATGGTCGGCAGTTCGAACCCCGTGTGACGAGGTGAGCTCTCGTCACTTAGTCCTAGCTCCTGTCAACCCAGCAGTTTGAAAGCTTAGCAAGTAGATAAAATGGGTACCACCTCAAGTGGGAGAATTTGCTGGTGTCCTGTCGGGAGCCGGTTCCACCAGAGGAAAGATCGGAGGAAAGATATTGCAAATCAGTCAATGGTAGAGCTAGTAAAAACAGCAAGGGATTTTTCTGCACGGCACTACTATAGAATAGATATGAACAACATTTTAATGGCTGCAGGGCACATATTTGGGTAAAGGAAAAAGCCACAATAAGCAAGATAATCATGAGAAGAGGCTGGTCTGTCACACCCGGAAGAGGAGTTTCCTTCAATTTCTTTGTCTGGATATGTAATTTGCAGCCAGGTTTTGAGAGACAGTTGCTACTACTTATAGGAGTGAACAATATATTTTTCCAATTGTTATTTTGATTTTGGCTTTACCTGGCAAACATAATTTGCATGCAGTTGGCCTCAGGATTATTTGCATGCTTGTGAATGTTTCTGAATCACAAAGGATTGGTTCCCTACTCATTTAATAGAGTAGTTTTCTTTTATAGAATGATGCTATCAAATATTGCTTACCAATTTGGTTTTCTTATTGGACACAATTATACAAGAATGTTAAACTTGTGCCTTTGTAAATTGTATACTTTAATATATAAAAATGGAGATTGTGGAACTGTTGTTTACTAGCACTGAATCTCACAGTCATTTGACTGTGTTTTTTTTATTATTAAAAAATGTCCCCAGATAGGTCTGAATGCCCTCTCTGTAGGGGTATTAACACTCTCCGGTTTGAACTCGGTCTAATAGCTGACATTTTCTATTCAATCTTTTGTTGAGTGCAGAGATTTTTTTGGATGCCATAGGACTCCATTTTGAATTAAAGCAGGATCCCTGGAGGTTTTAATTGTGTGCTTCCCACAGTCTATAGTCCATGAACAAGATCAGTTTTTATTAGCAATAATTGAAGTTGCAAAAATCAAGAAAAGCATTGATGTGGCTACACACTGTGAAACTGTTTGGTGACAGCACAAATACTAAAGACTGTAATTAGATAGCTAAAGAAGGGTTAGGAAAAAATCCTCCATACCACCTTCAAATAACAAAAACAAAACAAAACATAATTGTCAGCAGCTTGAACATTTCTGATGCAGATTTATTTCCAGGTTGATCTGAACAAAAAGCTTGATTCAGTTGGTTAGTGCAAGCAAATTACTTTTCAGAAGAATTTTTGTCAGATTCCACATTCAGTTGGGACTGTATTAAGATGTTCTGATTGCAACTGTTTCTATGTATTGACCAAGATAGTCAAGTATTTTCTTAAATTCCCTTCCCTTCAAAGAGGCATTTCTGTGACCCCTGCCATATGAGACTTCTCTCCAGAATTTCAATCTGAGTACTGATTTAGATGTTTTAGAAGATCTACTCAGAGGTAGATCTTTATTGAGGCAAAAGTTCAAAATTAGGATGAAAAATTAGGCAGCTTATTGTTATGTTGTTATTTTTAATCATTGTTTTTATGGTTGTTATGGTTATTAAAATTTAAAGCAAGGTTTTGGTGGCACTATTAAATATTTAAATATATTCAAGACACTTTATGGGTCAAGTTGTAGAAGCTTCAAGGTAGTTTTTAGACCACCACTTAGGAAGTATGAGGAATTCCAATTGTTACCATAAAACATCTAGACAATGACATATACCTATCCGCTGAAAACAGTGGCATGTTTGTTACATCTTCTGATTCTCACACCAAGGTACACTTACTTAGACCCACTTCTGTCATAATTACTAAGGATCCTTCACTTGCAATCCCATCCTAGGCAGATAAAAACCTATGTTTGCGTTCATTTAATCTGCAATTGATTTAAAAGTGAAGTATCTGAATTGGATAAAATATTAACATATTGACATTTATTTACATTATTGTTGTTGTTGTTGTAGAAAAGGGCCCTTTTGTGTTAGAGGCATTCTTGTTCCTACAGAGGTAATTTTTCAAGGGACATGTGCAAGTAAGTACAGTACCTTGAATTTGTACCAGAATTGGCAGTTTGTGGGGTTATATAGCTACAAGGTGTAAACCAAGCTCATTTCTCTCCCATCTTTAATACTAACTATAGTCCATTTTTTTTCATGTCAGATTCCTTCCCTCCCTCCCTCCCTCCCTCGGAATATGTACAGATGTGCCTTGACATGAATGGGAGTAAGAATATCTATAGTTACTATAGTTATGTATTTATTTAGCGTATGGCACACACTGCCAGGGAGTCTACAATGTTTTTTACACAGTAGATGCTCTGGTGCCGATAGTTGCTAGTCTTTCTTGCACTGATGCACCACAAGAGGGCGAGCTAGCTTTGCTTCAGCTGGCCAGCAGCATTCCTTTTTAGGGAAGTCGGCTCATCCGGGCTTTTTTTCTCCACTGATCCTCCGTCAGCAATGGTTCCTGCTCCCTGCACAGAGTGCCGCCAGTGTTTTCCCCCACTGAAATGGGGGTACCTATTTATCTACTTGCAGATGGTATGCTTTCGAGCTGCTAGGTGGGCATAAGCTAGGGATGAAATGACGGGAGCTCACTTCCGTCACACGGAGCTGGGCTCGAACCGTTGGAATGTCGACCATTTCTGGCCAGCAAACTCCAGCGTCATTAAGCCACTGCGCCACCGCGTACCCTCAGAATATCTATACACACAGGGAGACACACACGGTGAACAACTTCTTCCTCTTTTCTAATATGCTAGGTCAAGTACAGCAAGAAATTATGGTATCTTTGTTGTCAGTTTCCTAGGAAGAGTTGGCTGCATGTTATGCTATAATAATAATCTTCATTGATATTAATCTATGTACTGCTAGGTTGGGTTCAGCAGTCCTTCCTGCAATTCCAGTTATATTACATCAGGGAAACAAAAGCAAAACAGAGCAAAATCATGTCCAGTATTAAAGCACTAGGTCCTTTGATCATTAGACATGAGAAGCTGAAAGAAACAGATGGCATCACTTGGGGTTTAAGTTCCTAGCTACATCTGAAGTTGAAGAGAATAACGAGATTCTTACTCTGTTTTAAACAGTTGTCATTACCTTTGATAACTTAAGCAATTCTGAAGTGCTGTTATAGAGCTTCCCCAGTACCTGGAGTAATTCTTGTCCCCTTCAGCCCAAAAGGTTCATAAGACTGCTGGATCATATCCTTAAAATATATACTATATTTTGCTGTGCCAGTAACCTCTGACAGTGTGCTGTAAAAGAATTTATGCAGTGACTGCTTGATGGTTATTTATGAGATGTTCGCTAAATATATGGTGGGCTAATTATTATGAGAATGCACATTTTGGAGTATCTCCAGGTGGCTTTTTAAATTTTCCTCTTGTACAGGTGCTATTACTTCCATCTATCTCCTTTTTCCCTGTTAACCTCCCCACTTTACAATTACATTCCAGTCCTTTAATCAGTTTGTGTAGTTGAATAGTGTAAGCATATGATAATTGTTGAAAAAACTGAACCAAGTTGGTTGGAAGCAAAAACAGTGTGATTCATCTTTAGCCTCTTTTTAATTCTACTGTGTACAATGTTGAAAGTGAAGGTACTAGAGAAATCCAGCCATATCCGGACTTCTGGTGAAGGCATGGTGAACTAAACACATCTCCTTAGAGAGCAGAGATGATGACCATGGCAAAGACCAAGGGTGAGTAGACCGGTTCTTCAGAACCTCTCCAGATAAGGAGAGGATGGAAGAACACCCACATGTGCTCCAGATGGCTGCTCCTCATGAGGTGACTGCGGGATAGTTGTCTCCAGCTGGTCTGAGTCCCAGGAGACAAAGGGATTAATCATCAAGCTCACAACCATGGCCAACACCTTTTAAAGGACACTAAGTTTGCTAACCTCACTTCTAATCACTTTTGGAAATTTCTTATTTAAATAACTTAAGGATATTGGAGGTCTTCGGAATGACAAGTCTGAAAAGTCACCTGGTGAGTTTATCTTTATTCCTGAACAAAAGAAAAATTAAGTATAAGTTAATAAATACAAGTTATTTCAAGTTTGTTAATTTGAAATGCATGGAAAAAAGCTAAACAAGAGTTTGAACTGAGAAAGTTATAAATGAATTAAGTGTCCAGACAAATTTGGAATGTTGAAATTTTTACTATAAGATTTTGGAATTAAGTATATGAAATAAACAGCTTTTTGTGAGAACCAGAATTATTTTGACTACTGCAAATAACAGAAATAAGAGACCTTATGATTTAAAATAGACACTAGAGGGGACTAAAGTCCAGGCAAAAAAGGAAAAAAGAAAACAATTTGCCTTTAGGATTGGGATTTAAAAAATGATTCCAAATAGTATAACATTTGAAATATTAAAGGAGAATGGGGCCAGAAAGTAGTAGCCACAGTATCAACAATATCAGTAACAATGTGTCTTCTATGGATAGACTATGTCTTAGAGATGTTAATGAAGGAATGATAGATGTAAAACAAATTTTGCTTGATGCAGAAATAGTGGAATCAGAAATATTGGATTAAAAAAAGTGTGGATTACAAAATAGACAAGGCATTCAAATTGGAAATAGAAATGACAGGAAAAAGTATGGATTATAAGATAGAGAAGAGCCAAGATAATGACCCTGATAAGGACTTTTTACTTGATACACAAAAGAAGTTTGTTAAGGTTTTGAAAATCAAAACGGAAATGCAAAAGACAAACCAAGACAATGACCTGGATAATGGCTTTCCACTAGATTTACAAAAGAGGTCTGTTAAAGCCACAAAGAAGACTTTGCGATGGGAAAAAGAAAGACTACATCTGAATGAATGATCAAGATTGTTAGAAGTAAAAGTAAGGAATACAAAGTTGGTTTGTTTGATCAAGGTTAGAACAAGACATGTTTTTATAAAGCTCTGGTAACCCTTTATAGACTTTTTCCTGACACCAGGACTGAAAAGTTGATGATTTATGGTTTTGCGTATAGAAGAAATATTTGTTTGTAGCTTTATAAGGGGTAATGATACATATTCCCTTTCTTTTTCTTTATTCTACTTCTTTCCTTTTTTTCTATTTTTATTTTTCTTTCTTTGCATTTTTTTCTTTCTATCTCTTTTTCTTTTTCTGAGTTTAATTTGTATTTGCTTTTACTATTGTATTTAAAATGTTTAATAAAAAATTAAAATTCAAAAAGAAGTCCAGCCATATCTAGCAATGGAAATTAGATTAGATGTTGTTCTTTACTTTTAAAACATCCAAGTAGGGTTCTCAATGCTTTAATGATAAAAAGGTGGCTTAGCAGATGGCAGTACCTGGCTAATGTTGTCTGGACTCAAAGCTAACTCCATGGGCTGAGATTTATTTATATTTTTATTTATCTTATTTATACCCCGCCTATCCCCTCCCTAATGGAGGGCTCTAGGCGGCTTACAATCATGTAAATTCAATTTTATACAATCATATCATATATTACAGTACCCGTGCGATTAGGGAGGGGGTGAGGGAACCGGCTATTCTTTTCCAGGCATCGGAACTACAAGCCCCAGAATGCCTCGCTTTTGGAGCTGGCTGCTGACATCCCGGAAGTTGTAATTGGGATCCGTCGTCCTCTGCCAGCGCCCTCAGACACCATCCACGGGCTTCTCCAGATCTTCGTCTTCAGTTCCGAGGCGACTCCCCGACAGGATGCCAGCATATTGCCCCACGTGAGTGGTACCCATTTATCTACTTGCTATTTAGCTTTCGAATCGCTGGGTTGACAGAGAGCTAGGACTAGTGACGAGAACTCACCTCACCACACGGATTCGAACTGCCGACCTTATGGTTGGCAGACTAACAGCTCAGCGGTTTAACCCGCTGAGCTACCGCGCCCCTTTTAGATACCTTTTACATGATGGTTGTCCAGTCTACAGCTCTCCCTCCTGTCTCCCAAGGTCATTCCCACATACCATTTCACCCTCAAAGCTCTTAGTCACAATTTCCAAAATGGAAATCTTGTAATTCAGCAGTTGAAGTTCGAGTGTATAGTCAATGGTCCATCTCAACTCTGTAGCCACTAAGAATCAGATGATATTCCAAAATATTGTCAAACTCCATAAAAGTTGGGGTTGCCCAATAAAATGCAAAACTCTGAAAATGATCAAATTCTAGTTCTCCCCCAACCCCATGACACTTGGCGAAAAGTGAACCTTAATATATTTTGCAATGGCCCAAAGTGTAAACATTGATCTCCTTTTCTTAAATTTGGTTGGCAACCAGAATTCCTGGTCCTTGTCTTCTAGGATGTACCCCTAGCTGCCATACTCTGAGTGAATTTCACACAATCTTCACCAAACTAAATATGCTTCTAGTGGAAAAGATACTTTACCTAAACTATCTACCTTTTATATTATGAACAGGCCAGTGTGATAGAATGTGAAAAAAGAATGAACATAATATTACAGTTCATGGTTAATAAAGAAAGAGACTATCATGGCTGTCCTTTTTTATATCATTTAATAATTAACATTTTATATAACATATCTATATAGCTATAGCTATATATGGAAACAGTATACTGGTTGCACACACATATACACAAATCCTGTTCTTTCCCAGGATTTGTCATTTATCTATTTCTCTATTTGTAAATAATATAATCATTTTAAAAATGGTTTATCCATCACAGTGTGATTTCGTTCTATTGAAGCCAATGAGATTAAATATGCCAAGCCATGTACTGGATCACTTCCATAGTTAGTAGCATATCTTAATCAAGGTAAGTTTCAAAGTGACGTATTAAAAATATTGGAAATATTTTCTTATCTAAACCACCAAAGAACATAAGCGTGCAGTCGATACGGATAATTGTAGCCTAAAGTTATTCATTCAGAGGATCTTATCTTCATTCTTTTTTCTCTGTGGAGTAGATAACTCCCCCCCCATTGCAACATAAAAATATAGGTGATTGGTGAGAGAAAATTAATGTAATGTCTATTTTAAAGATAACATGTGCTTTTAATGTGTATTCCTTCCTTCCTTAATGTGATAGTCAGTAATGGCTGTTTTCAGCAAAGAGATGGCAGCAAAGAGAAATCTTCTCTTTGCCAAGCGCCTTATTTGTTTGTGTTTCTGTGTGAAATATCTCTAAAATACCCCGCTGGTGCAAGTTCAGTTTTATTGCCTCATTTTGCAAGATGAAAGGGATTCGGAGGTGCATTTCTGACTGAGTAACAGATTCTGATGGTTATTAAACACCTTATTTCAGATTCACTGAGGTGGGGGAGTTATGTTGAGAAATAGCTTATATCCACCAATGCTGTGCAGAGCATTCACAAGAGGTGCTCACAATACATAAGAGTACAAATAAGTAACTTGTCTCTGAATTGTTAAAGCCGCTCCATTACTTCCTAGGATCATACAGGAACGGCTTTGTTGTTGTTGTTATTTCCTTTTTATGGTGTTGTTATAAATCTTGGTACTTGAAATCTTGAAATCTTGTATTATTTGAATAGAGTGATGTTTACATAATATAATTAAATATTGTTGACATTCTGTTATTTAGATAACTTAGGGTATTGAAAATAGAGAAGAGAAAAAAAGATATTCTATCATACTCATCAGCCACTCGTTAACATTTCAACACAACAAAAAAACCCACCTAATCTCCTATAACTTAGCTCTATAAATAGAAAACAAACAAAACATTGCCACTCTACCTGGGCACAGAGATTTCGCTTCTGTCTGTGCTCCTGCTCTCTGAAGATGCTGGCCACAGATGCTGGCGAAACATTAGGAACCACAAGTTCCAGAACACGGCCACACAGCCCAGAAGACCCACAACAGCCATCGAACTCCGGCCGTGAAAGCCTTCGACAATACATATTCTATCAATATTAATTACAATTTAGGACAGAGCTTTCCAAACTTTTCATGTTGACACACTTTTTAGATATGCATCATTTCATGACACACTCTTATAGCAGGGCATCATTTCGTGACACATTCTTACAGCAGGGCACAAGGCAGGCACTAGGACCTGTGCGGAATCCTGGCAGGGCATGTTTGGAGGCAGCAGGGCACAAGGCAGGCACTAGGACCTGTGTGGAATCCTGGCAGGGCAGGTTTGGAGGCAGCAAGGCAGGCACTAGGACCTGCATGGAATCCTGGCAGGGCTCGGAGGCAGCAGCAGCCGCGACACACCCAGACACTGCAGCCGACACAGTAACGTGTCCCGACACACAGTTTAGAAAGCTCTGATTTAGGATATCAATATTATAAGCAGTGTAATTTTAAATGTGAATGTTTGGAGTGGAAAAATGAGTATTTCAAGACTCACTTTCAAGGGTGAAGTAGGAAATGAAAAATAGTTGATGGGATTTCAGAAGTGAGGTGTTTCTGGTTTTGCAGCGTTGTCTACAGTATCATTCTAAGTGAATACAGTACATTACTTTACTTTCTGGAGTTGCAGAAGTGAGCTTTGTTTTTAACAGGCTCTTTCCTGAATCTATCCAAAGGGAGAATTTTGTTAGTCATGTCAGTGTTTGTTTCTATTTCAAAAGCTGATACTGCTTGACAATCATGTGATTAAATCCAAAACAGGAAAAAAGCTTTGTTTTTTCCCAGCCTTGCTCTATAGGTGGAAAACACAGAAGTATACATTGAGCCACAGGAAATAATTGTCACTGTTAGAGAGGGAATTCCTGAGAGAAATCAGGATTTTGCTGGTGAAAATCTAAAAAAGAAATATTTGTCTCTGTCTTCATGGATTCTCTGAAGTCTTGCACAATGAGACACTTAGAAGAAATAGATACATGGCATTTCATTTCATTTTTTTTCCATGCCCAGAAAAGTTGCTTATTATTCCTTAAATACTATGATAAACTTTTCTGAAATATCACAAAATTATTCCATGGATGTAGTATAATGCATAGCAGAGTATTAAGCAGTTAAATTTATTCACACATCTGTGCAAATTATTAATAACTCAATCAATTTTACTTTTTATATTAATAGGACAGAAATAGAATCTGGCATTCCATCCTCCAGATATTCAAAGCACAAATTCATAGAAATTTCATAAGTACTGTAGTTTGTTTCAAAACATGTTTTAAGATGCAGAAGACTGTATAAACTGTTCCCAATTTACATGACTGTTAAAGCAAATTGCCATTTTTTTAAAAATGAATCATCCTTTTGCATTCTTTGATATGTACATTTCCTTGATGCAAGCATTTTTAAATGCAAATTTCCCTAGGCACAGTTATTTCCATGAAACTTCTAAGTACAGTACAGATCATTCTTATTGCAGATTTTAAAAAAAAAACAGGAAATGGTAAATCCTTGCAGACTTTGTCTGATACCAGCATTCATTCCATTACAAACTGTGATAGTAACACATTCTCAAATCTCTCCCAATGGAAATTATGCTTGAATTCTTTACATCCTTATTACTCAGCTCTTCAATTCCAAAAGAGTTCTCCAGAGGAACTAACAATTAAAGCTAATATCAGCATTCTTCTGTTCTATAGAAAGACCCACTGGGAATAATAATAAGACATGATGTAGTAACAGTCCAAGGTGATGTCCCTGGAAATGACACTGCATATTAGGCATGGAAGAGGAGAATGCCAATGGGATCTTACAGATGTTCTGCTACTCCTTGCTTCAAGAGAAAATATATGTTCTTTCTGTGATGTATGTATATGATTTTAAGGGAGTGAACCTAGATTTTTCAACCAAGTATTTTGTAGGCCCTTTCTCTTAAAATATATATTATATTTGTTCTGGTTGGATTTCAAGCAACTAATGCATATTTGATTTATAACTGTACTCTTGAAATGCATTCCTTGTACTGCTTATATTAGAGAGGTATATAGTTTTGTGACTTAAAAAATGCTTCCAGGACAAAGCAGAAATGCAGAATGAACTTCATTCCCCTAATAAGTTTTTTCCCCTTCTCTAGAAAGAACAGAAGCTCATGAAAGATCATAGCAAAACAGTGAATCCTGGCATGGATGGTTAAAATGAAAGCCAGTTTGGTCTAGTGGTTAAGGCAATGGGCTAGAAATCAGGAGTCTGTGAGTTCTAGTCCCGCCTTAGGCCTGAAAGCCGGCTGGGTGACCTTGGGGCAGTCCCTCTCTCTCAGCCCAACTCACCTCACAGGGTTGTTGTTGTCGGGAAAATAGGAGGAGGAAGGAGTATTTGGTATGTTCGCCACCTTGAGTTATTTATATAAAAAATATAAAGGTGGGATAGAAAATAAAATAAATAAAAATAAATTTAAAACAGGATGGATGGAGGTGTGTTTTGTTTGTGTCTCTGTGTGTGTGTGCGTGCAGACAGACAGATCCTATTTCAAATGCTTTTTTTTAAACCATTGAATATATTTGGCAGAAAATTTGAGAGTGTTAGTTAGTTCACAGCTCTGATTCGCTTCACTTATAAGAATTGAGTGAGTATACCCAAGAACAGGATTTAGAATTGTGTATGATTAGTATATTTTTTAATTAAGAGCTTGATCCTGTGTCTGCCCTGTGCCTGTACTATCAGTGATTTCAATTACCAATGAACCATGTACTCAGCATTTCTGTGACTAAGCCCCAAAACAAATTAAAGTGATGAGACTCTCATATGGTTTTCAAAGGGATAGAGTCTTGCAAACTTTAGAAGGGAAATGAGATTATCTTAGATCTGCCAGATTTATTCATGCTTGAGGCTACATCTTAGCTGACATTTTCAGTTGGCTCTGTTCGGGGCTACACCATGCTCTCAATGCTCCATATGGTTCCAAATGCATTTAGTGTCATGCTATTAGGCTTACTTATGTCTGAACAACAAAAAATGTCCCTATTTATTTGCCAGATACTACTATTGTAGGGATCCTAGAAATAACTGTGTTTTGTACCTATTTCTTTTTTCCCTTTTGAACAGAAAGATTTCTTCAATACAAACACAACTCTTGGTGACTACATGGACATGTAGCTTTTCTTGGCAGGAATATTGATTTGGTTTGCCACTGCCTTCTTCTGGGAAGGTTGTGTTTATTTTCCTGTCTAACCTACAGCACTGGAGGCTGGTGATTTCCCATCTGACCCCAACCAGGTGCAACTCTAGTTTATTTTCCTGGGATCGGCCTTTTTTTTTTTTAGTACCTCTCAGTTTCATTTCCCTGCAAAAGGGGCATCTGTTTTTCTTCTTCAGGATGTTTTCTTGGAAGTATCCAAGAATTTCTCCAGACAGAACTTTCCCTTAGCAGCAAAAGTAGCACTGAAACTGCAAAAGCCCCATGGAAGGAATTCCCTCCTGCTGTTTGACTCTGAAAGGGTGAGAGGGCAAGAAGGCTGCAACCCATTGAAAAGATAATGGTACAGCAGAATCCAAGACATACACACACCCCCACACAAATCTTGACTACCTTATCACTAAATGTATGCAAGATCATCTCACTCTGCCACAAATATTTCTTCAAAATCCTCCCCTTCTTTGAAATTATTTCTAAAGTAATTTTTCTTTTATAACGTTGAATGAGAACTGATAGGGCAAAATGCAGAGTAATTTATCTGCATCTTAAGTAAGTTTTACTGCTGATCATACATGGGAGAGCATTTTTCCCTATTCTAAATGCAACACAAGGATAAAGTATTTCTTGGTTTTCAAAGCAACCATGGATGTTGCATTCGCTATATATAAACTATGCTGGATATTGATGGATAGAGGAAGCAAGGAACTATGGGACTAGAAGGAATTTTTGCATTCTTTAGAGTTCTTATTTTTCTGCCCTGATTTACCCCTAACATCTGGTTACAGGCTCCCTATTACTAAAATACATATAGCAAACGGGTTGTGCAATTTTTTTAAAAAATTGAGGGAAACCCAACAACAACAAAAAAGAAACGGCACCATATCCATTGCACAGATTGGCTTTTGAAATTCCAAAATTGCTTTGAAAATGGGCAAGAAGCTGAGATAACTAAGAAAAAAGTATTTGTCTGCTTTGTTTTTTTATGAGCTGGGGGACTCTGGAATTCCATGGTGGCTGAAAATGTCTCTGTGGTTGCTCAAGATTTTAAGTCCCTGCCACTCTTGTAGAATGCAGGAAAAAATGTTTCAATGGGTCTGAACCTAAACCTTATTACTCTTTCCCCTCATTTTCTTTATAATTTTTTATTAATCCAATAAATAAATAAATAAATAAATAAATAAATAAATAAATAAATAGGCACATTACCTTGACAGTGACAGGAGTGGAGTGATATTGCAGTACAAAGCTAAGAATGATAATATGCAATAATTATTTTATTGATGTGCAGGAATTGAATTATTCATGGCTTCAAAGTATCTGTGGATAATTCTAATTACCTGCTTTTAAAGTATATGAGATCCATTGCAAATACATTAACAATTTTGATTGAACACCTGCTACCTTTTTTTAGCAGTGAGCAAGAACCTGTAACAGCAGTGCGGCATGATGAAATTGACAGGAACTTGGAATGTATATGGGATATAGAAACAAGAGTAGCATTCTTTCCCACTAATTGCGACATGGGGAAATTGCATTCCATCAGGGATACATGCATCTTTCAGCAAATTTGTATGCTGTGCAAACAATGATACTTTGAGGAAAGCACCCCCTTCAAAGCCACTTCTTCATGCTATGTGACGCTTTGATTTTTCAAAGCAAGGGGTCACATAGCATGAAGAAGTTTCTCTGAAGGGGTGCTTTTCTCAAAGTATCATTGTCATGCACCCAGATTGCTTTCTCCTCCAGCACATCCAATAGTCAAAAGGGCTTTTGAATGTGCTGTGTACATGCCAAAAGCCTCCTCCAGTATTTCCAGTAACTTACAGGAAGCATTGCAATAGATCCTTTACTGGATCCTGGACAGTCCTGAATACGTCCCATAAGTATTGCAAGGTGCCTTGATGGACTGTCCCTTCACACAGGTGTGTGTATGAGTTGCCATGTACAATCAGAAACCATATTCTTGCTTCCTAATTCTTAAAAGAGGAAGGAAGGAAGGAAGGAAGGAAGGAAGGAAGGAAGGAAGGAAGGAAGGAAGGAAGGAAGGAAGGGTATCAGACCAAACTTCCATATAATTTACCTCTTTCTCCTGAAAGCCACATTTCTTCCACAGTATTTTGTTGAGTACCCTAAGACAAGATTGGATAAATGGTGGCTTGGGGACAGCATTCTCATCACACCAGTAAGCTATGGGTATCTACAACTTGATCAAGGGTCAGATATTGGCCTACAGCTACACAAGGCCCATCCCTCATTTACTTAATGTCCTGTTTTTCTCAATAGATTATGGGATGCCCAGAACAGAGCATTAAGGGAATTGTTGCCTCTTACATACTTCAACAGAAAATTTATATTGCAGAGATGTTCTGTGAGTATGGTGGCCCCATATAACTGTTACAGCAACTGTCTGTGGATAAAACCATCCATAAATTTGTCTAATCGAATTTTATATCCCCATGCCCATCACCACAGACTATGAATTCTATTTCCACTGTGTAAAGGAAGATTTTTTTTTGAAAAAAAATATTATCTGCATCAACATAAAATCATTTCCATTGGATGACATGCACGTTTTATGACAGAGAGAAATGTATAATGCAATACAAAAAATTTACAGTCACCATTAAAATGATCAGCCTAGAAATATTGAGCAACAGAAAGCAGATCTCAAAAACAAAACATTGCTGTGCTGTTGTATGTCTTCAGCCTTTGTCCTGAAATTTGGTTTTGCTTTAATCTGAAAGTCAGTTTAAAGTCACATAACTAGGATCACTCCTTTGCTTTTCATAACCTAAAGCAAACATATGCAGTTTGGTTATGGCAACTGTAGAGTTAAGACATGTGACTATTAATCAATAGGAACTGTTTGTTTAACATAATGGATGAAATCTCTTCAAAATTATATTTATATAAAAAATGTCAGAGGCAGAATTTAGCAACCTATTCTAAAACATTTTTGTTGTTGTTTATTCGTGCAGTCGCTTCCAACTCTTCCTGACTTCATGGACCAGCCCACGCCAGAGCTTCCTGTCGGCCGTAGCCATCCCCAGCTCCCCCACGGTCGAGTCTGTCACCTCCAGAATATCATCCATCCATCTTGCCCTTGGTCGGCCCCTATTCCTTTTGCCTTCCACCTTCCTTAGCATCAGCATCTTCTCCAGGGTATCCTGTCTTCTCATTATGTGGCCAAAGTACTTCAGTTTTCTAAAACATTGCTTGCTGTTTATTAGATGAGAGGAAGTTTTAAGTTAAACTCTTCTTTTCCCAATGACATCAGTCTTCAGAGATTTGTGATATCAATGGGATGGCAATTGGCATTGCCCTATGTAATAATCTACTGTTCTGCAAAAGTACAAATTACTCAGTAATAGATCTCCTCAGGTACCTACAACACAGAGTAGAGACTTTTGAATACAAATCTGAGGTGTCCTTCCTGAAACTGAATTGAAACTAGAGATCAGCAACTTTTTTCCAGTAGAAGGCTACAGAATGAAGTGGATAGAGTGTTACCTAGCATATCCTCTGCCAGATGAGGGTTAGAGCCTTGCTCTACCTTCTGAAGTGAGGAAAAACATGACTAGCTAGATCCAGGTGATGGTCAATGTCTCATTATAGGAGGGAATGAATCCTGCAGTCTTGATAACTGAGTCTACTGCTGTAGAGATGGGCAGTGAGAAATCTGAATAATAAATCAATAAATCAATAAATAAAATAATGCATGCCCCATCCTTAAGAGGCTGATACTGGATCCAGCCAATTTGGATAACTACTATCCAGTCTCCAAATTTTCCTTTTTGGGAAACATTGTTGAGTGAGTAGTGGGAAGTCAGCTAGAGAGCACTCTAGGAGAAACTGATTATCTGGATTGTTTTTAGGCCTGGGCATAGGATAGGAGTAGCATTGGGTGGACTACTGAATGATCTTGGTTGGGATCTAGATGGGGAGGGCTCCAATTCTAGTCCTTTTGGACCTTTCAGCAGCATTCAATACCATCAGCCATGGCATCCTACTTCACTGCCTTCAAGATCTGAGGATTAGAGAAACTGTTTTGCAGTGGTCCCAACTTTCCTTAGTGGAAAGTTTCAGTTGGTGGTAACAGGGGAAGGGAGATCAACCCACTGTCCACTCATTTGTGGTGGGCTACAATATTCAGTCTTCCCCCCTTCTACTATTTAATATATATACAGTATGTATATGAAGTTAATAGGACTGATCATCTATTGGTTCAGGTTTTGGTATTATCAGAGTGGTCATGATACCCAAATTTTCATCAGGCTAAGCTTACAATGCTATGGTAACATTGTCTCAGTGCCTGGAGGTTGTCAGGATCTGGATGGGACATAAAAGGATGAAGTTGAACCGAAGCAATATGGAATTGCTGTTTTTCCATCGTTCCCAGTTAGCTCCATTGCTGTTTCTCAAGAGGAAGGCACTATCCCTTGATGAAGAGGTCCATAATTTGGGGGTTCTCTTGGAGACACAGCTTTTGTTGAATGGACAGGGATAAGCCATATCTGGGGGCCTTGTTACAAACATTCCTGGAGTGTGAGGACCTTGCCACAGTAACTCATGCCCTCATTACCACACACTTATATTACTACAATGTACTCTACATGGGTCAGGATCACGGTGGCTCAGTGGTTAAGATGCCAGGCTTGTTGATCGGACGGTTGCAAGTTTGGAGGTTCAAGACCCTAGCCCCGCATGACGGAGTGAGCTCCCGCAGTCGCCCCAGCTCTTGCCAACCTAGCAATTCGAAAGCATGCACTGGCCTCTAGAGTTGGACATGACTGTGTGGGGGAACCTTTACCTTTTACTCTACATGGTGCTGTCTTGAAGACCACCTGGAAGCCACAAAATGCTTCTCCTACTTGCTGGCCAGTATAGACCACTATAAGCATATTTACATCTGTATTTAAGAGCCTGCACTGGCAGCCAATACGCTTCCAAGTGCAACTCCAAGTGCTGATTCTGACCCATAAAATATTTTTATGGCTTGACACCAAAGGACCTCCAGGACCATTTGCTTGGGACAAAGGAAGTAATAGTTCCTCCTGGGGGTGATTGGCTTAGTGTTGTCCTCATTTTAAGATCTTACCATCATTTGGATTTTTACTATTTATTATTGGATGTATTTTACGATTTATAGGTTTTTAGTTTTAATATTTTATTGTAAACCGCCCAGAGTCTACTTTGTAGAGATGGGCGGTGATAAATTTGACAGACAGACAGACAGACAGACAGACAGACAGACAGACAAATAAATAACCAACCAACCAACCAACCAACCAACCAACCAACCAACCAACCAACCTCCAAAGCTGTTCTGGAGAGCCCTTGAAGGTAGAATGTCATCTTTTATATAGCTGCTGAAGTGATGTTATTAATATTAATGAAGATCCAGGAGTCTTTGCAGGGAGTGGCCAAACAGTCAAGATGGTGGCCACAAAGGTGTGATACACATAAAAATGGGTGGAGCGTCAATTGCACCACTGTGGTTATCATCTTGACTTTATTGACCACACCCTGTGGATACCCCTGTGAAGGACTGTTTGCATGATGTTGGTATTGTTAGTTAATGGCTCTATCAAAGTGTTATTGTAGATCGTAATTGTGTGGATGTTTTTTATTTACGCCTGTTCTACTACGGATATTTTATTCTTATTTTAAGTTGTAATGTGGATGTGTACAATTTATAATATACTGTGGGATTTTTTAATTGTTCTAATTTTATGGCATCGAAATCCAATAAATTAATATTAACCTGCAGACCAAGCGCATACTTTACAGCTACAATAACTTTTCCAGGTTTTGTGGGTTTTTTGTTTGTTTTTCTGTTCTTTTTCTACTTTCTCATGCTGAAAAATTACACAGCTGGACTTTGCTAGCATGATTTAGGAAGGATGTGAAAAAAGGCCAGAGGCTTTATGTGATATGGAAAATTGATGTAAGAAGAAGAATCCATGTTGCAGACATGAGCCTTCTAACTTGGGCATGTTGATGAGAAAAGAGCTAGAGTGGGGAAAAAACTGATTCTTTCTTTGATACAGTCCTAATTGGGCGAAAGAAATGAATGCCTAAAAGGTCTTTACTCTTCTGAACAAGTGGAGCCACAATATGCTCAGCATAATCATAAAAAATTGGCATGATCTCCCTGTGAATTAAAACGCAAAGTGAGGTACAAGTAAAACTACAAAGAGTGAAACAGCTCCGCATTCCAGATTTCACGGGAAACAGTTATGGTCTTATTAGCACAGAATAAATTTTCAGGGACATTTTGCATTTGGCAAGTTCGTTTTCACAAATGATTTTTTTTTTCATATTAATTTTTCAGAAATGCACAGACACTAAAATAGCTAAGGTTGGGTCATTATGATTCATCTTTTATACGAAGCCTTAAGGAAGCACCACACTCCGTTTGGTATCAATATGAAACATTAGGATAATTGAGAAATTATGAGTGAGATACATTTTATGGAGTAGTTCCACTTCTACACAGAGGTGATTCAGTCACCCAGGAAAGTCGAAGAATGTATTTGAATAGAAGACAGTAACTTTGTACTGTGCCAAATTAATTTTCTTAATAGATAGAATCCCATGTTAGCTTTGTTGGATTATTTGTCCTGGATCTACAGTGAAAAGTCCCCAAAGTCTTTGCCCTTGAAATTATTATAGGGAAGGTGTTATATTTCTCTCCAAAAGTCAAGAGGGTAAATCTGTTTTCTTTGATATGTTCCTGCTTTGCTATATTCCCTAGAGAGAAATGGCAGGGCATTATTATTCCTATTGAGCATTTTCAGCTCACTTCAAATTTACTTCTTCTGAATGCTCATTTTATCTATCTATCTATCTATCTATCTATCTATCTATCTATCTATCTATTTTTTATGCCGCCTTTATTATTTTTATAAATAGCTCAAGGTGGCGAACATACCTAATACTCCTTCTTCCTCCTATTTTCCCCACAACAACAACCCAGTGAGGTGAGTTGGGCTGAGAGAGTGACTGGCCCAAGGCCACCCAGCTGGCTTTCATGTCTAAGGCGGGACTAGAACTCTCAGTCTCCTGGTTTGCCATTGGCTCCTTCCTAGGGCTGAGAGACATGGACTGGCCAAAGGTCACACAGCCGGATTTCATGCCTAAGGCGGGACTAGAACTCACAGTCTCCTAGTTTCTATCCTGTTGCCTTAACTACTAGACCAAACTGGCTCTCTGGAATATATTATTCCATTCCATCAAGTTACAAAATAGAAATGTTTTTTTTAATTTAATCAACATTCTTTTTAAAGTAGAATCTTTAAAAAAACTGAAAATTCAGCAGCCACTGTCATGGGAATTTTTAAAATTTCATCATACAATGCACTTTTTAAAAAACATAACTGGTACAACTAGCCTCCTAGATTCATTTTTCTACAGCAGCACCTCTTATTTACATTCTTCTTCCAGGCAACTTTAATCAATATTTTTTTCTAGTTAACCTCTTTTAAGCATCCCTTATTTTATTCCAGTTGAGCTCTTATATACATATTTTCTTTAAAATATTTCAATATGCGCACCCTGTGTGTGTGTGTGTGCACGCGCACATATAGATCAGCCATTCTCAAACTTTTGACCCTGGAGGAACCCTTGAAATATTTTTCAGGCCTCGGGGAACTCCTGCACATTCAGACTCAAATACAAGCCACAAATTACAAAATTATTATATTCATTTCATGTGTACACCTGTATATGTGTATTAAAAGTGTTCTTAAACTAAAAATAAAGAATGAAGCTTGCCTCTTTAATGTGATGTTGCCCAAATTTGAAATAATTGTTTAAATAAATTGTGATCTCCCAGGGAACCTCTAGCGTTCTCTCGCTGAACCTAGGGCTCCAGAGAACCCTGGTTGACAAACCCTGATCTAGTACATAAATACATAAATAAATGGGAGACATTTCTAGGAAAGAATAACCAATGGCAGCAGGATCTGTTTATGGGAATGCCAGCTTCCCAGTTTTAATCTGCATCTCTATAAATTCCACATATCTAGAGTGGAGAGCTCGGATTATTTTATTTCTTTATTTCTTTATTAATTCAATTTATATAGCCACCCATCTCACATTCGTGATTCTGGGCAACTTACAAGGAAAACATAAACAGTACCAAAAAAAACACAAAATATACAGCCATACAAACAACTCAAAACGTTAAAACAATCATACGATGCAGTCACTGGGAGAGCACAGCCATTGAAGAACAGTACAGCCATTTTATGGGCTCTGCACCACTTTCTGATCCCTAGGCCAGATGGCAAAACTGGGTGTTCAGGCTCTTCTAGAAGGCCATCAAGATCGGGGGCATAAAAAAAGCATAAATAAAACCCACCCCTGCTGCAAGTCCTACAAGGCTGGCAAACTCAAGAACCAAGAGCCACTTGCATTTCTGGAAACATCTTTTATTGCTCTATTGCTAGTAGGGTAATGTAACAGAATCTTCAAAGCCTCCCAAAATAATTGTCCTACATAACTTACACTAAGTAAGATGGAGTTACTCTGAGTCCCTTTCTCACATTCCATCCCTTCTTCCTTGGATTCATGAATCTCTTCTGTTTCCTCCCTGAACTGTTTTGCTACCTCCTCTGTGTTCTCAAGGTCTGTTAGGCATTGATTTGGCCCAATGATTTCATTTTCTGTAACCACATTTTTCACAATGCTAGGAATTGTCACCAAAGTTACTCACTTCAGAATTCAAATTAGTCATTTATGTCTGTATCTGATTTGAGCACCAGGATATATTTCTTCTGCCGGGCTGGATGAATCACAAGCTGGAGTTAAGATATGGAGATATATCAACAACCTCAGATATGCAGACGATACCACCCTAATGGCAGAAAGTGAAGAGGAACTAAAGAGCCTCTTGATGAGGGTGAAAGAGGATAGTGAAAAAGCTGGCTTGAAACTCAACATTAAAAAAACTCAGATCATGGCATCTGGTACCATCACTTCCTGGCAAATAGAAGGGGAAGAAATGGAAGCAGTGACAGATTTGATTTTCTTGGGCTCCAAGATCACCGCAGACGGTGACTGCAGCCATGAAATTAAGACGCTTGCTCCTTGGGAGGAAAGCTATGGCAAACCTAGACAGCATATTAAAAAGGAGAGACATCACCTTGCCGACAAAGATCCGTATAATTAAAGCTATGGTTTTCCCAGTAGTAATGTATGGCTGTGAGAGCTGGATCATAAGGAAGGCTGAGCGCCGAAGAATTGATGCTTTCGAAGTGTGGTGCTGGAGAAGACTCTTGAGAGTCCCTTGGACTGCAAGGAGGTCAAATCAGTCAATCCTAAAGGAAATCAACCCTGACTGCTCATTGGAAGGACAGATACTGAAGCTGAAGCTCAAATACTTTGGCCACCTAATGCGAAGAGAGGACTCACTGGAAAAGACCCTGATGCTGGGAAAGACTGAAGGCAAAAGGAGAAGGGGATGGCAGAGGATGAGATGGTTAGATACCATCACCGATGTAATTAACATGAATTTGAGTGAACTCCGGGAGACAGTGGAGGACAGGAAGGCCTGGCGTGCTATGGTCCATGAGGTGATGAAGAGTCAGACACGACTAAACGACTGAACAACAACAAAATGGATAACTACTCTGGAATTGTCTTCCTTACTTCTGTTCCTCACTCATTCACTTCCTGGTCTGCTGCTGTGAATACTGTATGATCCAGGACCCGGAACATTGCTGAGATAACATCAAGGTTCTAGGAATCTTAGAAGCTTAGGTTTTCTAGGGTCTCTGACACCACTGATGTGATGGAATTCAAACTGTATTCAAAATTGTACTAAGGAAGAACAGCAGCAATAAAAATAACCCACATTTTCTATGTAGGAGGGTGGGAATAGTTGGGGAGCGGTGAGCCTAGGTCTATGTAAAGCTCAATGGAATTTTTTCACCATGCTTTAGATTTTTTATTTGATGCATATTACTTTATTTGCATACTGTTTTGCCTTTGATTCTTGCATACACTACATTTCGCACTGCAAATGTGATGAGTAAAAAAAGCATTTGGCAAGCTGTTAAAAATATATATTCCTCCCATCCCCCATCCTGTTCCTCCTCCATTTCTTCTTCTCCTAGTACCAGGACTTTTTATGAATCAAAAGACAGAATATCAATTTCTCCACTGATAGATAGCTAGATATCTCTATTACATTAAATTTCTTCCTACTAATCTCATGTCTTGTTATTCTCTTATAAACATCCTTTATTAATTCACACTGTTTTAGTAAACTTTCCATTGAATAACTTCATTTCCTGTATGTTTCTCCTGTATGTTCTTACAGTGCTTGGTAATATCCAAAGGCTATGCTATAGATAGAGACAGAGACAGAGACAGAGACAGAGACAGCATAGCCTTTGGATATTACCAAGCACTGTAAGAACATACAGGAGAATAAAATTGAAATGAAGTTATTTAATGGAAAGTTTATATATGTATGTATGTATGTATGTATGTATGTATGTATATATATATATATATGTGTGTGTGTGTGTGTGTGTGTATACACATACATACACACACATACATACACACATACACACACATACATACACACATACATACACACACATACATACACACACACATACACACACACATATATATAGATACATACATACATACATACATACATACATACATACACACAGTATTTTAAAAAGCTATTCAAATAAAGCTAATTGAAGGGGTACCTAAATATATATCCTTCTGATTCACTTTTACTCCAGGTTATACAACAACCTGCTCTCCATTGGGACTATTTAAGTATAAAGAGAGGAAAGTCTAAGCTGCCAAACTGTTTACTTAAAAAGAATCATGCACATTCAATGCAGGCACAAATCCTAGAGCAACAAAGGTTTTATTACTAATTATTTTTAAAAAAGCTGAAGATGCAGTGGAATGGATTTTCCATTATAAAAAGGAGTTGAAGAGAAATATTACATTTCTCCTTCAGTATGGGTGGTCATACTACTTTGTTTTGGGCCCTCGCACACTCACATTGAGTAAAAGACAATAGGAAAGGCACAATGCATACATTACATATGGCATTGTTCAGCTTCTTGCATCTTTGTCAGGACTGTTTTTTGTGAAGGGCAAATTTTAGATTGATATTAAAATTGCTAATAACAGTCTTCACTTTAATAAGTAGCCTTCTTTGCCATGTGGCATTCCAATCGAGCTACATCCAAGTCAATTTTCAACTTCAGTGATTTGAATCTGATAAATTGTCATTTCATAAACATATCTTTATATTTTAAGCTATGCTACAAAGAAGAGCATAGGTGTGCGGAACAGACATTTGGAAATCACACATGATAAATTTGTGAACTGCTGTAAGAGAAAGCCAATACTGCTGAATTACAATTAGTAGTAAAATCGTATTCAAATATTTATTTAAATGGCTTCTGCTTGAAAACGACTAATGCCTTAAAAAGCAAAACAACAACAACAAAACAAAACTCTTTGGTGAAGCTTTGGTATTTATTTAATGAATAGAATCTCAGTGTTTTACTTGGAGATTAAATCTTAATGATAAATTTCACTTATTTAGCGTCAGCAGAAATCTGCTACTCTCCTCTACAGCTCAGATGGTGATGAGAAATGGTTAGGGAGCTTTGTGGAAAATCTAGACCTAGAGACTTCTGAAGTCAAGAGACCTCAAGATAACCACTAGGTACATCACTAGAAAATTTCTTGGATATGCAAGGACTACAAAATATTTAGGACAATTTAGCCAGTTATGCTGGTCCTACATTTTTATTTCATAGCCTTCTTGCCATCCTTGGTCTATAGCATATCTCAGCACCCTGACCTGAAAATGAACTCTGGCCATACAATGTAGTCTCCAGTGCCTATCAAAAACAGAAAAATGAATTTTGCCTATCTCAGGATGTACTTTTCACAACTGAGAATAATTCTGGAAGAGGCACTGTCTCAAGCATTCACCAATGTTTCCAATCTAGGTGATGGGTCATCAACCCTGTACTTATTTAGGTATTCAGTATACCTTCTCTATCAACTTGCTTCTGTAAGTAAGGAGTTCCCTCTGCTGCCATGAGGTTCAATGTGATAATGACTGAAAGCTCTATCTTGCTCTTTGGAGGTGGTGGTGTAGAAATTAAAGAGTGCTATGTAGGAAAAAAAGTCCTGCATTTTTTCCTACTAGTTTTCATGCAAGTGCATGATTTGCAATTTGCTTTCAAGATATATTTTATAGGAGGAGAGAATTTTGATAAAATTCTCATAAGTGGAGGATCGTGGTATTGCATTTATTCAGTTATGAGCTAGCCAAGGAATGCGTGCATAAATATCCTGTCTCTCATTATCCAATAATTTCTCTAGTGTCTATAGTCCCTGGCTTCCTTCACTTCTATTCAGTCCTAAGGGAATATCTCATGAGGGCCCTCCTTCCATTGAGATTTTTCAGATTAGGAAGCATGGGCAACCAAGGAGGCTTTAGAGAGATGTTTAGCAGTAAACAGTGCCATCAGTAACACTTTGGGCCACTCCCAAACCTATAAAGGAGGCTCCAAACACCCTCAAGAAAAATTGGCAATAAATCCTCAGGAACCCCAGAAGCTACAAAAATAGAAGGGCAAGAATTGTTTTTGTTTTTGAAAAATTGCAAGGCAGATTTCCACACAGCCTTAAAAGTATTCTGCATTCATTTATTCTGCAAAAAGCTATCCTTCATTGACATATCCACCAAGGAGGGAGGGAAGAGAAACATATTTCTTTTACGATACATTATGAAAACTGTTGATAAATGCAGGCAACACAAAAAAATAGTGTTCTCATGTTCATTCCTATGTTTGACATGCATCTGTGCTAGAAATAGTACATATTCATCTACTTGCTCAAATTACTGAGCGTTCCAAATGATGCTAATAGCATAAGTAAAGCGTACTTTAGTGTAGCATCCAAAGTAAAGGAACAAATTAAAAGAGAGAGAGAGAGAGAAAAAGGAAGGGAGGCAGTTTATTTCTTAGAGACACAAATCTAAAGAGAAGTTTTGTGCTTAATAATTAAGGATAATTGAAGTGTATGTTCTAATATTTTAGTTTGCAACTCAAACATTTATATAGATATAGAAGTTAATATGTTATGGAATTTTTGAAGTCAGGTAGGCACATCATTCCCTGAAGTTTCTGATAACTGAACTTTTCAAATATTTTCCATTACCAGGAAAAAATGAAATCCTATTGATCTGTGTCCTCTCTAGAGCATCCTATAAGTGTGTGCGCGTTTGTGTGTGTCTGTGTGTGTCTGTGTGTTTGCTGCAGCACTGTAATGATTCATTTCAGGTGAAAACTGAGAACAGTGACTTGTTATATTGCCCACAAGGGGCCCGTGTCTTTCTCCTGTTTTATGATTGTAAATGTTCTCATTTAAAACTTTATCACCTATTGGTGTTTGCTGCTAAACAACAAAGGTGGGTACTCCTCTATTTTAACATAGCAAAATGATGAAATTTCTACCCACTTTTGAGAACAGTAATCAGAATGGCTCAACAATAAGTCTGAGTCCAGTAACTTAAAAAATTGGTCAACTTTACTGGGTTCAGAAGGAACACAAGTAGAGCAAAATAGAAGCATTAGAAAATATCTCTCAACTGTTCTCAGCAAAGCACAGCAGGAAAGGCTTGTTGCTGACACACAAGGTACAGTGTAATATACACAGAACACAATTTAGACAAGAAATCTTATCAAATTTATTTAGCTCCACTAGGTTGCAACCCAACATCTGTAGAAACTTAATTAGATCTGAAACCTGGGCTTGGCATTTTGCAGGATGCTACGCTTAGGGGTGCTATTGCTATTCTAACATGCTCAAAGATATCTGTTGGGGTTTGTATATACCCAGGAATTTACAGTTAGATAAATTATACTGGAGAGGCTTGATATCTAGGTGAGAGGGGAATTATTCTGCAAGTCACCCAATTAGCAGCCATTGTTGTAGGGATGATGTGGCAGTGTGTGACTCATACTACAGGTGTTAATCATTTAGCTGGGTGTGGCAGATGATGAGAGTGACCTATAATGTGATTGGTCAGTTTATATATATATAAGCAGAGAATATCTGGTATTCTTTCTTCTCGTTTGCTGTAACTTCTCATCGCTGTATCATTTGTTACCCGTGTGGATGTGTTCTGTAATACGTATGTATATATATAGTAAATAGGCTATTTTTATAATCTCTGTTTGAGTGTCTATTTACTGCACAGAACGTGGATCACTGGTGTCTAGGAAGAAGTAGCGGGCCGCTCCACGCACGCACTCTGACAATATCTCTGGTATCTGCTAGCAGTTTGAAGATTACCTTTGAATGGCACTGACTTTTGAACACTCTGTTTGCTTATTTAAATTACAAACATGGAAGAAAAGATCTATAGATGTTACTAAATCTCAGTTAATTCAGACCAATTCCAGTCAACCCTGGAATGTAGGAAATACTCCAATTTGTCATGTGATACTATACAAATTAACTCAGAAATTCATCCTGCAGAGTTCAGTAATATTGGGGTTGCCCCATCTCATTACAGAATGAATCTTCCTCTATTTTCTCACCTGTTGTTCAGTTTTTATTTTACCAGATAACCTCTATTAAAGAGGAAGAGATTGGATATCTGTACAGTGCATTTGGGTTAGTAAGTTTAACTGTCCTCTCCTAGAATCTCAGGGCTGGGCATCCTCAGGACTGGAGGACTGGACAGGGGAGCACAAACTCCCCTGGGAGATATGTCTGTCCTGGACTGAGGTGCAATCTCCCTGAAAGATCAAGAGTTTATCCTTGGGATCCTTCTGGATCCAGCATTGATGCTGGGTAGCTATATAACATTAATGTCAAAAAGAATCTGTAAAATTTTGGCAGATGAAGAGTGTCTGGGGAAAAATAAAGTTTAGTTCAAGTGTCTATAACATCAAGATTTGACGGTTGCAGTATGGTCTTCATGGGAGTAGCCGTTGAAAATGGCCTAGTATTTGAAGCTGGACTAGAATGAGGTGGCATATTCTAGTCCCATTTTTGAACCAACTTTAATACTTGCCACTTGTCAGAGCCCAAATTACAGGTTTTATGATGGTGTAGAAATCCTCAAGCTACTTAAGATCTGTTTACCCCTGTCCAATATGTCCTGCAATCTTAGATCAGACACCTGTTGCAAGTCGCACCATGGATGGGGTTGACAGCAATGGTTAATCTTATTTTCTCAATGGTGGGGCCCATGTCATGAAACAAATTGCCAGTGCAATTGAAGCAAATTCCCTCCTTGTTACAATTTAGAAGGACAGTTATTCCTACAAACTTTCAGTCTTTTACCCTTCCTTCCTTCCTTCCTTCCTTCCTTCCTTCCTTCCTTCCTTCCTTCCTTCCTTCCTTCCTTCCTTCCTGTCCATTTATCTATTTCTTTTGCTTTGGCATGTATTCAATTACAAAGACTGACCCCATTATAATCTACCATCTAATTTTATGAAGTTTGCCATCATTTCAAATTTCATACATCTTTAGATTTATCATAGTTATTGGAGGCATTTGCTTCAATATTAATTGTATTTTTCATTATTATTTTAGCAGGCCTACTCCACCCCAGGAGTAATTCAACAGCATATGAAGAAAACCGGAGAGTCCACAAGGAGAGGTTTTGCTAAGCTGTTTTAACAGCTTTGAAGTCAATCGTAAAATGTCAAGCTATAGAAATTGGCTCAGATAAATATGTTTTTCCCTAAATTAGTTTGCTAAGCTTTTGTCCTAGACATTTTCCTAGACATTTTCAGTCAATCCTAAATGTGTTAGGTACCTGGTTTAATATTGAACAGTTACAGTTACAGCACCTCAAAGACTGAAATTAGTAGTTAATCTGAGAATGAAACAAGTTGGTTTTTTGTTTTCATTTATCCAGACCATTTCCCCCCTATTTTTTTTTTTTAAAATTGGGCATTTAAGAAAAAAATGGAAAGAGGCCATTTTTTCCTTTAGATTTCATTTTCATTCACACAATGAATGAAAACTGCATTACCCACAACTACCTACTTTGGCTTGCTTGCTTGCTTAATTAATTAATTAATATCCCTCCTTTATTATTTTTATAAATAACCCAAGGCGGCGAACATACCTAATACTCCTTCCTCCTCCTATTTTCCCCACAACAACCCTGTGAGGTGAATTGGGCTGAGAGAGAGTGACTGGCCCAAGGTCACCCAGCCGTCTTTCATGCCCAAGGTGGAACTAGAACTTTCAGTCTCCTGGTTTGCCATTGGCTCCTTCCTAGGGGTGAGAGACAGAGACTGGCCCAAGGTCACCCAGCTGGCTTTCATGCCAAAGGCGGGACTAGAACTCTCAGTCTCTTGGTTTGCTATTGGCTCCTTCCTAGGCTGAGAGAGAGAGTGACTGGCCCAAGGTCACCCAGCGGGTTTCGTGCCTAAGGCGGGATTAGAACTCACAGACTCCTGGTTTCTAGCCCAGCACCTTAACCACTAGACCATACTGGCTCTCTTATTTTTATTTATTTAATATTTATATTATATTATATTTATTATTTATATAATAAATATTATTATATAATATTTGTACAGCCTTAGACCTTACACTCATTCAAAGTTACAGTTGTATATTTCATCATATTAAATCAATGGTGTCTTTAAAGAAAGTTTGTGTGTGGTGGGGGCAGATGTCTGCATTCCCAAGATTTTAGAACAGGGCTGCTGCTGTGGCATTAAAAGGGGCATATATGTTAATAAAAAGGCTAAGCAACTATTAATATCAAAAGGAGACGTTGTGTACTCTTCAGCTGAACTAAGATTGCTTGCCTTGTATTATTCCCACCCTGCTGGAAGCACACACACACTCATGAGTGTAGGCAGAAACTGACATTTGCAAAATCCTAGCACTGGTGTGCTTTTAAACATTACTTTATGATCTGTTGGAATTTAGCTCTTTCTTTCTCTCTCTCTTTCTCTCTCTCTTTCTCTCTCTCTTTCCTCAATATTAAACTTGTCCTCTCCATAACACATTTTCACTTTCATGCAAAATCATGGTTTTCCTGTTTTTTACTTATTTCAGTCACTCCCCTCCTCAATGTTTTTTCTAAGCTTTATTACGGATCTCAGAATTACATCTTTAGATTTCTAAGAATTTTATTGTTGAATGTTATACAGGAAATAGATATATTAGCTGTAATTTCATAGATTCCTTGATTAAACTAGTGATCATTTTCAGCCATCATCATTATTTCATACCTAACATTTTCTAGCCTATGGTCTTCATATAGAACAAAGGGGGACAATCTTCACAAAAGTTCTTATGAGATTATCAGCACTGTGAAAATGGAAAGGAAATTGTTGTCTAAGGATATAATCTATTTTAAATCTTGAAGTCAGAATAAAATCTAATCCCATTTTATCAAAATCATGAGAGGAAATTAAGGAAATCTAAAGCAGATGGACACCCATTCAGAATAAATGATTAAACCAAGCTTAAAAGCAAAATTCTATTCTGTTTTCCAAACAGTTGTGACTTGCTTGCCTCTAACTATTCAAGTGACATAGCTAACCGTCAGATCTGACATAGTATGACCTTTTTTAAATAGCTTTTTATCCAAAACATTTATGCAGCTTTGTGAAGTTAGTGCATAATCTTTGAAGATTTTAGTCCTTTTGTAAACTGTTGTTTCTAGTGTTCCTTCAGATGACCTTGCATAACGAAGGACTACATCTCAGTGATTGGAACATACTTTTCATGTACAGTACATGATCCCAGGTTCAGGGCCTGGAACCTCCTGTTTAAAAGGATCAATAATAGATGCTGGGAATGTCCTATCTTGAACACCCTTCATTAGATTCCACCTGGAATATTGCCCCCCCCCCTCGAGTATCAAGTTACACAGAGTCTCTGCTTGTGAGCTGCAGGCAGGAATTCACTCACCAACAGCCAGAAGTAATGCCGTAGGGAAAAGCTGAGAGAAAAGTCCAGAGTTCGTTTGCCGAAGTCAGAGTTAATCCAGAAGACAACTGATATTCCAAAGCCAGGTAAGGGGTGGTAACAGGTAGGTCAGCGAGAAGTCAAAGCCAAGTCAAGGAGTCCAGAAAACAGAGTAACAGTAGTCCAAACCGAGTCAGGAAATCAGGAATCAAGCCACGTTGCCAGAGTGGTCGCAAAGCCAATATGCTACATTGCTCCCACGACCCACTCACCGCTCTGCTGGTTATTTATTAGGAGTTTAGGAGCTGTCATCTGGGTCCTGCAAAGACTCCATTTCTCCTCTGCATAAATCTCTTGCAGCTAACCGGGCACTTCTACTTCTGTCCTTTAAGGCAAGGTGTACACGCCTTCATCTCTGCCCTTTGGGTGATTCAGGTGAGCTGGGAGTCTGATGGGATCCAGCTGGCTAGAGGGTGGGGACAAACCACCTGATAGGATGTACGCTGGTTTAAAGGGAAAAATCAAGGCTTGAGAGTAAACAGACAGAGACAGAGTGCAGCATTTCTGGCTAAAATATCTTTACTATAAATAAAAGCAGAGTTGTATAAACAGTTACATCGTTGCAGAAAAGGTACAGACAAAGCAGAGTACATCTTCTCCAGTGTAGTGCTTCCACTGGCAGACATAACAGACATGAAGGAGCACCATGGCATCACTCACATAGCCAGGCATAGCTCACACTTCCCACTCCACAGGAACAAAACACGTGAAGAAGTACATGGCTAAAAGACACAGGAAGTCAAGAAGCATAGAATACCATTTTGCATGGTTAGATATTATGTTCTTCCAGCTTTCTGATTGGCTGGAAGTTAGGTGTGACACACACCAGGCCTAATGCCTGCTATTGGGTGGCAGTGCTGCATCTAAGCAAGCATGTGATCCCCCCCTCCCTTGCTCTACACAGAGCAAGGCTTCCCACAGAAGGAATCAGGAGGACTTGTTCCCATGCAATCTAGCCATAACAATACACACGTGACAGTTGTTATCTGGCCACCTGGCATCACGTCATCAAAGCTTTGTCTAGAGAACAATTTGCTAATTTCATACGAGAAATCTGACACCACCATCCCTGGCTTGCTCCCCTGTAACCTCGGTTATTGGCTGCTGGCTAGAGGGTAGGGACAAACCACCATCCCCAGCTTGCTCCCCTGTAGCCTCGGGTATTGCCAACTCCCCACTGCCCTGTGGTGCTGGGTCTTTGTCTGGAGCCGTGCCTGTGTCTGGGACCTCGTCTGGTTCAGTCCCCTGGGGGTTCACCAGGGGCAGCCCGTCTTCTGACTCCTCACTGAAGTCCTGGGGCAGAGGCTGAACCAGGACACCATTAGACCAAAGTGTTATGAGCCTGCTTCCTCTCCATATAATCAGTGCACATGCAACATCCCATTGGATGCATCATTAAAGAATTATCTGTTGTTCTAGTTCTTACAGGGACAGTTTTTTGGGAAATGATTCCTGCAATTGTCGTGGTTGACAAAACAACCATCACCACAACTGCAATCTCAGAAGTCAATTCTTTATTACGGTCATAGACCAGCATAAGGAGGATAGAACATACAAATGAGTTTTAAAATATAAAGCTAAAACACAGGTCTAGAGGGGGAGAAAAAAGGGGGGTGAAGGCATTAGGTAAATATAGAGGAGCATAGGATTAGTGTAACTGGAAATGCATTACTCTAGTAAATTAAAATTGAAGGCTAGTTTTCAGAAGTCACTATTCAAAAATGCAGCCTTATAGAATATCAAACCAGAAATTGTAGAATTCCTTGGATCCCTACTTTCCATAATTTTTTAAGTTTCCTGATGCCCCTTTCAGCTTTGGGGGCTAAATCTGACATTAAGTTTACCTCCCACACCAACGTTTAAAGCTAGAGCTTACTTATGTACTTTTAGTCTTCTTCCAGGCTCCCACACAAATGTAGAAGAATGGAAATGTAGAAGAATGTTAGTAAAGCAAGTAAAGTTTTTCTCAAGGCAGGAAGATGGATGCAATACTGGAGGCAGAACTTTCCAAACTCTGTGTCGCAACAAAAAAGTATGTTGCCACACACAGTCTGGTGTGTCACCACACAACCCGGAAGCGCTGATCATCATCAGCACTTCCGGGTTTTCCCGAGGCGACACACCAACTGCAGCGCACAAAACCCGAAAGCAGCAGCAGCGCTTCCGGGTTTTTGCGCGCTGCCGCACTTCCGGGTTTTCCCGCGGCGACACACCAATGCCGGTTGGTGTGTCGCCGTGGGAAAAACTTTGGAAAGCCCTGACACGAGGTGAAGGTGATCCTGTATCCATCCCTACATGTTCATTACTTCCAAAAACATAAAGTGACCTTCATATCTTTCTTCATTCCTTCTTTGGAAAATAATTAAAGAACTAATACATTTGTGCTACACTTCATACCTCTTCTGAATTCAGGTGCTATACATCAGTGGGTGGTAATTTTTACAACCCACAGAAACACTTTCTACGCTTGTGTGTTTCTTGTCATGTAGGATCTTGGTAATGGGCCCCCAGAGTTTCAGAGTATTCACATCCCATGCATGGTGAATTAATGCCATAAATTCTAAGAAATGAAAGACTCTCTAAGGAGCCAGAAAACCACGGCTTCAGCAGAGTAGCCTGTGTCGAACTGTTGTGTTTTATGGTGGTGATGGTGTTAGTGGGAAAGGCAGGTTGCTTCAGACTAGGATAATTTTAAATGAAGATGCACCGAGGCTTAGGGATAAGAATGTAGTGGCTTTTTGTTTTTATTTTGTTTTATCCTGTTATGTTATGCAATGTAATTTGATTACAACTTTTGAAGGAACTTCAGGGGTAACTGTTATGCAACGTCAGTGTACACAATGCTTTAAAAAGAACAGGTTTGATAAGCCTCAACTCTAGAAGAAGGGAAGGGAAGAGCGAAGGGGGAAAAGAAGGGGAGGGGAGGGAGATTAGTAGATACTTTTATTATGATCACTGGCCAGTGAATTTGAACAATCAACAGCATAAAAAGAATAAAAGAACAAAGTGTGGGAAGCCATGATATAGGAAAGAAAGCATAGCCATTATCTATAAAAACAATAAAAATGCATTAAGGTCTAAAACATTTCCAACACATCAAAAGGAGTGCATATGACATTTACTACAGTACAGTAAGTATGGATAACAAGATATTAAAAGTAGAACTGAGGTGATAAAAATGAAGTGACTAAATTAATTTATACAAATACTTTAAGTGTAAAATACTAGAATTCTACCTATTGAGTTGTTGGAGGAAAATTCTGAGAGTGCCTTGGACTGCAAGAAGATCAAACCAGTCCATACTCCAGGAAATCAAGCCAGACTGCTCACTTGAGGGAATGATATTAAAGGCAAAACTGAAGTACTTTGGCCACATAATGAGAAGACAGGATACCCTGGAGAAGAAGCTGATGCTAGGAAAAGTGGAAGGCAAAAGGAAGAGGGGCCGACCAAGGGCAAGATGGATGGATGGTATTCTGGAGGTGACGGACTCAACCATTGGGGAGCTGGGGATGGTGACGGCCGACAGAAAGCTCTGGCGTGGACTGGTCCATGAAGTCACGAAGAGTCGGAAACGACTGAACGAATAAACAACAACAACAAACCTATTGAGTATTATACTACTGAGTGAATACATAAGGGCATGAGTTTGTGTGTATGTAATTGTATATGGGTAAAATTGTATATTGAGGGGGGGATGAAGAGATGGCAAAGGAGCCATAAGTAAGTTGAAGAACACCCCTCCACACACAGACACAAATGCTCTTCAATATTCTTTAGAACTTGAAAAACAATGGACAAAATACTTTGTCCTGCCTTTGTTTTGTTTTGTTTTGTTTTGTTTTCCAAATTTTGTCCAACTTTGCTATTTCACAAATCAACACATGGATACAGTGCACGGCATCATATATAGTCTCTTTCCATGTCTGAAGGTTTATAGAATACAAAAACTCTCCAGATATGATAGCCACAATTTCTGTCAGGGTCCAATGAACATTTATGAGTAAAAATGTAGGTAGAGGGGAAGCTGTACTCAATAACATTTAGATTGGCCCAAGGTCTATGTGTTTTCGGCATATAAATTAGGGCTGCTATAGCTGAGCTGCAAAAAATTTAATTACCACTAAAGAACAGCAAAGAGATGCATCTGTGTTTTTTCTAGTTCTAATATAAATTATTAGGGCAACGTTAGATATTCCCCCCCCAACCCTTGCAAATCCAATGTCCTCAATTGTGATATAGCCTGACCATCTTTCATGTTACCTCTGAGTGCTACACATAGTTGATTTCTAATGCCTATGCAAATGAAGGGACAATATATGTACTATTCTCTGTGACAAGACAAAATAAATGTGTCAACAGCTCTAAGAAAAATGCCTGTACAATAGCATACTATATGCAATATGGTACAAAATTGTATAGCATATGTTACTGTCTTCATATTGTAACAAATAAAAGCTTACATATTTTCCATACTAGCCCCATGTACCTGAGCATATAAACATCTATATCCATCCACATCTAAATAAAAATACCTTATACAAAAACACAGAATCCCATAACCAACAGAATTGGAAGGATCTTAGAGGTCATTGGGTCCAACTGTTTGCTCAGTGCAGAATGCACTAAGCATCTTTGACAAATGACCATTCAGCCTCTGCATGAAAACCTCTAGTAAAGGAGGACTTAGCATGTGGTGTGGCAGCCTGTTCCACTGGCTGACATCTTGTATAATCAGGATATTCCTCCTGATTCCCATATGTGAGCCATCAGTTGCTCCTGTCATCATGAGTGCTTGAACAGTTCTCAGAAATCAATAGAAAGACAACCTGTTCTCCACCATTCAAAAGTTTATGTCACTGAATTATATACAGCAATTAGTTTTTCCACCCCTCCAATTTCCCCCTTTTAAGCATTCCGATCCTTTCTTCACAAAGTCACATTTACATTTTGCAAGAGGTTAATGTGTTGGTAAGAGCCAGTTTGGTGTAGTGGTTAAGGCATCAGGCTAGAAACCGTGAGACCGTGAGTTCTAGTCCTGTCTTGGGCACAAAGCCAGCTGGGTGATCATGGGCCAGTCCCTCTCTCTCAGCCCTGGGAAGGAGGCAATGGCAAACCACTTCTGAAAAACCTTGCCAAGAAAAGTGCAGGGACTTGTCTAGACAAGTCTCCAAGAATCGGATACAATTGAACAGATTAAAAAAAATGTGCTGGTAATCAAATATTAAATGTGATGCTCATATTGTCACTTGCATCATTTAGCCAGGTTTTTCCATTACCTAGCAGCAGTACGTAGTGTTGTTGCCCTTCGTTACAGCAAAGGACGTTGTCGTGACATATTTCTAGCTCACAAGGCGACAGAAATCTCAGATTGCAAAAAAAGAAAAAGATGATGAGATAAATGTTTTGTTCCAAGTGAGTCATCTAGGCATGCATGTAGAGACATGATTTAGAAAAAAAAAACTATTGGAAGACTGATATTTCTTCTTAGTGCAACTGAGTTAAAAACAGAGCTTTTGAAGTGGAGTTCATGGCTATATCAGAGGGTGCTTTTCAGCAAAGAGCAGCACCCAGAGAGCTTAGTCACACACACACACAAAAAAAACTAATCCGGGTCAGACTGGAAATTTTGATGGAATATTATTAGGGAGTAGCAAGGCTCAAAAGAAGACGATGGAAAACCACTTTTGTACTATTGTCAAGAACACTTCCTTAACTTCATGGAGTCACCAGATTGATTTGACGGAGAATCTCCTTCATCTCTTTAATCTTCACATATGAGATATTTCGTACCACAAACTGAAGCAGAGACAGAAGCCATTCCATCAGCGCAGCTCTGTGCTATGCCTGTTCTAACTGGTTATGGCAAGAAGTCCAAGAGTAGTCATCTTGCATTACAGCTGGTTTTAAGAGATGTGTCTGACATAAAGAACTGGCACCTAACTTTGCTCGTCTGTGTATTCCTTTTCCCCATCTACCATGTTTCTCCTCTTCATGTATTTTAGATTGTAAGTCTAAGGATAGAGACTCTGAAGGTTGCCCTAAGAGTGAATAACAACAACAACAACATTTTTTTAAATTTATATTTTGCCCAACTCCAAGAGACACTGGGTGGGCAGTTTTCTGCAGAAGCAATGACATGACTTAAATCAAGGGTGAGAAACCTGGTCACATGAAGTCCTGAGTTGAAAAGTACATTGTTTGTTTGTTTGTTTGTTTGTTTGTTTGTTCGTTCATTCATTCATTCATTCATTCATTCATTCATTCAATATAGCTGCCAATCTCATGCTTGTGACTCTGGGCAGCTTACAATTAAAACATAAACAACAACAACAACAACAACAACAATGCCATACACACATTAAAAACAATTAAACAATTAAAGACACAGTATAATCACTGGGATAGCAGAGCCATTCAAGAACAGTCCTGCCATTTTATCGGTTCCACACCACTCTAATCCCCAGGCTACACGGCAAAGCCAGCTCTTCAGGCCCTTCTGGAAGGCCATCACGGTTGGGGCCAGACTGACCTCAGGGGGAATGAAGTTCCATAGGGCAGGTGCAGAAGCAGAAAAGGCCCTCTTCCTGGGTCCCACCAGATGACATTCCCTAGTGGCTGGAACCCACAACAAGCCTCTTCTGCTGGACCTGAATACTGTATATGTCAAGATCAGGGGCAACCTGAGGTACTTCAGATGATGCTGATCAGTAACTCTAAGGATTTTGGGAAACATGGCCAATGGTGAGGGATGCTAGGATCTATAGTTTGGCAATGTCTAGAATGCCACTATCTAGAATGTCTAGAATGCCATTATCCTAAATAGGCATACAACAATTAAAAGAAAAGACATACCTCCCAGACATGCATTTATTCTGTATCAGTACCTCACACATTAATGTCCATCTCTCCAAATCTCTGTAGATGGCGATTCACAAAGAATTAGTCTGGAAATCCCATGGAGATATAGAGCTTCTAATCTAAAAATAAACAAACCATCACAGGGGGAAGGAAGGAAGCGGAAAATCCAACAGTGGAACAAAATCATTGCTCTTCCGCTTCAGATTTTAAAATCAATAAATAGCATGTTTTGCCTATCTTTGTTTTTAATGCAGTTGTTTTCTCAGATCGAGTCCTCTAAGCTTAGCAAGGATAGTATTCACTTAGCATCTTCCATACTTCCAAAATAAACCTCACTTAATGTGAAATCTTTACTCTTAAACTCCTGCACTTGAATTTCTTCTTCGGAGTGTTCAGTTAATAGGAAGAAAACATAATCCTTATGGAGGCCTTAAGCTAGTTATTTGCCCTTCAACTTCCTGTTTTCTCTTTTCACCTGAAAGTATTTTTAAGATGCAATGGTCAATAAAAGCTACCCCTTTTTTCTTCCTCCTCTTCCTCTGTTTTTTTTTTTTTTTTTTTTTGAAATTTCTCTTAAGGAGGAAAAGAAGTTTGGTGAAATTCTCAGAGGTGGCCAAAATGTTCCTTCTACAATTATCTTTACATGTCCTCAGCTTCTCTGGCTCTTCGGCTCTCTCAGGCTGCTCTCTTAAATTTAAGAAAGGTCTTAGGAAGAAACTCTTCACGGGCCTCTTTCATATTAGGAAGCAGGTTTCATAGGGATGGAAAGAAATGTTGTGGTAAACAGCAATAACAACAGTTAGATTTTCCAAATCTCCAAGAATGGAAATGTTACCTTTGAAAAAACAAAACAAATGAACAAACCTCAAGCATGTTGAGTATAAGATGTGGGGTGGGGGGACCACGTTTCTGCGGAAAGAAGGCTGTTGAGAAATTGCAGGACAGATTTTGCACAACTTTACTTAAAACATCAAAATACCTAAACAAGAGCAGAAAGCCACAAGAATGTTCCACAGTTCAGTACTGAGAACAGAGGGGAATCTGAAAGATAAAAAAAGTAGTTTGTGGCTTACATGTATTCACAGACCACAAGGTACACACCTCTGTCATGCACAATAAAGAATTCCCAGATTTGAGCGTGTTTTTGACTGCTGCAGCTTGCTATTGAATTGTTTGAAGATGTTTATTAGATTTGGGTTTATCAAGAAGCCCATGGAGTCCTCTGACAAAATGATTCTTTAGACAAGATATAGGCCAAAAAATGTATTTCCAGATCAAAATGCATCTTCTCAGATAGACTGAGTTTTGTTAGTGTTAAAGTAGTTAAATTTTGTTATTACTATTAAAATACTGTGATTTATAGTTTTCAGCTCTTCAGAATCATGCTGTATTGCCTGTTTTATAATGAAACACGGGCAAATCCTAATCCAAAATATTAGCAAAAGATGTCAGGCATCAGAAAATCTTGAATTGTATAGCTGGGGGAACTACTCATATCTCATAAGCTTCTTCATCTCCATAACAAAGAGTTGTTTTTGTAACCATTGCTTAACAGATGGGGATCTAATCATTTCCCACTGTCTAGCAATGCAATTTTGGCTGCAATTAAAAGAATCTGTATGAGTACATAATGAACAGGTTGAACATCACCCAAAAGAAAAATAATCAGTAATGGAAGGATTTCATAGGCAATAATACCATCAATTGTGGTCTCCTTGTTCCAAAAATATTTTAGCTTAGCACAAATCTATTATAAACACAGGCGTTCATTCCTCCAATTGTGTTTAGAAATGCATGTTTCTTTTGAATTGCTGTAGCTTCTGCCTAATAAGTTAACTTCCCATGATGCTCAGATTAAAAAAAAAGACTAAAGAAGATAAATACAAGAATGGGTGAAGATGTATAATGCAGAGCCTCAGATCAATGAAACATGTTTCTGTTTGCATGTGGTTCACTCCTCTCTAATGTGTCATCTTTGTTGTCTGGAATGAGTTACAAAAGTGAGCAATCAGTTTTTATGATTTTTCATCTCCAACATCTGCTTGAATGTCAGGAGTACAATTTATTTAACTTGACTGGCATCAAATGCCAAACCAGTTTCTAAAACAGATTGCTCTGCAAACGTTAAATGAAAATTGCCAGTAAAAAGGCCTGTGCTTTTTTTCCCTTTTCTTTTAAAAATGTGGTTATGTATATAGTTAATTTCACATTTATTTGCCCTGGAGAATTAAATATTCACTTATCATTGTGGGACAGAAATATTGGGGAAAGCTTCTGACATGCTAGGGAGGTTTTAACGTAACCTTGAGCAACTATATTAAAAAGTAATTGTTAATTAGGAAGTTGGCTTTGTAATTCCAACCAAAGAATATATCATTCCAAATGGAAGCATATGTGCTAGTGGCTGGCATTTAATCATGAAGAAATGATCCATATTTCATGAATTTGCAAAAACAAAGATGGAAAATAAGAGAAGGTCATAGAGAAGAAATAATTGCAATTAGCTGTATTAACATATATATAAAATGTAAGGCCCAGTTCTGATATCAAACCCACTTATATCTACTGTCTTGCATATGTCACATACAAATGCTGCTTTGTAGAACACTCCTATTCAAGTTCAGTCAATTTGCCAACCAACCATGTCTATGATACGCCATTTCATACTTTCAACATCCCTGATTTGCCCCCCTTCCCCACACAACATTCAGTAGAAATGGGTGAAAAACTTTGTATTTTAGTACAAGTTTATTTAATTCACATTTTCGGAAGGTATGTCCAAACTGGAATACATCAATACAATGTAATCCATCCCTTTCTAGGGTTTGGAAAATAGGACTTTGATTGTTCACATTCACATGGCTAGGGAAGGAAACATCATATTTGACATTTGAAAAATTTGAACAATTGCAAATGATCCTGACCTAAAAATCACAGACTGGCAGAAAAAAATTCTACTATAAAACTATTATGGTATTTGAAAAGTTCTGCCAACTGAGCTAGATATATAATTGTAATTCCACATCGTTTCATAAAAGGGGGAAATTAATTCAAGTTATACTTTTATTTCATGGTTTAAAGTAATAAACATACACATAAACCAGAATAAACTTTAGCAGAGACAAATGTGACATTCTTTACTAAGAAAAAAAATAAAATGTACATCTACAATTGGGGATACTTATTCTGGTAACAATGAAGGTGAAATGAAAGTCCCCGTTGTCAAGAACCATCATGTGAATGATGCAATATAAAGAAAAAGAGTCTGTGTTCTAGACTTTAATGCCTCAAAGTAATAATGCTGTAGCTTTTTCCTCCATTCAACTTGCCAAGCTGAGGACACATCACACAGTGGTAATCAATCTTTATTAGATGTGCCAAGCATATATTCTTCCGAGGAAGCCGTATGCATTTCCTTCAACACAAGTAGCTAGTCCAGGGTTGCTGGATTTACTTTGTTTCAAACTTGGATCAAAACTAGCCTTCCAACCGTGGGCATCAGCATGTTATGTGACAAAGCCATACATTGCTGGGTATTCCCAGGCACCACATTGTTGGAAATGTAATATGGGAGTTGTTTGGCTGTTTTACTTGGCAGGGTAAAGAACATTACTGGTAGGCCCATATGGTTGGTGATGTCAACAATGAAGCTGGGAGGCTTGTGCTTTAACTGATGCAGGAGATTGAAGGAGAATAAATATCAGCTCTGTTCTTCCATGACTCCTAGCAATTGCCAAATTCTGTCTAGTGTTAATACTGGTTTGCAGAGAAAAAAAATAATTTTCAGCATCAGAACTCTGATTTCAGTCCTTTCTTGCATGCATTATTTTTCAGCTTTCCCCCAAACTTCCTTCATTTCAGCAGTTTAATTGTGGTTGTTGCCAGTTTATACACTTAGGAATCACATAAAACCTTGCTGGTCTACTGGTGCCAATCCTGTCTTTCCCTCTGCCATCAGTGTCTCGGAATACAAAACAGGTCAACAGACACTTGGCAAAAATCATAACTCACAGGTGTCCTCTCTAGATCATTGTACCGACTGCATTCCATCAAATAGCAGGGTAAATTGCTCAGATAGTTATTGTGCAGCTCTCAAAAGGTTTGTAGTTCTTCAATGAAATGTGGCAGATGACATTCTGGGGAGCCTCTATTATGGCAGTTGGCCATTATATGTTGCACACAAAGAAAATATACCGTGATCACCCACAATCTCAATAATCAGCTGAAATGTTCACACTCAGAATATCACTTTCCTCCTCTGGGAAGAGTTAACCCCTGTCCCCTCCCCAACCTTATGAGAAGGGAACACTTTCCAAGGGAGCACTATCCAGTCGTCTTGATTTACCCCAATATTTGTATTCATTCAATAGAGCTAACCAAGACAGTTTTTAAAAAGTATATATAATTGCAGTGTAAATAATTGCACTGCAGTTTAAAAGGCTAAGATAAATCCAACATGTTTGGTTAGGATTTCAAGGACAACAATTTTGATGCTATGTGAGAGTACTGAGGGGTTTTCTCTGATTACTTTTTGCTTTATCTTAGGTGGTAAGCAGCCTTTGATGATGATATCAATTAAAGAATAAATCTGGACGGAAGCAAACTTTCATGAAGGTACCTGTTTCCCAAGCCCAGTAGGGATTGCAAGGTAAGCTTCAGCATTTGAACAGTGCTCTAAAATGGACTGAAAGCCCATGCATTTATTTCAGCAGTGGCACTGTATCCACTGACCAATTTCAAAGTTATCTGTGCTTTGATAGCATCAATAACACATTATACATGGACTGCTCTGAAGATATTAAGTAGTCCAAAATACATGTGAGGTGACATAACAGAATTATAAAGGCATCTATAGCATAAATGACCTGATGCATCATCTTCTGGTAGGAATGAAGTCACCAAATCACCATGCCACCAGATCACAACAGAAAGAATTAGTAGAATACTCTGGCTGATTACATTACCAACTACCAGGAGGATCCAGTGAATAAGAAATATCATATTCCATCTGTCTTTATCTCCCTGTATGATACTGACCATATCTCTTTAGTGTGGAAAAAAACAGAATCTGAAAAGAAAGAGAAGTAGTAAAATATAATCAACTTTGTGGAAAAGCCTAGATTGTTTTTGCAGATATGTTAGAGGAAACCATTATACTTTGTAAATGGAGCTCTAATGTTAATAAAACTAAAGAACTGTGATAGAATTGAACATCGTTCTTTTTTAGTTCTTTCTTCCTTTCTCTCTCCTCTCTCTCCTTTTTTTTCTTTTTCTTTTCTTCTTTTTTTCCTCAAATGGATCAGTAGCCACAGAATCCCAAGAGGAACAAGTGGCAAAACTCAAGCATTAGAAGATGAAATGTTCTTTTAAAATAGCTAGGAATTTTATAACTATAATTGTGTGTATTGAAGTAGAACTTAAAAATCCAAGGAATCAAAATGCCGCCTTAAGACATTTAAAAGCACATGGCAAATGGGCAAATAAACCAATTTAGATAATTTGTGTGAAGATAATTTCATGTAAGACACACACACACACACACGTACACACGCACATACATATCTCCTAATTAAATAGAAAGAAAACAAAAGCAGAAAAGATGATTAGTATTTTCCTGTGATCAATATGTAACTTTTCCCCTTTCTCATATTATGGAAATGGACTGACTTGAATTGACTGGCAATAGATTCAGGGAGGAGGAAAAAATATAATTGGAATTCATTGCTGTAATTGTGATGATAGCTACTAGCTTGGGACACGAGATTAATTCATGGAGATCTGATATATTTGTCACAATAGATGAGAGGTGAGTGACCTTCAATTTATGGCCTCAGAGCATTCTGAAATTGGACTGCTGGAATTCAGCAGCAAAATAGCTAACTTTAGTGCTATCTGGGAAGCACAGTATATCCGTATGTATTCAAAACAAGAAAGGAAACCTCTTTCCATTAATGTCATTATGTCACTGGATCTGTCCCTCTGCAGCCTTCCATGTCTTGTGTCCCCCTTTCCCAGATGCTTTAAACTAACTGGCTTTGAATTGTGTGTATATCTTGATTATTTAATTGTGTGTGTGTGTGTGTGTGTGTGTGTATGTATGTGCACATAAAAAGGTAAAGGTACCCCCCGCACATTTGTGCAGTCGTGTCCGACTCTAGGGGCCGGTGCTCATCTCCGTTTGTTAGCCAAAGAGCCAGCGTTGTCCGAAGATGCTTCCACGGTCATGTGGCCGCATGACACGCGCGGAACGCTGTTACCTACCCACCGAAGTGGTACCTATTCATCTACTTGCATTTGCATGCTTTCGAATTGCTAGGTTGGCAAGAGCTGGAGCTAGTGCGGGAGCTCATTCCGCACGCAGGACTAGGGATTCGAACCTCCGAACTTGCGATCTTCCGATCAACAAGCCTGGCGTCTTACCCGCTGAGCCACCACGCTCCTATGTGCACACATATATATATATATATATATATATATATATATATATATATATACATACATACATACATACACAGTATATGTATATGTATATGTATATATATATATATATATATACATACATACATACATACACAGTATATGTATATGTATATGTATATGTATATGTATATGTATATGTATATGTATATGTATATGTATATGTATATGTATATGTATATGTATATATGTATGTATATACAGTATGTATGTATATGTATGTATGTATGTATGTATATGTGTGTGTGTGTGTGTGTGTGTGTGTATCTATCTATCTATCTATCTATCATCTCCATGCATTATTCATAGTTTTATTTTTGGAGTATATTGATTGCAATAAAATCTACTAAAATCCATCTGAAACTCTTAAAGACAATGTTCATAAGATTTGGTTTTCAAGGTATCTGACTAATTTGAGTGGAGGTCATTTATCAAGTTCTTGAGCACAAATGCTGAGGGACATATTTGTTATACATGTTCTGGTTTTGACATGAAGTGTGTAATCACTTAGACAAGAAGCACATGAGGTGTTAAATGATACAGCAACCCTTTATTGGCAGAAATGTCTGCATTTCTTGTTATTTCAAAGGTATTGCTAATGAAGTTCTTCTAAAACTATTTACTATTTCTTCCTCAGCTGTTCAGAAAACAACATATTCACATTCAAAATCTCTAACGTACTCTTCAATGTTTAATTTCCACAATCCATGTCCAGAGGTCATCTTTTCAAACTAAGCTTTGCATATTATAAAATATTAATTTGTTGAAAAAATGAGTTTATTTATAAACAATTGGAGAATAACATCATGATAAAATTCATGGCCATATGCATTATTTTCACATGTATAATTGGCATATGACAAAACTTATGTGCTCCTTTTTGTTTTACATTTTAAGTTGCCATTCAGGTTTATTTTGGTCCTTCCATTTTAAATTATCTTTTCTTTTCTGTAGTGTGTGTGTGTGTGTGTGTGGGTGTGGGTGTCATTGCATAGATTTCATGGATTTGTAGTATAAGTGAAACAACAACAAGGAAAAGGGAGGAAGTTAGAGAAACTATCATTTGCAAAGACCCAAGGTGATAGACAGTGGGATTTGTGACTTTCTTCATTTGCATTGAATTATTTTCCTTCTTTCTTTTCATCCTTTATGTTAGTTTTAATGTAGTTCTTCCCCTATACTGTAGCTGGTACATGTTGGTGGATACATGTTCCTGAGTTCATGTTCTGCTGAATTGTCCAGGAAAGCTGATTGATTGTCTCTTTTAGGTTGCTATTCTAAGGTTGAAATTGAAAAAGTAGAGAAGTCTCAGCTATAGACCTTTCTCTACTCTAATACTTCAGTCTTATCCTTCAATTCTAAGAGGAAGTATAAAAAATCCTTTATCTCCTGGGAAGACCTTACACAGATCACTTTAATTAAGAATATTAAGAATTTTAAAATTTCAAGATCATGATGTTGCTAGTAGTTTCTATTTAGATCTAAATTTAAGATATGATCTTGACTTAAAAAGCAAACAAACAACTAATCTATGAACAGATTCACTCCCTCCTCAAAACCCCATCAACCTAACTTTTGCATGGGATTCTCAAAATGACCCAATCATTTGAAACCCAAAAATTGAAATTTGTATCACTTTCAGATTTATTTGACAAAAACTTTAAAATCTATTTGTATATTACAGGTTCATTTGTGTGTTCATTTTGTTTCATCACTTTCCTTCACCAACAGCATAAATCATCATCATCATCATCATCATCATCACCACCACCACCAGCACCACCAGCACCACCACATAGGAAAGCAAGGCTGTTGTATAATATGGATGGGGTTTTGGTAGCAAAACTACACACACATACACAAACACAAAGAGAGAGAGAGAGAGAGAGAGAGAGAGAGAGAGAACACTATTCTACTAGCTGCCCACACTATTTTTTGCAATTTACAGTCTAATTAATTGATCCAACTTTCAGCCTAACAATATATAATATTTTGTTAGTTCAGAAGAAAAACAGTGAGGAAATGGGAAAATGTAATGCATTAATCAATAGCTATAAATATATGCTCTAGATATAATGGTATATATTCAATATGATTATAAGAGAATCCCTTAGGTAAGGCTTGCTGTTTCTATGAGGGAAAAAAAGGCCACCATTATAGGAGACTAAATAATACTTGAAAGAAGATGGACAGCAATTAAATTCTCAAGTTCAGCCCTTGAATTATTTTATAAGAGTTTGGTGATGTGGTAGGGGTCTCTTACAGGATCTCAGATCCCAAGAAGTCACTAGTTCACTCAATTAGACATTTGAGAATCCCCCAATCCTCCGCACTCCCAATAATCTGTTGACCTCACCCAAAGCCAACCCTACCATTGGACTGACTCAGTTGCCTTGGGCAGTTTATGCAGGGAAGGGAGGAAGCTGCAAAAGTCATTGGTCATCAGGGGTACCATAAAGGTATGCATTTTACTATATATTGAACAGTAAGTGGATTTTCTCACAAGTAATACATTTCTTTAAAACGTACATTCAAAGTACACTATTCTGAATTCTGAAAGTATAATGCACATTTTTTATTTTTATTAATGTTCACATATTTTTTAACAGCCAAAAACTGTCTCACAAAATGTGGTGAATCATAGAATCCAGAAGATAACTATGATAGATATTTAATCTTAAGGAAGAAAAGCCAAGAGAAGGGGAACTTCACAGCCAGTGAAGTTGAGCCAATAAGTAATGCACCAAACCAAGATTATGTCAAATTGACAACATGCTTACAGAGCCATCATGACATAAATTCCATCCTCATGCACTTGTGTTGGGATTCAGGTACATAAGTTATGGGATTTTTATAATGACATCATAACACATGTTTTGTCAGTTGCCCCCATTCTTCCCTCCTTGCTCACCCCTGTGGATGCTTATGACTTGGCATCTGTTGGAAGAAAGGGAAATAAATAAATAAATAAACAAACAAATGGACAGATGGAATGGAATGGAATGGCTAGAATCTATACAGAAGCACTTTTCCTTGCCACATCCCACTTATTTAACACTGTTAAGATCCTGAGCAGACATTAAAATCTGCAAACAAGAACCTTTTCAAGATGCTATCATTTTCAGAGGTCTGCTTATGGTACATGCAGTAGAAAGCAGAACAGAATTTAGCCTCTTACTGCTTGCTTTGAAACAAAGAATTTGACAAATGTTCATTATTTTAATATTCTCATGTTTTAATGTGGTTTTTATTGCATTATGTTTAATCTTATGTTTGCTAATCCTTAATTCCCTTGTGTCGTCTACGTTGGTAGCCAGTTTTCACCATTCAGTGAATGGCGAAAAAAGTGGTCTCCCACAAGTAGATTTTCTATTTCTGTCCTTCTCTCTTTCCTATTTTCAATGCTTTGTTAATGAACATATTTCTGCCAGTGATTTTCAGACCTGAACATTGTCATTGGTTAAGCATTGTCACTTGGTGGACCCTTGGAAGCATGCTTTCTCTGTCATGAAGCTTGTTTTATGGATGATCCTCCCTTCTGAGATATGGTAAATATGGTAAATTTTCATTATTATTTTTCTCCATTTGCTGCCCAGATTTCCTTAGGTTATGAGGAATGGTGCCTGTTCCAGTTATAAAAATAATTTTGGAAATTCTTGTTAAACCAGAACGTCAGAAGAACCGCTCAACTCTAGTAAATTCTCTAATATGATATTGAAGCTTATTGGGGAAAAATAACCATTGCAAACACAAAATAAATCAGTTATAGAGTTAAATATTTATTGGATTTATTGTGTTACCTTCTAACCTACGTTTGTCATCTGACAAGTACTCAAGACAAATGGCATGACTCTGTCACAGCATACGAAGGCACACAATTTAGTGCCTAAGAGGGTCTAATTTAAAACATTTCTCAGCTTAAAACTTGGATATAAAAATGGGTGCATTTAGAGAAATTTAGGCCTACACTCCTACAGAAGAATATTTTCAATTTAAATTTAGACTAATCTGCAACTCCTTACTTTGAACCTACCCACTTCTTGTATTATTGACAAGACATAGAATTGTTTTACTGTATCAGCTAAGTCAGTAACTTCTGTTACTGAAACTTTTGTCAGCTTTGTTGACACCATTGAATGTCAATAAGCTTGCTTTATTTGATTTGAAATGTTGTATTGTATCAGTTGTGACCTATGCATAACATTGCCACAAGAATAGAGTTGAGTGCTGGGTGGAATTGATTGCCTGTCCTTGCCAGCATTTTACATTGTCTTTGCAGTTATAACACTTGTTTGATCTCAGTGCCTGATTTTCTTCCAAACTGGCTTGCTTGAATGTTTTTCAGGCAAACCCATCTTATTAATTTTCTATTGATACATGGCTGGACCATTTTTAGTATATGAAAAAAGTGTCTGAAGGTTATCAGTTTATGACCACTGAGATGCTGGTAAAGTGGGGAAAACTGGGTTTCAGATAAGACAAGTATAGCACTAACTCAATCCACCTGGCTGTATCAGAAAGCAAAGATTAGTCAATAAAGCCCTCTTCATCAACTTAACTGTGAACGTGTGCCATAAGACTCCTCCTCTGCCAAAAAGGTCTCCATCAGTAGCCATTCTTCTTGGCTGCCATAGAGGTGGTAGGATAGCTCAGTCTGTTAAATGCTATTATTTAAGTATTAATTTAATTAGGGACGCGGTGGCGCAGCAGATTAAACTGCTGAGCTGTAGACTGAGGATCAGAAGGTCGGCAGTTCGAACCCCGTGCTTCGAGGTGAGCTCTCGTTGCTTGTCCCAGCTCCTGTCAACCCAACAGTTTGAAAACTTAGCAAGTAGATAAATGGGTACCACCTTAAGTGGGAGAATTTGCTGGCATCCTGTCGGGAGCCAGTTCCACTAGAGGAAAGATTGAATGGTGAGGACAGACCCGGAAGTGACATCAACAGGATGTCAGCAGCCGGCTCAAGGCATCCTGGGAATTGTAGTCCAGAGCCTTAGAACAGCCAGTTCCCTTACCCCCTCTCCTGGTGCGCGGGTTAATTACACTCTATAGTTGGTGACATTGTATAATGGTAAAAATGTATATGTATATGTATGTAAGCCGCCTACAGTCCTCCGTTAGGGAGGGGATAGGCGGGGTATAAATAGCACAATAAATAAATAAAATAAATAAATTTAATCCAACTGCTATTTGGCTCTTCCTTATACCGTGTTCTCTCCCTCTCTTTCTCTCTCTCTCTATATATACTGTATACTATATGTGTTTGTGAGTATGTGTGCATGTACATCTAATCAGTCAACCCATTAATTGATATGGCCACCCACTTGCCAAGCAATCGACAATGGTGAAAAAATCTCATTAATGAAATAAACGTTTATTCCCAGAATTATTTGTTGTTGTTGTTCAGTCGTTTAGTCGTGTCCGCCTCTTCGTGACCTCATACCTTTACAAAAAAGAATAAAAATTACAGTGACATCTGCAAGGGGAGGCATCATATTGTTTATTTATTTAGCTATAAAGTGGCCAACTGCCAGAGTTATACAAGTCTCTTTCCAGCAGTCTGCAACCTATCTGGCTTCCATTAAATCCCAGGAGGTGCTATGAGAAGAAAAATATTCTCACGGAACGGATTGGGAAATGTAGTCAATCAAGGATGCTTCTGAATGATGGAAAGATGTCAACAAAAAAACCAGCAGTAGCTCCTTCTAGTATTTTCCAGCAATAAAGAGGTCAAACAACTCCACGAAAAATTGGAAAGACATTCTCATTCACCCTGAAGAGAAGGTAAGAAAGACAGAAGCCTCTTTTGCAGAGAAAAAACACTATTAAAAAGTTTTCAACATAGCATTAATATTTTCCTCTCAGAGCTAGCTCATTTGCATTCATATTGATGCCAACCTATATTTATTCACTACTAAAGGTACCTTACCTTACCTTATCCTACCTTACCTTACTTCTTCAGAAATTGCCTTTCAGTCTGAGTAACGGTGCCAGGGAATTTAAAGTAAAAAATCAGCTGAATGCAATATAGATTCATATGGTCTGGCCTGGTCTCTCTTCCTCCTCTTCCTCCTTTATTTGTTTGCTGGCTAAAGGCTGTTGCTGTTGTTGTTGCTGTAATAAACTGCAATTGAATTGAGTTCATTCTAAACATTCTAGACTCCATACATTAATATCTCTCCTTAATTTCTTTCTCATTCTTTTCCTTCCTTCCTTCCTTCCTTCCTTCCTTCCTTCCTCCCTCCCTCCCTCCCTCCCTCCCTCCCTCCCTTCCTTCCTTCCTTCCTTCCTTCCTTCCTTCCTTCCTTCCTTCCTTCCTTCCTTCCTTCCTTCCTTCCCATAAAGTTCTATAGGCATCTTTTCATTCTTTAAAGTTGCAGCAGAAGATAATTTGGCAAACAGCCTATACAGAATGGAAGAGAACTGGGACAGAATGTACCTGTACAGATTTTTCTAAACAAATGTTTGACATACTAAATATTGGAGGGAGGGGGTCCTCCAGATAGTGAAATGCTGGACTCTGTGATCCAAGCCAAAAATCTCCACTGCTGAGTCTTGATTTTGAGGATATAGCATGTGACACGTTATACTGGAATATAAGTAAAACAAGAAAAGAATCAAATAGAGATCACTAGCTCAAAACCTTATAAGTATTGTTCTAAATATATATACCTTCAAAAAATTGGATAAGCCTGCAAGTTCAATATCTAACAGATATAATAGAAAAGACAAAAGGAATGGCAAGAAGAAAAGGCAGCAAGCATGCTAATAATGAGGCCAGGTTAATTTATTTTTGCCATCATCTTGTTCCTGGGAGAAAGAAGGTGCTGTCTTCCAATGGCCCTTTTGTGTCTAGTTTGTAACAGAGGGAAGGTTTTAATTTTAAATGGTTATTAGAAGTAAATGCAAATGTTTGAGCAGGAGTTTAATGCTCTTGTGTCTGTAATTTGGTCCAGAAAGGTTGGGATCAAGAGAGCTACTGAAGCAAGTTCATTTCTTTAAAAATAAGTTCTACTGAATATCCGAATGGAAGAGGGGGATTCCCTGTGGCTTTTGCAAGCACTGTGAAAGTTGAAATGATAAAGCGGAGCAAAAAGAATAATATTGAAGGGGCTCTGTGAGAATTAATAAAAAGAGAAATACCAATCTCAAGCAGTGTGCAATCATAAACTTCTTCATATCTAAGATACTTAAATTTTATTTGAACTCTAATCCTCTGTGCTTTTTTCAAATGTTTTCTGAAGTTCAGTTATATTAGAAAGTAATGCCATATTGCTATTTTCCTAGTAGATAATACTAAACTAAGTTGCAGTATTTGACAGATTTATATTTACCAAAGTGTATTTTGCAAAAATCACATGGTAGCAGGCATTTTAATCTATTCTGTGTAGCATGCCCTCATAAAAAGGTTGGTAAACATAAAACAAACAACATTAAGAACTTTGGTGGGGTAGAGAGAATGCAGTCTTGTCTGAATAAGCTTTTCTCTAACTACCTCTATCCATACGTTTTTGAAATAACATACTGGACAGTTAATTGTATCTCCTATGAAACATATGAGAACTATCCCTTTTTCATTCCTATAGACAAGTGTTAAGTATAAAAATGCATGGCGATCTCAAACCAATGTGTGCCTAATGAAGTAGCAGATGAGATAAGATCATAGCAGCTGAAAGGGAAAAACATCTTTCTAAACATCTAGATTATACCTCCTTGCACTATTCATTGTATTGTATTACATCAGAGTAGAATATATATTACCTATTTTTATCCTCCTTTTTCTCTCAACCTGTGGAGTCTGCAGGAAACTGCCAGAATCATGATATTGAGGCAAGCTCTTGTATGTGGGTCCCCCTTCCATATTCTCTTTGTGAGGTTTTTCTCAGCACCATGTGGCTGGACCAGGAAGTTATCATTTTCATTACCCATAGTGACCTTCATTCTGGAAATTTAAATGATGATTCCTATCTAAGATACTCAGAGGGTGGATATCTAGTGACATGAAAGTGGGCCGCCTGAGCTTCCTGGGATGAAGTCCCTCTCATTCTTGGAATCATGGTCCTTCCTAAAACTTCGATTTCCACCCCCCACCCCAGGTCATGAGATAGAATGACTGATGAAAGACTACCAGGGAAATTTATATGAGTGAAGTTTTGAAGATGGGAGTCTGGCCGGCCTACTCATGAGTGGCATCACATGGTTCTCTCTCCAGGTTCCATTTCTCGTCATGCACCTATGAGACAGAGTAGCTGAGAAAGAGTGATTGGCTCATTCAGGAATATTTGCTCTGCCTGGTTTAACAAAGGATGATGTATTCCCATGGTCTACATGGTCTTAGTGGTTCATTAGCTATACCATGTTTTGGCTGCAAATATCATTAGACAGTAGTAAAAAGATATAGAGAATTCTAACTCTCCAGATAATTGCAGCCTACATATTTTGTATAAATTGAAAATATGTCATTATCTCTGTTAAAAGAAATTAGTTTCCACATATACTATGCATGCACATCCAAATAGGGATTTTTGTACACCTGTGTCCCAATGGAGATCATCTTCCTATATTATGAGTTATGTGATGAGATTAGACCAACTAATCTTATATTATTAACCAACTTTTTCCTATTTTATGAGTTATATGCGGAGATTAGACCAACATTTTTTCCAATATATGAAGACAGGTTAATATGAATGCCCATACTTTAACATTGCATTGATGCTCCTGTTGGTTTAAAATATGATGTGGGCATTGTGGGTAATCCTGGGTTATCTGGAAGAAGCAGGTAGGTTTATAGTAATCACGCCTATGACATGGATACAGGTCCAGATGCCTGTCTGCTTCTTTAGTATTATCTGATCTGAATTCTATGCAGCAGGGAATTTTTCAAGTGTTTCAGACCCACTTTTAGCACAAAGAAATGACATAGAACCCAAATTAATAATTTTATAATATGTATCTCTTTTTCTCTTGAGTGACCAGACAGAAATGAAGAAATACCGAGAACTACATTTCTGCCATGCAATGATGGTTTGGTTGAGATTTCCTTTGCTACGAAGTGATTTTTTTTTATGTCTCTCCTTCATGTTTCCGTACCATCTCCCTCTTTTTCTTTCTCTCAGTGAGGTTAGCAAATGACATAGAAGCAGACAGGAGGATTACCATAATACTGAAACACATTGAAACGACACAATGTGCCTGAAGGAACTAGCTCAATTTCTGATTTCAAAGATTATGGGTAGGATTTTGAATTGTTCTTGGTAATGAACTAGGAGCTAGTGCAGATATTAAAAAAAAAACACCTGGATTTGTTTCACAAGCTTGATCACACTCAACTATAGGAATAAGTCAAGGATGAGCGGCTTTTTTTAGCGAGCCAAAGCCTGTACTTGGTCTGTGAGTAGCATGCTAGAGGCCACCCTTGTAAAAGTAGCGTTGCATTCCATTCGATTTTCATTTGCATTAATTAAAATTAAACACAGTAGATATGATTGTCATTTAACCACCTTTGGCTGATCTCAAGCAGCAAATCAGGTCAGACTGCAAAACACTTTTGTGTAGCTGCCAAGAAAACTACAGAGATGGGTGATGAAGACTCCTGTATTTACTAATTTTCTTTTCTCATCAAGTAAAAAATTATATTTTGGTGACAATATATGGAAGTCTCTAGGGAGAAAACCCAAAATATTCAGTGTCCCTGAGTCCTCAGATTCAGAGAGTTTATTATGGTCCATGAACAGAGAACAAAGGTAGTCAAAAGAAACCCATCACCCCACCGGTATTCACTGAGCCTCAAGTTGTACACTACTGGAACAGGTGAATCTGCGAAGCTAGGATTTGCTCAGGTTTAACCATCTTTAAATTCATTTTTTTTATCTTTCTGCACCTTTATTTAGAAACAACACACACATCCATTGTATACATTTTCCCCCCAAATCTACTCATTTAATACAGGAGTCTTTTGAATTGCAAACTGCAGCACAACATTTGGAAGTATGGATTTCTGGCTGCATGTACATTATGCTTTACATAGTGGTAAGAATGAAATGTAAAACTGAACACATTTATCCCCATTCTTAACTGGCTATCTAGCCACTCTGAAGAAAGGCACCTAGCATATACTTTATTTAATAGTTTATCACAATAGTGGATCTGCCAGTGAATTCAAGGCAGATTACTTGCACTCAAACAAAGAACCTAACAATAAAAACAATAAAATAAAGAGCAGGTTAAGACAATGGGTAAAGAATGCACACTCCACTTCAACACTTTGCTCTGAGCATCAAAGGTAGCACATGAGGAAGCCCATGTACTAAAGAGCCAGAGAAGTGGCCGAAAAAACCTCAGCTGAAATAAAGTTGAACAGCTGCTCCAGTCCCTGTAATATCTCTGCTTTGTGAATTGGCTTTGATGGGGTGATTTCACAAGTCCAATTCCGGGTGACATAAAGATTAATTCTCCGGATGTGATTTCAAGCCATTGAGCTAAAAGTTCATCGCTGGATGCACACGCTACAACTATTTTACTTTCCATTCCCCTTTTCATTTTATTTTTTTTAGTGTAGGACTTCTTGATTATGGGGAATCATGTTTCAAAAGCATGAGCAGTATGCAATTTGTATGAAAGTAATTAAGGCTCCATTTATTCAGTGAAGTAGCTTAGCAGTTTTGCAAAAATTGGAAGAGACATACTGTTTTTTTTCCCCTCTAGGCAGCGAGACAGATATTTCTACATAGTCCAACAGATCATAGTAACAAACAGCAACAGATATTATACAACTGCAATTCAATAACCATTTCCTTTGAGAAAGATCCACTAAAGCAAAAGAACTTTAACTTCTTGGTAGAGCAATCTTTCCTAAACTTACATCCTTTTAATGTATTGGTATATATTAGAATTCCTAACCAACACATTCAGACAATTTCCTCAGTGCAAAGAAGGAATTTTTGGCAATGTTTTGTTAACTACTCAAGCTGACGTTCCTGACTTGTGTTTTCCCCCCATTGATGCAGGATTTACATGGGGGAAGGGGGCAAGACAAAAATGTGTTGTTGTGCGGAAAATGCCCACTAAAATTAGGAATCAAAGCGCTTGGAGATAGTTGAAACAAAGTGGGTTTTTTTGGCATGCAAAGTGACAGTGATCACTGGGCTCCTTGCCAAAGGAATGCAGAATTGCTCTGAAAAAAGCAAGGTTACAGATCACATATACCTTTGGCTTGTTAGATAGGAAAGATAAAGAAAATATTGTAAATCATACTATGAGCTCTACAACAGGAATGTCTCTGACAATACTTAGAGGACAATATTACTGCAGTGCGTTTATATTCCTCTAAACTAACGGGACTGTATGAGAGCCAGTTTGGTGTAGTGGGCAGGAAATCAGGAGTCCATGAGTTCTAGTCCTACCTTAGGCACGAAACCAACTGGGTGACCTTGGGCCAGTCACTCTCTCTCAGCCCTAGGAAGAAGGCAATGGCAAACTACTTCCAAAAAGCCTTGCCAAGAAAACTGCAGGGACTTGTCCAGCAGTCTCCAAAGGACTGGACATGATTGAATGGATTAAAAAAAAGGGGGTACTCTATTCTTGCCTGAGATATTCACACAATGTACCATAAACAATGGCATTTATTGTCCCATATACTGCCTTCTCTGATACAATGGAAAGGACAACAGGCTGGTTTCTGTTACCTGTCCCCCATCCAGAGTCACAGTTCCAGCTGCCTGTGTTTTATGATTTTACAGATTCTTAAACCACCCTCAACATCGTACATGTCATTAAATCTCCACAATGTGTTCGGACTGTGCAACACAAACTCCATATCCATATGTAGAGAGCATGGAGCTTTCATCATGACTTCATAATGGATGTTTTGTCAGTTTGACATCATTTTACTTAGGAACAAGAGTTAAAGCTGGATTAATCTTGTCCCTAATATACAAATGGGTATAAATGCATGAAAACAAAAATGCAATCCAACATGTATAGGAGTATATTTTGCCCAGCTGTTGATCAATTCTGTTTCTCCCATCTATTTTCCAAAATTGTCCTTGTGGAGAGGTCATCCCCATGTATAATAATGGAAAATGTAGTTACTGGGATAATAATTGCTAGACAAATATGGCCTTATTTTATTTCATCAATACAGAAGAGTGGGATGGATGAATGGATACATACAGTCATACAGACAGACAGACATCAATAATTGATGCCAGAATATTGTGTTTATTACATTACGAACATCAGTTTTGACCTTTGAGTATCACTGCAGCAGAGTATGCTGCTCCAGTATGGACACATCTGCACATGCGAAACAAGTTGATATCGTCGTAAATGAAGCAGTACGAATAGTGACAGGATGTCTTAAAACTACACCAATTGAGAAAATGTACCCGCTTGTCAGTATTGCACCACCTAAGATCAGGAGAGAAGTAGCAGCAGATGTTGAGAGAACAAAAGAAGAGAATGATCCCTGGCACCCTCTGTATGGGTATGAGCCTCAAACCCATCAATTAAAATCTAGGAAGAGTTTTATGGTAAGAACAAACACCATCGAGGGTACGCAAGAACAAAACCAAATTGGCAGATGGAGGAGAGAAATCACTGACCAAGGAATAGTTCCAGAGGAGCATGTGGCTGAGGGATCCGATCTCCCTCATGTCATTTGGAAGACTTTGAATAGGTTGAGGGTTGGAGTGCCTAAGTGCAGAACTAATATGCTCAAATGGGGATTGTTGACGGATAATAATACGCAGTGTGGGTGTGGAGAGATACAGAATTCGGCCCACCTGCTGACATGCCGATTATTACCAATAGCATGCACTGAAAATGATTTGTTTCTGGCCAATGATAAAGCTGAGAAGGTGGCGTCATATTGGCAGCTTAAGGTTTGATCTGGATACGAAAGAAGAAGAAAAATTGTGTTTATTGTGAGAAACAGTTATTAATTTGTTGTGAAGAACTCTGCTATATTGAAATATAGGAGAATTAATAGAAATATTTCTTTGCTTTCTGTTCTCGGCATTAAAATAGTTACGTTTGTAATTGTGACAGGAGTGGCTAGCATCAGAATCTCATACATAAATGCTGAACATAATTTCTGGCCTTTATGCAACAAACCTGCCTCCTGTGCTGCTTTGGTTATGCATTTTTATTAATGCCTTTGTTACTTTGCTACCTTTGTCAAAGCTTTTAACATATTAAAATAAATGAGGGGAAAAAACAATCAAAACCCTCATACCAGTTGGCAGGGAAATGAAAGACTGCAGATTCCAAAGTACTTTCCCACTCCTCAAAAACATCCCTAATGAGACATACGAGCATATGAATAGTTCCTAATGAGCTCAAAAGTTTACATATTTTTCTTAGTTGAATATATATATATATATATATATATATATATATATATATATAGAGAGAGAGAGAGAGAGAGAGAGAGAGAGAGAGAAGTAGAGATCTTGGATGAGTTCATTACCTTCTAAGCTATGAGTCAATGTCATGGTAAAATAGCTCTTAGTCTCTAACAAGAGAGATCCACCTTCTTCCTGCCTCCAACCTTATGTGGTCATTTGCAGTGCAGTAGGAGACAGGCAAGAATATACTTAAGATGAATCGTAGGAAATGAAGTTCAGCCCCAGGAAGGAGTGTGCCGTAACGTTTGCTGTGTTTTGTTCGGTAATTCCATTCACTAAAGGTTTCATTCACACGTATTTCGTTAAAGGCATATAAACTACATTAGCCATGAAGTTTAACCATTACATTACCCATTATAGCCACATTGGCTTTAATTATCACTTGTGCCTTTATTTTTTATTTCCCTGCCCCCCCCCCTTTGTTTAATTTTGCTTCTAGCAGAAGAAGGTATCTCACTGTTTGCTTCTGGGCAAACATCCAGATGTTGCACCATTCTGAAGCATTTTACTGTGGAACAAATAGAAGCTGTCCAGTGACTAGACATCCTTTTCTGCTGTTACACAGGATGGATGTCCTATCTTCCTATTTCCCAATGTGATATATACGTTAGGTAGTATATAACAGTTAGATAGATTCCTTACCCACAGAGACAATGCCCATGTGACTGTCAGGGAGATAACTGGTGAAGAAGGAGGGGTCTCCCTCCAGGGGGATAAACGCATTCACAGTACTGAATCGCTTTGCTTTCCTCACAAGAGGCACCTAGTTTCTTGGGCCTTTTCTCTGAGCATTACTAGTTCATTTTAGTTTAGCTGCATTCTGTCTAGCAGAGTAGAACAAATAAACCCTAGAGCCTGTACACCAAGTCTCAGTGTGTTCCTTCACTCAAAGGAGAGTGAGTCTGATCACATAGAAACAACAGAGCATGTGCTTCTCCAGTGCCTGTATTATAGACACATTTGTACTAGCCTCATCTTACCATTACTGTATAAATACCCAGGGTGCTCAGGACAATTTTACACCTCCCTGCTGCTGTCAGATTCCAACCCTGCTACAACATTCAATGTGGCCAGGTTCTGCGCAGCAGCGCTTAATATTTGCCAGATGATGACCGGTGCCATAAAGTAGTTTTAATGAGCATCTAATTAATCACACTAGAGTGTTCTGTTCTGATAGACATACTAACATTAATGCTCCCCTACACCCATCTAAAGCTCCTACCCCTCCTTTTAGATTTTTTCCCTTTTCTTTTAGATTTCTGTGAGATAGAGAGAGATATACTGTATGTATGTATGTATGTATGTATGTATGTATGTATGTATGTATGTATATATGTATGTATATATGTATGTATATGTGTTTGTGTGTGTGTGTGAGAGAGAGAGAGAGATATTTAATGTATTTTTCTATGCTTTTAACTGACTATACCCCACCTTCTTTATGTTGGTCTTTGACCATAATAAAGATTTGTTTATTTGTTAGGTAGTAATCTCTACCTTGGTTTCTGTAGTCTAATAATACAGCCTTTGATGTTGTCTTCTCTGCTATTACTCATGCTGTAAATTGCAATATTGTAATGCTATATTAATCTTACTTTTGTAGTTTTTGCCTTATGTATATTAATTAAGATTTACAGAAGGCTACACTGTAGTTTCTCTTCCAATGTAACTTTCTGAGGGAGTAGAAGGAACCAAATTAATTCAGGAAAATAATTATTGCAATCCTATTTTGTCTGTTATTGTCTGCTCACCTTTTCCCGCATTTTTAATGGAATGCAGCTGCTGGCCATGAGTCACACAAATAATTCTTCATCCAAAGGAGAGCTGGAAATGGAGTATTGATCCCTGTAAGTAGCAGTAGACTCACAGCTTCCATACAGAGAAGAAGCTGGGTTTATCACTGTTGTAGGAAATGAAATACTTAATTCAGGTGAACTTCTGAGCCCCACCTCTAGATCACAAGAGGAAGAAATGAAAATGCAGGCTAGGAAATGCTGAGCCCACCTGAGTCAGAAATTTTGTAGGGTCAGGGACACTTTGATATATATAAAAAAAATGAAACAAAACAAAAAAGAAATGTGCCAGTAAGGAAGATGATCAATATTTAAATGCTCAGTTTAGAGCTCTCAAGACCTGAAAATAACTCATGCTTTACTACTCTGATACCTTGACTCTTTTATATTTATCTTTGGTTTGTTTATGGACATCACCTGTACAAAAACTTAGATTGAAGAGCTTCTGGGTGAGGTTCTATGGCGTACTAGACATCTCCAAAGTAGTGGAGATGGTGCAGCAAAGTGAATGCCGGCCAGAAGTGATTTCTGGCCAGTGAAAATCTTTCCAGATAAAGGAGAGATCGAGAGATCACCCACCTGCGCCCCAGACAGCAGGAGGAGACTGTGGGGTGGAAGTCTTGCGGTCTTATGAGTAGAGCGGCTGTGGGTCACAGGAGAAACAGCTCACTCACACTAGCCATGCAGCCTTTTAAAGGACACTAAGTGTGAGGAATCCTCACTTTCTTAATCACTTTGGGATAGAGTCAATTTCCAGTTCAAAAGGGGTCTTTGAAAACAGTGGGACAAAGAGTACTTGGTGAGTCAGCCTTCCTTCCAAATTACAGAAAGTAAAATAAAGAGAAAAGTCCTAGTTTTAAAAGACTTCAAAATAACAGCAAACAGCTTAATCAAGATTTTGACTAAGAAGGTTAGAAATGGATAAAGGGGATGGTATTAATTTGAAAGATAAAGATTTTGGCAAAAGTGATTTGGGCATTATTTATTTATTTATTTATTATTTTATTTATTAAATTTCTATGACCGCCCATCCCCCCCTCAAGGAGGGACTCTGGGCATTATGTGGAATTATTTCAATAAACAGGCCAGACCTTCCTGGGAATGTTGATCATTTGACATCAAATGGAAAATATAATTGGAGGAGGTTACAAAATAAGAAGATAAGTGTAATGTGAGATGGACTGTGTCATTAAAACTATGGAAAGACAGAATGGACTAAAGCCTTAAGGGTATAAAGAAAGTGAATGAGGGGGAAACAAAAAGAAGCCTGCCTTTTAACCTTCAGCTTTGTAATTGATTTTCTTTTACTTTTGGATTATAATTTTTTTTAAAAAAAATGGCAACCAGTAGAAAAGCTGCAAAGCAGGGTGAAGGAAGAAGAGGTTCATTAGAACAACCAACAGAAAAGGGAATTACTCCAGAAATATTACAAAAATTGTTTGAAGAGAGGGAAAGCAGGTATCTGAATCTGTAAAATCTGTTTAAAGTGAGCTGGTTGTGTTTGAAGAGAGAATGGAAAAAAGGGTTGTAAAGATGAAAGAGGAGATGAAAGAAGTTACCAAAAAATTGAAGAATCTATAGGGTACCTTGCAGGAGAAGTTAAACAAATAAATGACAAAGTAGAAATTTTATAAAGTAAAACTGAAATAATGAAGAGAGAGATGAAAAGGACTTAAACAATCTGGTGTTACTGGAATTGAGAGGAAAAGAATTCTGATTGAGACTTAGAGCAATTCCAGAGGATCCTGGAGAAGACTTGAGAGAAAAGGTTGTTCAGTCTGTAACGAACTTTCTGGAATTGGATGAAGATGATATGGAGGCAGTAATTGATAAAGTTTATAGAATTAAGGGGTGCGATGGCTCAGTGGTTAAGATGCCAGGCTTGTCGATTGGAAGGTTGGTGGTTTGAGACCCGAGCGCCGTGTGACAGAGTGAGCTCCCGCACTCGTCCCAGCTCTTGCCAACCTAGTAATTTGAAAACATGCAAATGCAAGTAGATGAATAGGTACCACTTCTGTGGGATGGTAACAGCGTTCCGCGTGCGTCATGCCGGCCACATGACCGCGGAAGCGTCTTCGGACAACGCTGACTCTTCGGCTGACAAACGGAGATGAGCACCACCCCCTAGAGTCGGACACGACTGTGCAGGGGAACCTATACCTATAGAATTAATACACAATTTGTATCAGAAATGTACCAAGGGATATTCTTGTTCAATTTGTCAGAAAGAAGACCAGAGATCATGTTTTTTCTTTTGTTATTTATTTATTTATTGCTCTCTTTCTGTACTAAAGCCCTAATATAAAAAGAGTCAGGCAGCTTTCAAACATTTTATTGCTCGGATGTTTCTAGCCATTTGTATAACGTCTTACCTTGGCCATGCTGGTTGAAACTAATGGAAACTGAATTCCAAAATGTATAGAGGGCATCAACTTGTGAAAGTTACTTTCATGTGAATGTACTGTATATGTGCTGGAGGTCATAATCCACCACTAGAACACATTTCTATAGTAATTTCTCTTTAGAAGGAAGTTTCATAATAATCAATGGGATTATCTCGTGAGTAGGCATGTAGGTTGCAGTTAAACCTCAAAAAAACCAATATTATGGCAACCAGCTTGATTGAAGACTGGCAAATAGAGGGAGAAAAAGTGGAGGCAGTGACAGACTTTGTATTTCTAGGTGCAAAGATTACTGCAGACGCTGACTGCAGCCAGGAAATCAGAAGACGTCTACATCTTGGGAGGAGAGCAATGGCAAATCTTGATAAAATAGTTAAGAGCAGAGACATCACACTGACAACAAAGGTCCGCATAGTTAAAGCAATGGTATTCCCTGTAGTAACCTATGGCTGTGAGAGCTGGACCATAAGGAAGGCTGAGCGAAGGAAGATAGATGCTTTTGAACTGTGGTGTTGGAGGAAAATTCTGAGAGTGCCTTGGACTGCAAGAAGATCAATCTAGTCCATACTCCAGAAAATAAAGCCAGACTGCTCACTTGAGGGAATTATATTAAAGGCAAAACTGAAGTACTTTGGCCACATAATGAGAAGACAGGATACCCTGGAGAAGAAGCTGATGCTAGGGAAAGTGGAAGGCAAAAGGAAGAGGGGCCGACCAAGGGCAAGATGGATGGATGGTATTCTGGAGGTGACAGACTCAACCATGGGGGAGCTGGGGATGGTGACGGCCGACAGGAAGCTCTGGTGTGGGCTGGTCCATGAAGTCACGAGGAGTCGGAGGCGACTGAGCGAATAAACACCAACAAGGCATGCCTTAGGTTTGGCTGTTAGGAAAAGTGTAGAATGGTTCGTGCTTGTCTTGTTTAAATTAAATTAAATTAAATTAAATTAAATTAAATTAAAGCAAGTGTGGAAAAACACCATATACTGCATGGCCTTTTAAAATAGCCAATTTTATGTACCAAGCATTTTCAGGATAAAATCCTTGCTTCCTTAAACAGATTAGCTATACCCACCCATTTATTTATGCACTTATTTATTGTAAAATAATACAAATAAGTATACGAATTATCATATAAAGCACCTACTAGCCCCACATAGACAACAGAATATTTGAGATCCATATAGCAGTGACCAGTTTAGAGTTCAATAACAGGAATAATGCCAAGAAGTTCCTTTTGTTGCCATGACAAAATGTTCTCAGCACCAGCAAAAGGACTTTGGCTAATAGTGTGCAACTAGTGCAAGAAAACAGAATGGACAACTTTGATGATTCCATTTGATTTGTGTTGACTTAGAAACCAAGCAAAAGGATTGTTCAAACAGCTATCAAAGAACAGGAGGAGCAAAACAAGGATTTTCTGAGTAAAGTGACTATAATTGGAAATCTACCCAAGATTATTTAGCAGCACTGCTATAATCATGTGAAAAGGTCAACAACAGTTCTGCCACACTAGCCAGGAGTAACCCCCCCCCCAAGAATGCCCTTATCCCAAATAATATTCTAGTGTCTTCAGCTGCTTAATAATGTTGCTAAAATAAATGAAGTGTTTCCAAACTATTAACTAGTCTTCAAAAGGAAAGGAAACTTTTGATGTTTAACAAACTCTTTAAACAAAAGAGGGAAAAAGTATTCTCAGCCCAATTGAATTAAAGACCCAGTGGCTGTTGTGGGTCTTCCGGGCTGTGTGGCCGTGTTCTGGAAGTTGTGGTTCCTAACGTACTTCCAGAAGTACTTCCAGAACACGGCCACACAGCCCGGAAGACCCACAACAGCCATTGAACTCCGGCCGTGAAAGCCTTCGACAATACATTAAAGACCCAGTGTTTGTCCAGATCATCTGCTGATTTTCTCTTTTTTAACCACCAGCTGCTCAAATTATTGTTTATTAAATTTTACTGCTCTTGCCATTTTAATGTTTTTCACTGTTTTATCTTTAGCCTGTTTTATTGTAGTCATTATAACGGTTTAGGTAAACCACTTTGAAAGCTGTAAATAGATAATAAATAGGTAAATAAATTTCAATAACTTTCTGTTTAGGTATTTTTTTGCAGCCTATTATGGGTTGTCCAGTCCTGATGTATTACATATCTCCCTTTCTTTTAAATTCTATATGTATTTTTCAATTTTTGCTTGAAGAACAGAGAGCTGCTGCAAACATAGAACAAACAGAAAAAGGAGAAGGTGTTGTTAAAATGGCTAATACAAATTTGTTGAATGGCTTCAGTTAATCACACCAATAGGCATCCATGCACATGAATAGAGATTACAAATACGTTTCTCCATGAGCAGCTTCAAAATATGATATTCCGAGACACACAGAAAGATTAAGGGGTCAGTCAGTGTCCAGTATGACAGACATAAATATATTAATCTCAGAACTTGACAGGTATGATACTCATCTGTCACAAGTGAGGGAAGGAATTCCAAATCATGCAGGATGTCCTTTAGCTGCCTCTGACTTCAGGTGATCTCTATCGGCATCCTTTGAACTCAATATTATTTTGAATCTGCTGCTAAGGCTACTGTCAAAACTCTCAGTGATTTTATGTTATGCCTGAAAGGAAAGTTCCTCTGCTCTCCTCTGACTGTAGGCATTTAAAGAAATCCTAAAGTATAAAACCCACAAGGGACCTGCTTTGCCAGTGTAGCAAATATTAATTCAGATGCTGTCAGTAAATGCCAGGATAGATAATCACCTGGTGGTTTTGTAAATGCTTCTTGCACTTTCATTGAAAGAATCCATTTCCCCCTTTTTATAACAGATTGCATGGCATTTTCTCCCTTCCTAACTTAGATTGACTTACTATCTTAAAAATGAACGTAGATTTCAGTTTAGGATGTAGGCTTCCTGGGAAAAAATACTTATAGATATTATTACATATTAATACATTATTAATACACCCAAATGTCTTACATTACTATGTAATGCCTTTTGGTGTATGAGCAAGATCCATATGCAGAATAATGGTTGTATAATATCAAAAGTAAAACCATCTAGCTTGAACTGCTGATTTCAAGCAGTGGGATTTTGCAAAACTGAAAACAATTTTTAAGTTTTAAAAGCATTCTAAAAATGCTTAGAAAGGAGAAAAAAATCCTCCCCCAAAATTAATATATTGAAATATATACACACTCCCATTAAAAGGTATTGTGGTTATATTGTAAGTAGCAAATATAAAGGTAAAGGTAAAGGTTCCCCCCGCACAGTTGTGCAGTCGTGTCCGACTCTAGGAGCCGGTGCTCATCTCCATTTGTTAGCCGAAGAGCCAGCATTGTCCGAAGACGCTTCCACGGTCATGTGGCCGGCATGACGCACACGGAACGCTGTTACCTACCCACCAAAGTGGTACCTATTTATCTACTTGCATTTGCATGCTTTCGAATTGCTAGGTTGGCAAGAGCTGGGGTGAGTGCGGGAGCTCACTCCGTCATGCGAGGCTAGGGATTTGAACCTCCAAACTTGCGATCTTCCGATCGACAAGCCTGGCGTCTTACCCGCTGAGCCACCATGCCCCCTTAAGTAGCAAATATAAGTGTGTTTTATTCCTAGATGAACATCATAATCAGACTAAAACTGTTCTATGAATGGGTAGAAAACAAGGAAAGAAGAGTTAACCTGTAGCTGCATATTGCAATGGTGCACAGATATCAATCTTTCAGGTATTGGGTGAAAAACATTCAACAACATTAAAGGAAGTTGCAGTTCTGACTACAGTTTATTTGGTTTTGACTTCGAATAGGTTTGCTGAAATTTGTCTTTCAGTTTCCTGAAGCCTTGCTTCTGCTAAAAAAAAGGCTACTGTTTTTCTGTTTCATTCTCAGAGCTTATTTGTAAATGGAGGGATTAGTTCCCAAGGACATTCTGTTTAGAAGTTCACTTTATTGCCATGAGTGATGGATACTGATATTATTTTATTTTTCCTTATGTTACATACAGTAGTTTTCTATTATTCTGTACTTTCTCTGGAGGCCCAGGTTTCCTGACCTGAAAATACACACACACATACCCATTTGTCCTGATGTCTTCCTTATAGGTTTAAATATAGTATGGGAAGACAGAAGGCTACAGATCCCTGGAGAGATAATTGCACAATGAAAGATAAGGCACACATATACACCTCCCAGACAACTTGTAAATATAAGAGCTTCACATTCTTCCCATGAGAATTTCATTGTAAAATTATTTTGACCCAGATAAGCAGGGCTTCAAATGTAGTTTCTCATTATATTGAAGGAGAATGCTAAAATAATGCAGAATAAATGTTCAGCTTATTCCTAGTTAAAGTAAATGAAATATTAATTGACATGGTTTCAATTGCAATGAGCATGCATTATATATGTCAAGAGGCTATGAGGAACTTGGTCTTCCAGTTCAAAACCAATGTAAATGGTTATGTAGTCAAATAACATCTGGAAAACCAATGGAACTGCTCTATAATTCCAATAGAAGAGAATATATATAGCTCAGGGTTGAACCGTGGAGTCCTTGGTGCTCTATGAACTTGGTTGTTTGCTTGCAGACATTTCATTACCCAACTAGGTAACATCATCAGCTTTAGTGAGTGTGGGGTTTGCTAGTGTGAGGTTTGCTAGTGAGTGTGGGGTTTGCAAAGCCCATGCTGACTAGCACTGATGATGTTACCTAGTTGGGTAATGAAACGTCTGCAAGCAAACAACCAAGCTCAGAGAGCACCAAGGACTCCACAGAATGAGAAGTTTCAAGAGGTCAGATGTGTATTTTGTCTTTAAAAGTTCAGATTGGGAGTCAATGTTCAGTGAATAATTATTGGAATATGAGATCAAACATCCAAAAGACCCAAACTGGTGAAGGCTAATTTTACATGGATGCCAATAACTAATGCTTAAGACTTTCATTCATGTTTTTCTGCATGATATTAGAAAGGAAATTATATTTCATCAAAGTGAATGACATTAATTTGGTGTGTGTGTGTAGGTGGACAGATATATTTTGGGCCCAGGTTTAAATATTTTTATTCTGTTGCATCCTGTTGTCCTAATTGGAAAGCTGTCTGGAACTTTAATAATATTTACTTCTGGGAGGAAGCTCATAGGTTTCCACTATGGGTCAGTGTAAGAGCTTGCTACCTAATGACCATTAGCCAGTTAGGAAAAATAAAGGAAATGCCACTCACTTGATTCTCAAAAGGCCTTTCTGTTGAAAATGGCCATTCAGCCACCATAGCCTGGTTATTGTTTATTTGCACAATGACAACAACAACAACTACAAAGAGCCTCACATGGGAGCTGGGTGTGAATTCATTCATAAAATCTGCAGATTTTCTGAACAACAAAGAAAATAATGAGGCAAGTCTAAAAGCCCTTCATGAGCCTTCAAATGATACAGCCTCTCACAATTGCTAGCACAGCTGCTTGAGAAGCTTGCCAATGAGAGCTAGAAAAGAATGATCAGCTGCTACTGTATATTTATTTATATTTATATTTATATTTATATAGAAATACACACGTTCACAACCATATAAATTCATAAATACATATTTTTCACATGTTTTATTTCATGTACCTTCACACTTTTAATCTGTATTCAAAGAAGAAATCATAACAAAGGAAGACTGAAAGAATGCCAAGCTTCTCTGCTCTCGTCTTATAAACATTAATGCATGCAAATTCAAACAGAGTTGCTTTAGGAAAACAATAACCAAAAGGTTTATACAGCCTAAGCTTTGTCTCAATAAATTAAGTATGAGTGAGTCATTGATTTCAATCAAACACCTATTAATTTATTGCTAAGCCAAATTCTCTTTGAAAATGAGTCAGACTATGTGAGCAAAGATGAAAGAGAATTTGTAAAAAAAAAAAAATCAAATCTCCTTAAATGTTTAGCCCAACCTTTTCCTACCGACCAAGTAATGTGAGGAAGTTCTTTTAAATGTCTATGCTGTATATTATGCAGTAATTTTTAAAGATGCTCCTATAAAATTCAGATTTCTTAAATAATGTAAAACTCAAACATCATATGTGCTTACAGTTGCTTTGAAGAAAGCGTGTTTACAGAATTTAAATTCTTTTTTAAAGAGGATGTCTTGCATGAAGTTTTTGCATTGATAAGGAAAACTCTCATGAACAACTGGTTTGGTTTGACTGACTATTCACTTATCACTCCAACAAGATATGAAGCACAGGCTCCTCACATGAATAAAATACAATTCACCAAAAGTAGAAGGGATGTGTAAAATGTGACAAGCTCAAAAGCAGCCATTTTGCATGTTTGTCTTTAAAACAAAACATGCAAGTTTCCAGAGTTTTGCAGTAGTACAAAACATGTTGCTTTTTTCTGTTGTTGGTCATTTTTACTACTGTGTTTCATCCTGTTCAATGCATGTGATTAAGCCCACTTCAATGAGTGTAAGCCAAGAAGCAGTTCCATCAACTCTTGTGGCACTGGGGTAAAAAATAAAGTAGCTGAGGAGTTCCCTTTGTTTCCTATGGTTGGGACACTCAAACGTTTTGAGATTGATTCCAAGAATACACAAAACAATCCAGTTTTGTGCTGATGAAATTTTCCTCGTAGAGTGTTTTGTTTTAATCCATTTTATACAGATGTCCAAACAGCAGCAGAATGAAACAGCCCCTTCTACTACCTGAAAGGCTGAAGTACAGTTGGTGGCTGAAACCGCTCTTATCCCATAATTCAAGATATAGAATAATGGTCTTAAGTTGCAGGAAATATGATTTAATTTCCATCTTATGAAAAACTTAATAACAAATCAAGGTGAGAAAGGAAGCCCTTATCGACCCTACATTGACGTCAGAGATATGAAATGTAAGGCTCTTTTGTCTTTGAGATGAAGAGAATTCATTCACCTTCTCATTTATATCCTTCATGGATCCTTATCATCTCATCCTTTTAATATAGATGTAACTTTGCAACGACATAGGTGGTGAAGAAATGCGATAAATAAATAAATAAATAAATAAATAAATAAATGTAGACATTTATAATGTCAAGTAGTTTTAATTGGAGTTTTATTCTGATAGTGATCTTAGCACATTCCTTTCATTTTCATTTCTTTAACTTTAATTTCTTTAAATGGGGGAAAAACAAATATGTTGGGTTTTATTATTTATGAAGTCATTTTTTAAAATTTATTTACTAAAATTATACCTCCTTCTTCTAGGAGGGGCAACAGATATATTTCCTTGTTTCTGTTATCTGTGTGAGATAAGTTAGGCTGAGAGCTAATCTCCTATCTAAGTAGCTTTTCTCCTTGGACTAAAGAGTTGAGGACTCTCTGGACAAGTTGACTTCTGGGAAGAATATGCTTCCATACTTTGGCCACTCCATCCTTATCAAGGTATCCAGTTTCCTACCTCTAAAAGAAAGAGGTATCAAAGACACAGAAACAGGCAGCCTTCCAGTCACTTAGGGAAGAGGGTGGAGAACAGAACCTCATTTGATTTAAAAAGAAAAGAAAAAGAAAATGTCTGTAATGCTGAGTTTGGTGAACCTTCATGTTGTGAGGCCTTGTACCTACATCTTGCCGTCCATTAGTAGTGGCTTTCCAGTATTTTAGATTCAGGTTTTCTCAATTCTATATCTAGATGCTGAAGATTGAAACTGGGACCTTCTACGTATAAGACTGATGATGTACCACTGAGCTACAACAATTCTTCTGAAGCCACCGTTCCTCATGGTGAATTATTATCATTTTCCACCATTCAAGTAGAACCCCAATCATTCACTGACAAGCAGAGGTGCTGATTTATCTGGGGATATATGCTATATCTTATACAGCATGATGTTTAATCAGGACCTGTGCCATAATTTATACAGCCCTAGTCTGAGTTCTTCTCCAGCAAGATCTGATGAATTAACAATTCTACTTTTTTTTAAAGAAAAGCTTTTAAAATATTAAGCCCTCATATGACTACATGAATCTATATAAAATCCACTTTTAAAAAGTTGGTTTCATTAAGTATTTATTGCTATAATCATTTGCAGTAGGTAATAAAATGTAATAAAATAATGCATATATTCAGTGTATTTGGAAAAGTAGCCTTTTCATTGTTAGTTTCTCTAATATGCAAAAAAAAAAAAAAAAAAAAGCAGTGAAGAAAAATATAAAGAACAGACAAAAATGGGTAATAGTGTTGCAGTACAATTAATTTAATATGGTTTGTGGAAGTGGCTTCTGAGATGGTGTTATGAAAACTATTAACTCTGCATGGTTAAGATTTGGATTAGAACGTCCCATAGCATGAGACAACAGATAGACATTGAGTAACAGTGCAGGAAATAATCTTGCTCTTGTACATACCAGACAGTATCCATACATACCATACATTCTAGTAATGGATATGGCCAACACAGGCAAGATATGATCTGTTTTAGTTTTCTGCCACCTGTGGAACCTCCTCCATGAATGCTTATCTGATATTGATGTTCATTTCTTTATTCCTCAGTTAAACGGCTGATTTAGTCTCCCAGATTTTCTTCAAGCTTATTTTGGTGTTCTGCTACTTTGAATTATCTCTTGAGACATCAATGCAGGAGAAATTCCTGATTCCCAAATAAGACTTCACTCCCAAGAAGCACACCTTTGAAATCTTGTAGCTTCAGAGCTGTAGTTTTTATTCTGTCACCATTCTACTAGACTTGGGGATTGTGATACATTTAAGAACAGCCAATAGATGTGCAAGTCCTGAACAGGTAAAATATGTTCCCTGAGTCTCTGAGATCCCAGGTAGTTTTAACATCTCAAAAGAAAGGTCCTTCCCCAGATCCATAAATGGCTCCTTCATCTCTTTTCCCTTTATTTCCTCCCCAAGGATTTCTCCAAGGGGTCATGACAAGCCCAAACTCTTCATAGCCTCGCCAACCATGTTGTCAATGGAAAAACTCATCTCATTGCGGTTCTGAAGGTTCAGACATACTGAAAATTTGAACTGTATCATCTGGCCATGAAAGGCAGGAACCTTGAAGCAAAGTTTGAAGATTGTTTTTAAAAAAAAGTTTTAAAAAATAGGTGGAGAACCAAGAAAGCCAAACCTGCTTAGTGTTATTGATAATACTAATTATCAAATAATGAGAATATAATAAAAGATTCTGGACTGGAAACAGGGATACCCTATGACTGCAGCATTCACAACTGATTTGTATTAAATGGAAAATGAAGAATGAAGCAGACTGTATAAAATGAACAAATGAGGATGAATGAAATGAAAGAAAACCTTCAATTTGCTATAAGTTTCAAATTGAACATCTCCAAATATTTACCTAGGTCTTTCCTTCAGAAAATATACCAAATATGATGTCTCCATATTTTCCACAAGGTAGAGAATTATATTATATCATCATCATTGTCATTGTCATTCTCATCGTCATCATCTCCTTTTACTAATATAATAACCCACAATTGGTGGCTAATAGGCTATGGGGGAGACGTCTGCCAATTTAACAATTATCGGAATTTGGTTGCTTTTCCTCACTAATTAATCTTGAGGCATTCGCCGCTCTCACTGAAGGAGTGTGTCTGTTGTATATTTAAAAACAATGGTCCAGATCACATTAATTGAAATAGAAGTGAAGAATTGTCATTGACTCCCCTTCCTCATAGCATGATAACGTAAACACAGTGTAATCCTTGGAAATAGATATCATTGATGAAAACAAATCTTAGCCTCAAGTGACAGGCAGTCTTATTTGCTCACAATCACCTTGACTGCATGGTTAATATGTACTGAAATGGAAAGTGAAACATCCAATAATGATTGGTTTAGAAAATGATTGAACTCTCTTTTCCTTCAGATTCTGGATGGCTGTATCGAATGAATTGGCCACCTAGGACTGCAAGTTTGGATGTCACAAAGAACAGGTAATTCAGTTATTTGCCACACTATTCTTGCATTTTGGAGAGAGAGGGGTGCTTCGGAGATGGACATCTCCCAAGCCAAATAACCTTGGAATCTTCTGCACTATACATCTTGATGCCAAGCCCCACGTCACTGGCCACACCAAGGAAACAGGAATGGTACAGATGACAGGAAGGTTTATTTAATATGAGGATGGGATGAATGCAGAATCTTAAGAACTGTAACTGTAAACTCAGTTATGAGAAGTTAATTAAGGTGGAGTCTCGTTGAAGTACTTTTTTTTGCCCACATCTCTCACATTTAGATTGCCTTTTCTGAGATAAACCTTCAAGTGACTCAATCCCTACTTTCCCACAGTCTCTTACACTTGACTTGGATGAGATTCCTGGAGGAGACTCCATCTGCTGACTTGCCTCAGACAGTGAGTTATGATGGGGCAGCCTTGGTGATCACACAGGCATTGGGGTCCACTCTATATAACATTAAGTGCATCTTTGGATGCAACATTCATCAAAAGAAAAAAGAGTTGGCTGTGATGGAGGGGCTCAACTCTTTCCTGCCTTGATCCACCTGTGAGATAAGCACTCCACAGAAGCTGCTATTTAGGGAATTCCTCACTCGCTACAACTGACCTTTAAAGCAAATACGAGCTGTGACTGGAAGAACTTTATAGAGGACCACTGTGGGCTAATAGAAGACCACATTTCAACCCTATGCCTAATACGGCTTCAGCACATATCAACCTCCCCTCTTCCCAGCCTAGTGCTCCTTACAGAAAAAGATCTGTGCTTTGCTTTGTGTCCTTGATTTTTTTAAAAGAACTTTATTATTTTTCAAAGCATAGTTAAAATACAAAATAGAGTATAGAAAAGGCAGAGTATAGATCTAAAGAAAAAAGAAAAACTATAAGAGTGCAAAGTTAGAAAGAGATAGAAAAGGAAAGTGACTTCTGACTTTCTCCAATACAGATATAAGTGCAATTACAAATATAATCTCTTACCAATAGTTAAACTTAGTAACACTATTTCTATAAAATCAGACCTTTTAATCATCAAGGCCCAAGATTAAAGCTTAATTTTTTTCTTACACAAGCAAATAGTCTAAAAGTGGTTGCCAAATAGAAACAAATTGAGAAATGGTATTTTCTTTTATCAACGCTGTTAACTTGGGCCAATTCCATCGGTTTTATAATCCAGTCCTCCACTATAGGAATTTGTGGATCTTTCCATCTTTGTGCATATAAAAGTCTTGCTGCTGTACTCATATATTAAAGCAGAGTCCCATGTTGTTGCTCATGCTGTTTCTCCATCAGTCCCAAGAGAAACAGTTCTGGTTTTTTAAAGAATCTTTTGTATATTGACACATATTTGGTCCCAGAAATTTTTGGCCTTCTCACAAGTCCATAAAAAGTTCCTTCACCCTGAGAACATTTCCAACAAACATTTGTCACTCCATCATACATTTTTGACAGCTTATCAGGAGTTAGATACCAATGATACATCATTTTATAAAAATTCTCTTTTAAATTATAATTCAAAGTGAATTTCAAACCTTTGTTCCACGTGTTCTCCCACTGCTCCAACATATTATGTCCAAAATTCTTAGCCCATTTAACCATACATTCTTTAAATTGTTCATCTTCAAAATTCATTTGTAACATCTTATACATCTTTGTAATAACATGATCATCATTTATGCAAAGTTCCACTTCAAATTGAGTTGTTTCATTAACAAATTTAAATTCTTTTTATCCACTTTGAAACGTTCTGACAGTTGTGCATATGTAAACCAATGACATATAAAACCTTCCAGCTCCCTTGTTTTAAGTTCAGGTTCACCCTCTTCAAACTTTAACAAATTTTTATAATTTAACCAAATTGTTTTCCCCACATTTTCTCTTCTTAGAAATGCTTCTTGAGGTGACAGCCACAATGGTACATTAGGAGACAGTCTTGCTTTGTATTTGTTCCAAACCCTCATTATGGCACTCCTAACAAAATGGTTTTTAAAATCTATATTAACTTTAACTTTGTCATACCACTAATAGGCATGCCACCCAAATCTTAACTCATGTCCTTCAAGTTGCAATAACTTCCTGTGCTTCAAAGTTATCCATTCCTTCATCCAAAGTAAACAACAAGCATCAAAATACAATTTTAAATCAGGTAGACCCAAACCTCCTAGTTCTTTGGCATCTTGTAACAATTTGCATTTAATTCTTGTTTTCTTGCCTTGCCAAATGAACTTGGAAATATCCTTCTGCCATTGTTGTAAATCCGTTATCAAAATCGATATGGTCTGGAAGAGGAACAACATCCAAGGCAAAACATTCAGCTTTGTGTCGTTGTGAGATCCTGGCTTTCTTTCAGGATCTCAAATAGCATACCTAGACTTCAAACTCTTTTTTCCCTCCCCAGAAGCAAATGACTTAGGCTGGTTTAAGACATAGTTCCTGGCCTCTAAATCACCCAGTGAGCTTCTATTGCTGGGGTTGGACATGAATCTGAGACTCCCCTTTCCCAATCCATCACCTTAACCACCTCACAGACATTGGCTCTCCTTTTCTACCTTAATTAAACCTTTTAGCTTTTTTTATATCTTTGACTTGTCACTATACTAACATATATGCTGTATGTATGTATGTATGTATGTATGTATGTATGTATGTATGTATATATATATATATATATATATATGTATGTATGTATGTATGTATGTATGTATAGGGGCTGCGATGGCTCAGCGGGTAAGATGCCAGGCTTGTCGATCGAAAGATCGCAAGTTTGGAGGTTCGGATCCCTAGTCCTGCATGATGGAGTGAGCTCCCACACACGCCCCAGCTCTTGCCAACCTAGCAATTTGAAAGCATGCAAATGCAAGTAGATGAATAGGTACCACTTTGGTGGGTAGGTAACAGCGTTCCGCGTGCGTCATGCCGGCCACATGACCGTGGAAGTGTCTTCAGACAACGTTGGCTCTTCGGCTAACAAACGGAGATGAGCACTGGCCCCTAGAGTTGGACACGGCTGTGCAGGGGAAACCTTTACCTTTACCTTTACCTTTACCTTTACCTTTACCTTTACCTTTACCTTTACCTTTACCTTTACCTTTACCTTTACCTTTACCTTTACCTTTACCTATATATACATACATACATACATACATACATACATACATACACACCTCTACATCTATGTTTGTGCCTGTTTCTCTGTAGATAGATGATTGACAGACACCTGTTTCAACAGCTGAAGTTTTTGCTCATTTTACTGACCAAATTAATAAATCTGGCTATATACATGTGGAATTAGACAAGTTAGGCCAACTAGGTATAAGAATAATGGGCTGAGAAGCCAAACAACTAGAAGTTATTAACAATGGCAACAGGGCTAAACCTAATGGTAATGTGGAGTGTACCATAGGACGCTATCATATTTTTCCTTTTAAAATTCTGAAATTATTCTTTGGTACATTGTTAATGATATAACTGCAAAACAACTTTCTCAGCCCATTTTTTCTTGAACTTAGTTTGCCTGACTTGTATTATTTCAGTAGTATATTGCCATGTGTATAGATTCCCTATTATCTAACTTTGAGGAAGATCTTTTAAAATTATGTTACACGCCATCCGACACATTAATTCTTCTGGGAAGTAAGAAAAGTCTTCAAGAACTATATTTTCTGGAGAGGAAAATTAAGAAGATATAGGGAATCAAGAAAATGTGCACTGAACTTTGCAATACAAGAATATAATTAGCTGAAAGGGAATAAACTCATCATAAAGTTTAATACAGAACATTTTCATTATAGGCTTAGAGAAATATAAAAAGGGGTACGCAAAAAGTCAACTATGGGTTATGTTCTTGAGATTGCAGTAATAGCTCTTTATGTGCTCATGTTAATTAGGAGAGGCTAAAAGAATGAAGGAAAAGATTATAATATGACTAGAGGACAAATTGTTTGTTGCACTTTCTATAGTGATGAATGAAGGTTGCCATGATAATTGAAAAATAGTCTCAAATGGCAGTGCTACCTCAAGGTTCAATAGAAGCTTTATTTATTAAGTGCAAAATCTAATTAGATCCACAACATATTCCAATATAGTAATCAAGCAGGGAGGAAAAACCACATACAATTAACTGTGCCTCTTATTAGAGGTGAATCAAAGTAATTGAGGCAAATTCACAAATTGTGGTTAGCAGAGAACCTAACAATAATGTAATATGACTCTTCAAATGAAGGGAACAAATTTATTCACTGGGTGATAAAGAAAAAATACAAAGGAAGGAAACAAAGAAAATATAAAGGTTTAAGGTAAAAATCTATACTTTATAAATAAATAACTTTATTGCGGTCATTAACCAGCACAAGGCTATACTTTATCTTCTATTGAATTCTATCGGATTTAATTTTGAACAGATGTGTTTGTGTGAAAAAGCAAATTTCCAGACTTGGGAAACTTATTTTCTAAAACATATTTAAGTGTTTAGGCTAACTGCAAGCCACCTCTCACAACATTTTATTCCTCAAAGGGCCTTACTAGCAACAACTTGGGTGTTTTATACCAAGCACCTAAATTAACATTTAAAACAATATTCTCCCCCACCCCAATAAAAAAGATGAGCAAATTTAGGTCAGCTATCATGTCATTTAAGGTGGCATGCAACACATGTGGAATTGCAGAAATATCAACCAACCCCTTTCATAAAAATAGATTGAAATAAAGCTATATTTAGGGGCTGTGTAAAAGAAAAGAGAATAGATGTGATGCCAGCTTGGGGTAAAGAAAACCACCATCAAAAGGTTTGCCGGTCTAAATCCTACCATTTAGCAAGGCTTCTAAAGCTGATATAAATGCTTGGCTTTCCTTTGCATGTAGAGAGCTCTTTAAGTAATTTAGTTCAAAATTGCCTAGTTTTTTAAAAGTTCTTTGTCCACATCCTGGTTCTCCTTTCAATGTGCCTGCCCTTGACCATGGAGCTTGTTATGGCTTAACACTGTTCCCCATGACAAGTGGCTCTCTGTGTGTTCCCTTTCAAACAACTGACCAGCTTGCTATAGTGAATGGTGCCAAGCTGTGCTCAAAAGGTGCATCCAATTCCTTATCCACTGGGTGCAGTTGCCTTAATTGCATCTTGTGCAACAAGTTGACACCTAAAAAAGAAAAGAAAAAAGAAAAAGAAATAATCAGTCCGTTATAATTATTTGTGGAAGCTTATGACCATGTTTTTTTTTTCTAATTTTAGGAAGTGGAAGCCATTGCCACATTACTTCTTGAGAAATGAGCTCATCTAACCTTGTGAATCCAGCTCTTTTGAGGTTTAGTGCCATTTTTTTTAAACTATCCTTTTAGTGGGACGCAAAAGATCTGTCTTTGTTGGCCATGGAACACTGATGGAATCTGCTGGTTTTTTAGCAGTCACTGCTTCACCCATAATTCACAGGGAATGGGAAATTTCAAGATGAAAAATGGAAAAACTGAATACCACAGGTTAATAAAAGTGGAATTCTATTTTGCACCACTTGCTGATTTTACCAGGATGTTACTGCTAGGGATGGAAATAAAATAAAAACCCTGAAACATGTAAGAGAAGGAGAATGTTGTGACACAAGTATTACCTATCCTTCACTGAGTCAATAATGGCATCTATGAAAACGTTTATGGAGGTGCTCCACACCCAAGGCCACCTTTGTTATTAACCAATTACATTTTTATCTTGCCGTTTAGGGCAAAGTTCTCATTTTTTAGACTCATAATACAATTTTAAGATAGATTAGAATGACCTACAGTATACAGTAACATGATATGACATGCTTACATACATGAATTCTTACATAGACATCATGCTATTCTATTTTGTGGTGAGCAATGCAATTGAAAGCATAGAAAAGGCATATGAAGTCAAAGAAATTTAGGCAGAAGAAAAAGAAGGGAATGTAGATAAACCTAGTTAATACCAAACCATTCATGATAGCTTGGCATACCTTTCTATCCCTGCAAATCATCCTTTACCATAACTACATAACACTTTGTTCTTTATGATTTTTTTCAATAACATTCATTCCCAATGGGATCAAGAGAATAAAAGAGTCATGGAGAACTGCCAGCCTCCCAGGTAGACCAGACAGGCAACAGGACCAGATAAGCTAATTCTACTTTATTGTAAAGCTACAGTACATTGACAGAATCTTGCAAATCTGAAAGTACAATTCTCCCATCACCTTTACAGCCCGAGAACTTAGGGAGAGTCCCTTTCTGAGCCTCTTGCCTCATCCACTATGCAGCTGTGGGCTATGCCCCCTCTTATCTGACCTTTCCCTAGGCAGCATCTCTTCACCCTGTCTCTCAAGGTCATTTCCACATATCATTACCAGACCTTACCTTCCATATTATTTAATGGTGTGAGTTTAGTGTAAGCTTAAGTTTCACCTATTAAAGCAATTATATTAATATAAACTGCAATTTAATTTAAAACTGCAAGCCAGTTAGCAGAGCTGTCATAGGTTCGTACACTCTTGGCTTTTAGTAACAAGATGCTAAGGCACATCTTTAAATTATTATTAGCATTTTCATTCTTTTCATTACAAATAAACCCTAACCCTCAACAGTTACGGTGCACAAACACAAAAATCAAAACCAAAGGACACAGTGTAAGAAAAAGTTGTAGAAAAAAATCTGAGGCAGAAGAGTGCATTACAGTAATGTATCCAAATCACTGGATAACGTTTTGTTTTGCAGTATACAGTATTTCATATTACAGAAATTCTGGACTAACATTTTCACTCGGGTAATGAGAGTTCATATTAAGAGCTCATTCAGATGTGCATGCAATTCTTTTTTTCCCAGCAGCAGGTGTATCCAAATTATCATGGCCCACATCATACCTATTAGGAAAGCCAATTCAATATGTGACTGATCTTGAATGGAGGAGATATTAGCAGTTACAGTGTGAATGGCACAATTAAAAAGAAATAATCCAATCCTACCTATGTACTTAGGAAACAATTACGAAGTTGCAACAGCTGTTGCATATTAATCCATCATTATACCCAACAATGCATCAACAGTTACACAATAAAATGGAAATTTCTCGAATGCTGAAGAGAAGATCTATGTGAAATGGCTTTAATTTTACATTCCCTTTACAATATGTGGTTGCTTGTTCCTCCCTTAATTCAATGCACCTGCCAAATCTAAAGTGGAGACGCATAAAATTGAATTTAAGTTCTTATATTCAAAGGGGTGTCATTAGACTTATGAACATTTTTCTTCTCTTTTCAGAGGGGCCATGTGAATGGATCTGAAGTGACTCTTTACAGGATGTTAGGCTGAATGTTAGGAAAAAACTTCCTAACAGAGCACCACAACATTGAAACCAATTAGACGGTTCCTCTTCCTGGAGAGAATAGACAACATTCTGTCTGGGATGTTTTACAATGTATTCCTGAACTGAGCATGGGGTTCGATGTATGATCTCATTGACTCCTTCTAATTCTATGGTTCTATATTGAGATATGCACCCAGGACCTTCTGAATTAAAGCATTAAAATAGCTTTTCCCTTTTCCCAGTACATTATGCTGTTTTGTTTTGTTTGTGTGTGTGTGTGTGTGTGTGTGTGTGTGTGTGCGCGCGCATGCATGCATGTGTCTGCGTGTTTTTGTGGCTTTGAGAATTTCACTTACGCATGAGGAACAGGAAGACTGCAGTTTGCTAGGAAGATTATTATACAGTGAAATAGAGGACATTCACATACTGTACATCCTTTGGTCACCTCATGAGTACATAAGCAAAAGAATGCCACACCCTAGAATATAGTGAGAATATTCTGAGAAAATAATCCCACTTTTCCTACCTTCACAAGTCATTTCAAAAGCATTTTGTCTTTCATCAGAGAATTGGTAGGGGAAAAGGTAGGATTTCCCCCCCCTGCAATGCAGTGCTTCATTTTAAGAAGTTGATCCCTTCTCTCAGAGTCTGTGTACTGTATCTCTTTTCTCATCTTTTCATTTCACTGAGGCTGTTTTTAAGGACAAGATCAACTAATGTAGAAATGATATTTTGACTATGTATAATTTACACGCTACCCACCCACTTTTAGCACTGAATGGGCATTTTTTATTCACCAAGGTTCCTTTTGAAATCATTATAGCGTTAAGAACTGACTGCAGCTCAAATTTTAGCTAGAGCCATAAACAAAGTGCCCATTAATATACAGTATATATGCATTCATTGATTAATACATTTATAAAATGCAACATGGATGGAGGGGGACACTCCCTTGCTTAATTTCACAATAGTCTTGTGAAGGAAACAGGTCTAAGAGTGACAAAGAACCTGTTTCACATCATTGTTATGCATTGGTCTTGCTTTATTTCTTCGTTCCTTATTCATTGAAAAAGAAACGTCCAGTAACTTTAATTGCCAGTTAATTGAGATACTTAGGCTGCATTTTTAGATTTAGGAGAGCTCCTGGTGAATTTATGGATACATACATTTAATTCTATAGACAATAATACACAAGTGGTTTGCCATAGCCTTCTCAGATTTTTTTTTTTTATGTTTCACTCTAGCCTACTGTTCAATCATTTTTTCACGTCTTACTCTTTATGATCCAGAGGACATCATTTCACCAGAATTATCCATCTATAACTGGTTGTCTGTCCACTTGATTTTCTTGGCAGAATACTGGAATGGGTTGCCATGTCCTTGTCTAGTGGAATTTATTTACTTTAAGTCATCATTTATGATCTGCCCATCATAGGTGTAACTTCTGGAGGGTAAACTCCCAATGCTATAGATCATAGCAACGTTCACTACTACAACCCTGGAATTTCCAGACAGTCTCCCATCAAGTTAACTTACAATATAATGGAATATATTTATTTCAGTCTTCAACCAGCATACAGAAATAAAATGATAAAGAAATAGAAACTATGGAATTAACAACTGTAACTGAAGACTGTGTATAAACACTGTAAGGAAAATGACTATAGCAGGGCTTTTCAAAGTGCCGCCGCTGGCGACACACCAGTGGCGGCGGTGGCGGCAGCGCAGCGTTGGCGCGTGCACGCACGGTGGCGGCAGCGCAGCGGTGGCGCATGCACGCACAGCGGCGGTGCGGGGGGTGCACATGCACGGCGGCGGCGCGGGGGGCATGTGGTGGCACGCGCGTGCACGGTGGCGGCGCGGGGAAGCGTACGGTGGCGCATGCGTGCACGGTGGTGGTGGCAGCGGCGGCAGCCTCCGCTAAAACATGGAAGCACTGATGCCGCACCACTGCCGCTGCTGCGGTGCACGCACGCAACGCCGCTTCCAGGTGGTGTGGTGACACACCACGCTGTGTGTGGTGACACACTTTTGTGTCGCGACACACAGTTTGGAAAGCTCTGGACTATAGAGTTAAAAAACAGAGAGAAAGAAGTCTGCTGCAAAACCAAAATTTGTAAAAAGCTATCAGGTTAACTAAAATTAAATTTTTAATTTAAATTCTAATATTGATTATAATATAGTATTGTAATATGTTGTGCTATCTAAAAAGCTAAAAGAATAAGTTGCAGCAGCAAAGCTGTAAAACTGGAGGTTGAAAACAACAATAAAATAGTTAGGCATAAACTATGTGTAGCCTGCTTGCCTGTAGCTGTCAGTCGGTGCTTGGGAAATCTTGAAATCTTGAAATCTTATCTTTTGTATTGGGTTGGAGTCAGAGCATTTAGGTAAAGGTAAAGGTTCCCCCCACACAGTTGTGCAGTCGTGTCCGACTCTAGGGGCCGGTGCTTATCTCCGTTTGTTAGCCGAAGAGCCAGCGCTGTCCGAAGATGCTTCCACAGTCATGTGGCTGGCATGACATGCACGGAACGCTGTTAGCACCCCACCAAAGTGGTACCTATTAATCTACTTGCATTTGCATGCTTTTGAATTGCTAGGTTGGCAAGAGCTGGGACGAGTGCGGGAGCTCACTCCGTCACGCGAGGCTAGGGATTTGAACCTCCGAACTTGCGCCCCTTTGTCGGAGAGTTTACAGGGATTAAAATTAATCTGTAGGTCCTTGCACCCTGGTAAATAATGGGTGAATAAGGATATGGCAGGTGCCTTTGTAAAATGAGCAGAGGAGAGGACATAGTTGTTGATTCCAACTTACTGAGCATCTCAGGAACATAGATAGATAGATAGATAGATAGATAGATAGATAGATAGATAGATAGATAGATAGGGTAGCTAGATACGGTAGCTAGATACGGTAGCTAGATACGGTAGCTAGGTAGCTAGGTAGCTAGGTAGGGCTTCTAAGCTCTGTAATTTATGCAGCTATGTACCTTAGGTTTTCAGAAATGCAGAGGTATGGAGTCTTGACTAGCATTTATTTATTATTGTTATGATTTAGTTAATTTAAAACCACCTCTGTTGGTTTGTCACTCTGCATCCATTAATTATTTCCTTTAATTGCTATCAAGCTCTAATCCTGTTTAGTTTCCAAGTCCAAGCAAAACTGGCCAGCTGCTGCCACTTGTTCATATGTGATGTATGGAGCCGGCCATAATGTGGACAAGAGAAATGGGAGAATGGTGACAGTTCCTTCTACAGACTTCCATGTATAGAACGTAGTTTATGAATTTGGTCTGTGCTTTCATATTAAAACAGTACAACAGGAGGAAAATGATTTTTTTAAAAAACCACTTAATGTAGCTGTCAATATGAACAAAAGGGGTTATTTGCTTGAGTACATTTATAAGAAGAGGACTGAATTTTGCAAATGAATTCAAAATAATTACTCAAAGCTCTGCAAAATAATTTTGAAGGACTAGATGCATTTCACATTATGAAGTGAAATAGGCCAATACAGGATGTTATTTTAGTAAAACCCATGTTTATTCAGGTACTAAGCCCGCCAGCATCACAGTTAAAAAAATAAACAATATTTCATGTTCACAGACTCTACCACAAGCTTATCCCATGCTAATAAAAACAAATTGCAACACAAACACATTCACTGAAGATATGTTGATTATGCTGCTATACATTTATGGATGAAATAACTATCTTGTAACAGCTCTAAGGTGATCCAGAGGCTCAAACTTAAGTATAATATCAGGTAATTCGAATCCTGTGTATGCTGTTAAAACTCATCAAATTAATCTACTGCAGACGTTTCTTTAAATTGGCATAAAATACTGCACATCCTCTTCCTGGGAGGTAAAATCTATTTCACTTCAATCTGTTTATTGCAACTACTTTAATGGTTTGGAGTAGAGTTTTCCAGATTGAAATGGAAATTTTATTGCATTGGAGCAAAATAGAATAATTACTATTCAACAATGGTCAGATCTAATGTTCAGTTAGAAAGGACATCTATAGTCCTCTGTGACAAAGTAGAGCATATCTCTCTTCTCCTTAACTCATCTACCTTCCATTAATTCTTCCGTGCTGTTTAGCCATGCCAGCTGTTCATTCAAGAGGATGTTCTTCCTGGATTACATTTTTATGACAAGAGGTTATATAATCGATAGTTCTACCTTATTGACTTGTTGGTCATTCTTAATGGCCAAAACCCTTCTGTGTAACTGCTGATGCACAGTGTGCCAAGAATGATGAATCATTGTTTGACATCTGCAGACAGATTTGGCAAATATATGTAGGTTCTTCATGAAACTTTAATATGAAATTGTCTAGGGTAATAGGTCACGTGGAGCGCTTGTATATTTTGCAGATCTCCTTTCTGCAGGTATGCCCCCCACACATATCCCTATTCCAGATATAGAAATTCAGTGGCAAGAGTGAGATCTCCCTATTTGTATTAATTTGTTTGTTGTATTAAATGGTTAATACCTCTTCTTTTGTCTCTTGACTGTAAATAACAACAACAACAACAACAACAACAACTAAAGTAAAGTAAAACTGAATAAGGCATAAGATGCCTCACAATATATGCATTTACATCAATGCAATATGTTAGGGTTTGGGTGATCTGAAATCCATTTTGGGGGTTTCAGGCATAATGGTAATTCCTCATTTGACATTATCATTATTTGAAAGAACCTTATTGGATTGGACTGAAATGTGTCTGTGTGTGTGAAAGATAACTTCTTTTCAAATGAATGGGACAGGCTAAACCAAATTGAAACATAAAGGAATGTAGCAAACAACCTTGGAAACTATCTCACACCAGCTTCTGCAGCCTTTGCTAATTTTTATCTGTGGATTCCCATAGCAACCCATGAATCTCTGTATTCAAGAAGTTTGCTCCCTCCCTTCTTCCCAGTAAGACAATGGCTTTCTTCAGAGTAGATAAGTAGGGCAGAAAGTAACTTGAGATCTATTGTTTATGAATATGTATGTATGCCTGCATCATCATATGAATATTTATGCTTACATCATCTCTTTCTCTGTAAGGTATAAATATCAGTGCATTCCTTTTGTTTCCAGGGGGAGGCACCCACCATCTTGGTGAGAACCCCTCTAATGTGCACTGTTTAAATAAATACTGTAGTTAAGCCTTGATCATTTGCTTTGTGTCCTGCTTTGATTCCACATGTGTATTCATCATACAAAGCATAGACCATTTGCAGACCAAGATGGTAAGTTTTAAGCTTCACAAAGTTTGTTGACAGTTTTTGAACTTCCATGATTTTCTGACACAGAATTATTTCACCATTGGTAATTTTGTTGTCGTTTTTGTTTCACTTCACCCAGTGAACAAATTAGCTTAAAAGCATCTTGAGCATCTATGTTTCTTCACAGTCTCCAGAATCTATACTGTATATATTGGATGGAGTTTCAAAGAACAAATAAAAAACAAAACAAAACGGCTGCTATTGAAGAGGGGAAAAGAATACACAGCTGGCCAGGGAATTGGCCAAGAAAATATGGAGCTGTGAATCAACGTAGCAAATCAGAGAAACCACAAGGAGCCTCCAAAATTATTGTGATAAGTGTGTTTCAGAACAAGAACATGCTTCCTCAGGGGTCTCATTGGAACTCTGTTACATAGCTCTTAGTCATCGTGAAGAAGATACAACACGGAGAACTGAGAATAACATTCCCCAAGCATGACTTTGGTAGGTTGGAAGTCTCACCAATTTGACAGACCTAAGCACCGTTAAAACCAGCAGAGAGTAAAACAGATTTCATATAATTGTGTCTGGGATGAAATTTACACTTGGAGAACTTGATAAGGAAATGTTTGTACTTCAGGAAATGAAATCCCTTCAATGTAATGTTTTTTGTTTTGTTTGTGCCTTTTCTTGACATTGAAATAATAATATAATCATCTGTTAGGGTCAATTGTAACTTAGACCAAGGACCGTTTAGCACACCTGGTACTTTCTCTTGTGGTAAAATGCACAAGGCTGGAAAACAGAAAGTGGAGGTGAGGGTATCAGATTTGAATCATTAACTTGATTCAAAAAGTTGATTTTATTGAAACTGTTAATTTGATTTGACCAAATTCAGTTATTTGAACTAATTCAGAAAATTAATCTGATTTCATTCAGGTGCCAAAATTAATCATATCAGGTTGGTTTGATTCAGATTTGGATGCTTTTGCACATGGACTGATATTAGGATAAAAAAAAAATCCTTTCTCACCCCTATGGGTGGTATGTGTCTTCCTCAACCTCAGGTCCTCTACTAGAGGCCTGGGAGTTTGAGGATTCCGCGCAGTATCTTAGCTGTTCCTAGCATTGCACTCTTCTGGACAGAGAGCTCTGATGTTGGAGCCACTATCCCAGCTTAGGTGCTCCTACCACCACTGGGACCACATTGGCCTTCACTTTCCACATCCTCCAATAGTTCTTCCTTCAGGCCCTGGTACTTCTCCATCTTCTCATGCTCCTTCTTTCTGATGTTGCTGTCACTTGGCACTGCTACATCTATCACCACCGCCGTCTTCTGGTCCTTGTCTACTACCACAATGTCTGGTTGATTGGACAGTACCTGCCTGTCATCTGGATCTGGAAGTCCCACAGGATTTTTGCCTGAGGACCTGAGATTGAGGAAGACACATACCACCCATGGGGTGAGAAGGGATTTTATATATATGGTATATAATATACATACATACATACATACATACATACATACATACATACATAGGTAAAGGTTCCCCCCCCCCCATTTGTGCAGTCGTGTCCGACTCTAGGGGCCGGTGCTCATCTCCGTTTATTAGTCGAAGAGCCAGCGTTGTCCGAAGATGCTTCCACGATCATGTGGCCAGCATGATGCATGTGGAACGCTGTTACCTACCCACCGAAGTGGTACCTATTCATCTACTTGCATTTGCATGCTTTTGAATTGCTAGGTTGGCAAGAGCTGGGGCTAGTGCGGGAGCTCACTCCATCATGAGGGACTAGGGATTCGAACCTCCAAACTTGCGATCTTCCGATCGACAAGCCTGGCATCTTACCCACTGAGCCACCACACCCCTACAACATACATACATACATACATACATACATACATACATACCCTAATAACAGTGCATATGCAAAAGCATCTAAATCCATCAAACTGACTAGAAGGCAGTTCATTCAATTTGACTTCCTGATCCAGAAAGCCATTTTTTATTTGGAAATCTGATTGAATTGTCTTAAAAGTAGATCTCTGAATTGTGGCTTCACAGTGTCTCAATAGAGACTATGGAGATTTTATAAACTTCTTAAGTCCAATAAGGTTTGTCCACAAAAGAATCTTTTTTTAAAAAATAGACCAGGGTAGATCTGTTTATCTGTTTGCTTTGGCAGTCAAATTTCTGTTTTGTTGCTGTTGTTGTTGCTATTGTTTTAAAAGTACCAACTGCAGACTCACCAAATAAGACAATAATGGATGGGAATAACAAATATCAACTTATTTTACAAAGTAAATGAAGTGGCCCTGAGATTTGTTGCAGCTTTGTGTGACATTTTTTAAAGGTATGTTTACAGAAGTATCTGGCTTTTATTGCACTGAACATGCTGGCACCAAATATTGTATGATCACATGGTCCTTCCAGGAAGGACCAGGAAAAATACACTCATTTGCTAAAAACTGAAACTTCTATCAACAATTCAGGCTTCTTGAAAGTTAAAAATAAAATATTTGACCATCTCATATATTTTAAAAAATAAGTACAAATGCTGTCTGTCCCCATATTGGTGGGGAAGCATAAATTCAAGCTGTAGTCTATCTACTCTTGCTGGTGTTCATACTTCCATGGATCCATGGGGAGCAAAACATATAATACATTGATCCTTGTAATAATCTCTGCATTCAGTGTACTTGTGTGTGTGCATGTGTAACACATGTAAAAGTACCTTGCAGATCAATGTATGGATATTTCTTCACCCTTAGGTATTTACTTAGGCTACAGCATCCTAGAAAGTTCCATAGCTGAATCTGCCCTGATCACCTATTTCTAGAATGAGTGCCTGATTCCTTGGAACTTATATATAAAATTCCTATTTTGCTTCCAATATAATATCGCTCCATCACTTTGTTCCACTGTTCTGATTATCATTTAAATTCATGATAATTATTAATAAAGAGTCTGTTCTGCTTTTACTGAAGGATCTTTAAGTGAGAAATCCGCCTTGTATCTCTTGTATCTTAGATTTCATATAAATAGTAGTTATTCAATACGTAAAGCATCAGTCATGGGAAAGATAAAAAAGTCAGTGAGAGGAGAAAGGCCAAAGAACAGATAGAATAAGAATTGGAGGATAAGTTGCATGGTGCCATCTTAGGCACGCATGCTCCTACACATATTCATCCAATTTATTTCTTAATAAGTGTGTTTAAGACAACAAACATAGGAGTTATTTATCAAAATGCTTGCACCATGATTAATATTATTTTGTGGCTGGAATACCATTCCATAAAGGCAATCTAAAAATCATACAGGACAAAGTTTGCCTAAAATAGAATTATTGCATGGAATCACAGTTTCATAGATATAATACCGTCTATGAAAAGAATATGCATTGTGTCATAATCAGTCAGAAAAATGAGTAATTTGAAAGCAAAGAGGACTTAACCTTTCAAAATCATGCTTTGGGGCATGTCAAGAAGTCTGTGTAAAACATGTACAATAGATTAAGTAATATATGTATTATTATTATTATTATTATTATTATTATTATTATTATTATTATTATTTTATGCTATCAAATCATTTTCAACTCCTAGTGACCACATAGATAGATTTTCTCCATGATGATCTATCCCTAACCTGTTCTTTCAAGTCTCCCAATGGTGCCTAATGTGAATTTTAAGACACACAGGAATTCCGTATTGGCTAAAGGATAAAAGTGAAATATCTGTACAATCCAAAGGGAAAAAAACAGAGTTTCTTTTAAAAAGTATATAAGAGGGATCCAAATATTCTTAATTTGGAAACACCTTCTAAAAAAATTACAAATTCAATATGTACTTCATCAACTAACAATGTTTTGTTAGAAATCCAAGTTTGTTTGTTTTTTAAATGACTTTTCAGAGGTTAAATAAAAAGATCATGGATAGCCCACAAATGAAGTAGATGAAGTATACTGGCAAATAATTGAGATGAGCTAAATGGGAACAAGTTAATTCTACAAACATATCTGCATAGCATTATACATCATGTCCTTTCATTTGTTCTATTGTGCTGGAACTTATGCTATACATTATTTCCTTCCTTCCTTCCTTCCTTCCTTCCTTCCTTCCTTCCTTCCTTCCTTCCTTCCTTCCTTCCTTCCTTCCTTCCTTCCTTCCTTCCTTCCTTCCTTCCTGCTTCTTGCCAGTTCTACTCAATATGATGAAATTAAATTTTGCTTTTCCACTATCAAAAGAGAAGATAAGAAAGCAGTTAAGAGAGCTGCATGAAAGCCTTGTCTTTCCTTGCATCATTTAGCAGACTGCAGTTTCCTTGACTTCTCATGTTCCTGTTATATCTAAGGAAAGAAATCACAAGAAATTCTTCCCATGAAGATAGATGATGATGATGATGATGATGATGATGATGATGATGATGATGTGTATATATATATATATATATATATATATATAGAGAGAGAGAGAGAGAGAGAGAGAGAGAGAGAGAGAGAAGGCAGTCAGCAAAGCTTCAGATTGCTGCAATGACCTGCCAAAGAAAATAGTAGTATCAGGAGTAACACCTTCCATTGTCTACAACAAGAAAAAGCTTTAAAAAGATGGCCTGAAGAAATGTAAAAGAAAATCTCTGAAAATAATATTGAAAAATAGGAGTCTCTTTTCCAGGAGAAAGAAAACATTTGAGAAATTGCAAAGAAGCTTTCCACACAGCATGATCTGTAAGATTAATCTGCTATCTTTTACTCAGCCTGCTGTTGCTTCTACTCCTTCCAGACTCTGCTTTCTTCACTGCAGTAGTCCCTAACTTGTTCTTTTAACAATCTTTGTTCCTTCTGTTTGGCAGGTCCAGGAAGGGCCACTTATATCTGATGGAAAATAGATGTTGATGGAGGAGGGGGAGAAGGAGACAATTTTCTTTTGTATTTTCCTGCTTTCTTCTGTGTTAGTTTAATATTACTTACGCTGGTCAATGCTTTCTGTTCTCTTTCCCAGTTTAGATTCTACCCTGAGAGGTACAACACTTGTATAATAAATACAAACTGATTGATTTTATGATACTATATGAATTGTCATACAGAAGCCTTTAACATGAGTTAAAGTGACAGGTATGTAACAGGTTCCATAAAATAAACTCACAACATGCCATAATATTTCACGGCACACTGGAAATGACAAGGAGTACACTAATTACTGTCTGCACTGAAACTCTAAATACCAGTTTCATGTATATACTTTACTACACATTTTTGATCTATTGATGTGTCTTTTGAGAGAAGTGTGGCTACAGAATTAGGAAGCAACACAATGATTGATTTATTCATCTTCCATAAGTACCAAATAATATCAAGAACTAATGAGATGAATTAAAAAAGCTGATGGCTCTTGAAAATCTGTTATATAAATTGGCTGCAATCCAGTGACTCCAGCTGTGATCACAGAGCCTTGCACATGAAAGCGGTTCTCTTCTATAAGAGAGCTATGTTGACCACGTGCAATGGGGAATCCTCATGCCCAAATTCAGCATGTCTGCACTAGAGGAGAAAGGGAAACTTAAAACTTATTTTGACAACTAGTAAACAGATGGCGAAAAACTGTCACAGTCATGACTGGTGCCTCCAACCCTCAACATTCATGCTTTCAACTGATGTTCTATGTTGAAGATAAAACAGAAACATAGATTGCGTAGTTGTCCTGACTTCGAGTGAAGGAACACGCTGAGACTTGGTGTACAGGCTCTAGTGTTTTATTGTTCTACTCTGCTTGACAGAATCCAGCTAAACTAAAATGAACTAGTAATGCTCAGAGAAAAGGCCCAAGAAATTAGGGTGGTGCCTTCTTCAGCCCCTTGCGAGGAAAGCAAAGCGATTCAGTACTGCACATGCGCTTATCCCCCTGGAGGGAGCCCCCTCCTTCTTCACCAGTTATCTCCCTGACAGTAGTTTGCATATACAGTATAAGTTGTACAAGATGGAAGGAGAATGGGTGGTGATCCCATATTTCTTCCTCAAAAATTCACTGCCTATCTGAAGAGAACTTGGGTGAGAAGTGGCGAAAGCTTGTACTGTCAGACATCACCCAGTCCAGCAGAACTGGAAGCACTCAGTAACACTTGTAAGAAATCCAAAACTTCTGGAAAGTAATTATAATGATTCCAGTTCTTAAATTCCAAATTCAGGATTCCTCAGTACATGCCATTTAGGATAGAGAAAAAATCTTTATTAGAAAGTAGTAACATGGAACACTGGTGCGAATCATGACAGTAATTTTTCTTGAAGCAAGTCAGGAAGCCAGAACCGAAAGAATTTCAGCAATTTCTGTCATTTGAGATATATTTATTTATACATGTATACATACTGTATACATACAGAAACATACACACTTGGTAAGGTAGCAATCAAGGCTATGGAAAAGATATTCAAATGCCATGATGTGTCTATACCTGTATATATCAGAACTATGTAGGAAATGTTTTCCCTGTGATGCTCTTTAGATGAGAAAGTTGGATTTTGAAGAAGCAGGATAGAAAGAGTTTTAACACTCTTGAACTTTGGTGTTGGAGAAGACTCCTGAGAATACCATGGACAGTCAAAAAAATAAACAAATGGATCATACAATACATCAATCCAGAGATCTCACTGAAGACACAAATGACCAGGCTCTAATTATCATTTGTTAGACACATTATGCAAAGAGCTAGGTCTTTGGAGAAGTCTCTAATGATGGGGAAAAAGGAAGCTGGGACAACATGTAAGAAGGTGGATGGGCTTGATTACAACACTGATGGGTACACTGTTAAAAGACCTAAAGGGCCAGGTTGCAGACAGATCATTCTGGAGAAAGTCTATATATGTGGTTGATACTAGTTGATACTGACATTATGACTCATTATACCCCCTCCCCAGATATATAATGTTCAAACTCTTGCATTTGATGGTTGTTGTGGGTTTTCCGGGCTGTGTGGCTGTGTTCTGGCAGATTTGGTTCCTAACGTTTCGCCAGTAGCTGTGGCTGGCATCTTCAGAGGACAGGAGCACAGCTAGAAGATTCTCTCTGTGCCCAAGTCTCTTGCATTTACTTTTCCATCCTGTCCTATATAACTGACTATTTGTTCCCCTCTTTTGAGTGGGGTGGGTTATTTCCATCTGTCTTTTGTTTTTTGCAGGGATCAGAATTGCTTTTATCTTGATCTCACTCTTTCACTGTCATAGAAACAAGACTGTTAACTTATGATACTATCTATCCATGTGTATTGGAGATGAGCCATGAGTGACCAGATAATCAACAAAATCACCATATTTTTTCTGTGTTTCTGACATTAGGACAAGAAATGGATCCAAGGATATTTTCCTAACACAACAGGACGTGAATCTATGGAAGCATGGGTAGCCTACACAATAGCATCCAAGGATTCAGATGGTGTGCCAGTAGCTTAGAGGAAAATGAATTATATCAGGCAATTGGCTGTACAGATTAGCACTGATATTAGAAAAAAATGGAGGAAACAGTTTAAACGACTATACTCAATGCTTACTAGTCTTGGCATGTGAATCATAGGTATCATATCTTAAATACCAGCCACTGGGCAAAGAGAGTAGAATCACTATCTTGACCTACCTGGATGCATGGAAGTACTGTATCTAACCATACAGATAGTCCTCAACCTATGACCATTCGTTCAGCTGTCCAAAATTACAATGGCACTGAATGAATGTTGGTTACTACCAGTCCTCAGAATTCCGGCTGTCCCAGCATCCCCACATGACTGCGATTTGGGCTCTTGGCAACCGGTTTGCACTTATGACTGGTTGCAGCGCCCCGCGACCATGTGATCGCCATTTGCAACCTTCTCTGCCAACTTCCCCAGAAAGTCAATGGGGAAGCCATCAGGGAAGGTCACAAGTTGCAGAGGTAAGTCTCCCCCACCCATGCATCCTCCCCCAGCCCCTCTGGGCTTGCACCACACCAGCCACTTGTGCACCCTCCCTGACCTGCGCTTTACCTTCATGCGTCCTCCCTAACCCTTGTTGAGCCTCTCGCACCCTCCCCCACCCAGCAGCATCAACCTATCTGCCTGCTGGTCTGGGACTTGCAACTTCCTGCCAGATTCCCCACTGACTCTGGTTGTGGGAAGCCAGCAGGAAGTTGCCTCACCTAATGACCTTGGGATTTGGTTAATGATGGCAACCAGGACTGCAGGGATTGCTATTGCTAAGTAATGTGGTTGTGCTTTAAGATTGCATCATTTAGTGATGGAAATTCCAGTCCCAACTGCCATTGTAAGTCGGTGACTGCCTGTATATGACACAGAAATCTGGACCACCTAGTCTATTTGTTTGAACTCCTAGATTCTTATGTCTTCATGTTATATACTATTCCTCTTCCTTTTCTTTTTAACATTGTGGCCTGAAAAATAAATAAATCTGCATTTGAATATGAATAGCCAATTATAGAAAGGTCTTTTTTGCTTATTATGCTGAAGTCTTTCTGAAGGAAGCCTTATGGTCTACAGTCACCAATCCTATGATAATGGGAAGTCACAGGGGAATAGAAACAAGCATCAATTAACTTTTTTCCTTAGAACATTAATTGGAAGAATAGTTTTATGGTGCATAAAAATTGTGTGTTTGAAATGTTAGATATTCGCTCCATTTCCTCCTTTAAATAGAGAACATACATTTTCATGTCTGCTGTACAGAAATCTGTGAAACAGCCCAATTTATTTACAGTTCATCTATTTGCAGGAACACGTATTTATACTTATATTAAAAGTAGGGTTCTCAGCCATTTCAAGTTTCAATTTTAGGCAATTAATCAACAATGTTTTAATGGATTGATTAAAATTAAGTGCATTTGCATATTATCAAACTTCCTCCTACAAACAATTTATGGATGAACATGTGCAAAAACTGATGGGCTCTAGGGACAGACTGATTTGTCTGATGCTACGAATAGAGACTGGGTGTAGAAAATATAATTGAGTAGTGGATAGGGAAAAGTAATTCTCCATCACAATTTATAGAAGAGCTAGAATCAGTTTCTGATGTCCTTGGCACCTCTTTTAGGTTGATATCACAATAAGGGTATCAAATGAACCCCAGAACATCTTGGACATGGTGCTTTTCTTTGCTGCTAAAGCTTTTTATTTCCATCCTCTAATTAAGTGAAGGAGAGAAAAACAAAACAAAGGAACAACTGTCTTAGTTCATATTGTTTTCTCTTGGATGGTGATGTGGATTGTAACAGATGGGGATGACAAGTAAATGGAGAAGACTTATTAGCAACAAGAAAGAGACAGGTTTATTGTGGTTAGGGGTTCCCTTATCCAAACTCCTTGATGAGCTGTTGGCTTATTCTTTTATGCACCACTTGTGGTAAGAATGCTCATCCTTGCAAATTTGCCATTGGAAAAGCACAAAAGGACCCTTGGAAACCCAGAAACAAAAATCCCCCCCCCGTCTTTTTCTGCCTTGCTCTAAAAAGGCAATGGGAAGGCACTCATAAAGTTGGGGATCTAAGCAATGGAAGGCACTTTTCTTGAACCATTGTAAAGCCTATCAATGAAGGATGTTGAATTATCTAAAAACTGTTTACAGTACCTATAGCCCTACAGATCAATATTTTGAAGGGAATGCTTGTCTAACAATCTGACCAAATCTCACTCTTTTTCCTTCAATCAAAGAAATTTCACTAGTTGAGTTCATACTTCGGAAAAAAGATGTCATTTTAACTTGTGTCACCACAGAACCCTAATATTGATCTTTTGGAATTTCGTAGCAGAGTGGTACTCCCCCCCCCTCCACATAAATAAATAATTAAATAAATAAATGGGATGGGATGGGATGGGATGGGAATGAAAACGAGAGATTGTTCATACTCCCACCCTGACCACCATCCAAAAATATCCCTGAAAACCAGAGTGAATTCATACTGCTGAAGTGTGGGACAGCAAAATTACCTGTTGACCCCTTTATAAGGTGTATGAGAGGCTAATAGTAGAAATGTAAGCAGTCATCAAGACACAAAAAATGAGCCTTGCTGAAGATTCAGTGGAACAAAAAACTGGAGTCCTATCTTCAAGTCTTGAAGCATAGCACCTTAGACCTGGCCTGATGAGCTTTGACCAGCCATGCTTTTTGTCACTCTATCCCTTCCCTTCTCCACTGCTATCTGAAAGTTCCATGAAGGCCTGTCTGGTAGAAAATGTGTAGCAGAATTCTATGGAAATAAGTCATAGTTTGTATGCATAACATGGATGCTTGAAAGGACCAATTATTGAGGTTCCTCTTATACTAAGAAGGATTACTATTGCAACAATTATTGTTATAATTAGGGGGATTATGACTTAAAAGTCTTCAGTTACAACTTCATCCTATGGGCTCTTCACTCATTCTCCAAATATGGTGCATTGTCCAATGTTCCCCTTGTACATACTTCAAAATATAATTATTCCATTGTCATTATGTATCATTTCTTCATTGTTATTTGTGGTAATGATGATAGAAATTATTCATACATTTTGTCTAAACTGTTCATTAGACACATACTTTTAACCTACTAATATATGCCTTCTCCAGTAGCAAAAGTTCTCTGAAGAGCTAAAAAGGAATACTTAGGGCTACTTAATTCCTTCTTATACACACATAGAGACTTCAGAAATACAGAACTCTCAAAGCAATTGTGAAGTATCTACATGCTTTTTAAATGTTTAATGCTTAATTCTTAAAATGATAGTACCTAGGTCTATAGAGAGAGCAATGAGTACGTAAGATTTTATTACGGTCATAGACCAGCAATGAGCAAAATAATTGTATCCCCGCTGCTGTGCGTTTATCAGGAAATGCAATGCAGTTCAACGCTCACAAGCAAATCAAAGCTGATGGGAGGCAACTGTAACTCATCTCTTTATTCAGAGATGATGTTCAGAAAAATGTCTCATTCAGTGCAAAATACATTTACAAACCACACCGCCATTCAGTGTGAAGTCTGGGGAAGTATTTCAGTAATAAACCCCAATTGGGTGCGGGCAATGGGATTTCAGTGTATCTTGTGTAACTCAGGCCCCCCTTTCTTCAACTTCCATAATTGTGGTTTTTTGCTCAATCCGAGGAGTATATAGGTCTATTTATGAGAATATGGTATCTTATTTATAAGTGAGCCAAGTTTTTATGGATCTATCAAGTAGAATTGCATCTATCAATATCTGTCCTTTGGGTGCTAGAAATTGAATTTTCCAGTGTGACCATGAGTGTGGGTGAATTCACTACATTCACTGCAGCAGTGAGGAGCTAAAACTCCATAAAGACCAGCATTATGTGCTTGTGATGGTGATAACCTGTATTACATTTGATGTCGGCATCTCCAGATAAAGTGGGAAATATTCCTTAATAACTTTTGAGCTGTACTAGGCAATAAGGAATGGAAATGCATGCTTCAAGCCTTATCACACCCTCAAAGAAGAGGAAGTCTAGAATTTAATACTGTATAAAATATAATCTATCCTGTCTGCATTGTTGAATATTTGTGCTGAAACTTTGCTAATAGATCTAGATATGTAGGTGGGCAAACTACATGATATATTATATAATCTGATTCTCCTCTATGGCACACATTCATGCAAAACTTCCATTCCCCCTCCCCCACAATTATTTAAATGAAACCCATACAGTCTGTATGGAACACTAAATTTACAAACAATGAGCTGGAGGTAAACGTCTTGTTGCTTTAACATTGGGGCTAGGCAAATCCATTCAATTTTCAGCATTTAGGACTGCAGATATAGAGCTTATCTGGAATTCTTTAAAGCAGGTGTACCTTTTCTCAAGATTAGGCAGAATGCAACTGTGTGATCACAACAAATGACACTCCTGCTTTCATGAGCTACAAAGAGGAGCTATGTTTGCACTCTGTTATAGGATAAATTAATGGCCAGACAATGAGGGGTTAAAAAGATGCACTGGAGAGGATACCTAACAAATATGCATGTGAAAGATATATCAAGGTACAAGATGTTCCAAGTCAAGTTATGAAAGGATAAAGAATTCTTGAAAACTTTTTTTTCTGATAAAATTCTTGCATTCTTTATGATCATGAAAGACTCATGATAAAGAACAACTTGATCAGATTGGCAACTACCAGCCTTTGATAAATGATCATGACAAGATCTGTGATGTCGATGTAATCCACGAATCCAGCTGAGGTAATCCAACTTTGCTTACAAAAGAGAGCTGGAGGGAAGTGATTCCTAATTGTATAGGAGAGGACAACCTCTTTTATAGCAAGTCCTGTGTGGTATATATTTAATGTACTGTGTAGTTTACTTATCAGTGAAGTAAGTAAGTTCTAGTCTTAATCAGGAGGGCACCTGATTGGGAAAGACTGTCCTGAAATGAGGAGCTTTTCAGAAGGTAAGTAGTATTTCCTGACCATGCAGCCAAATTCTGGAATTCAGAATCACTCAAGGTGCTTGTTTCAATTTCCATCTTCATTATGTGTTATTGATCATCTCTAAACTAAATAAATACTGAGAAGAATTGCCTCAGCAGGTGTGCTCAGATACTATACTCCAGGTGCCAATGAAGATGTCTTCCACCAATGAAGATGTCTTCCACCAATGAAGATGTCTTCCATGGGACTCTGTTTTCCAGTTTCTCAGTCCGGAGATTCATATTCATTTTGAAACAGAAATAAATGTGTGGTCCTTGAAGTTTTTAAGAAATCCTTTTACAGTCTGCTTTTTTCTCCTCTTGTCACTGTGCCCTAGTTTTCCTCTCTTAAATGTGGAATGTTTTTCTTTGTTGAAAGCAAACTTGAGCAGAATGTAATGGTTCTTTCAGTTTAAAAACAGTTTTCCTATTTTCTTAACCCTCTAGAAATAGGCGCATTTCAATAACTGACATAATCCACCGTTATTTTCCATTTTACTCAATCTAAATGTAAAAACATTATTCCTTGACAGAAAAATGTACACCATTGGGGAGCTCAGAGGCTGTGTGTGTTTTTCCAAACTGTCTCCTACCTAGATACTGACAGGTTCAATTCTGTTAGCTTTGAGAATGGAACAATATCAGGCATTTTGAAATAGTTGGTGTCATCATATGTTTTTATGTTGGAAATACCTCTGACAATAGTGGTAAGCCTATCATCTTATGTCAATAAATTATATTTGTTAAAATGGCCAATTGTGAGGGATTCTGAGAAATACACATCAGTAATATTCAGCTTCCCCTCACCCAGTTTATGATAATGAAGATTCTAGTCCACATTAACAAGTCTAAAGATTTTAGGACTTAGGGTTCTAAAGAAAAAATCCTGGAGACTCCATTCCACAAGTTTTTTTTTTCTAGAAAAAGAAGTCTTAAGAGGGCTTCCTAAAATAAGCTAGCAAGACAAGCTGTTTAAAATAACATTACAGTATTTATTTAAGATGAAGATCAAAGGTTGCTGTAAATTGAGCTCCTGTATTAGATCAAACAATGCTTATTTATAAACCATTGTTCATGCATTCCATTAAGAGAAATCGTGGTTTGAAAGCCACCAACTATGTTTTACAGCATGCTGAGTAAAAATGAAACAAGCCACACTATTAAATAATGATCTGTTCTATATTATTAGTGTTGGCTCTTTTGTCCTTCTACAACTCTATTAGGTTGTTATTTTGTTTTGTTTTTTAATTGCATTATACCATGAAGTGAGAACCTTTTGCATATGATACATTTCTTCTACCACTAAGCAATGGCTTTTCCCTATGGAGTTGCTTAAATTTAGGTTCTTATGGCATTGTCAGTTGGAATGATTAAGCTAATATAAGTGATAAATCACTACTTATGTGGCAAATATAACTAAAGCAGATGGTTAAAATTTGCTGCACCATTCTACACTGACATCTTTTTGATATGCTGAATAAAACAGTTGCATGTGATCTATAATTTAATCACTGACATCCCTGCAGCATAACAACTTTAAATGGTCCCTAACACAATAAGAAAAAAAAAGAATAACTAGAAAGATACATTTCATAAATATTCGCAGAGAAGTCAGAAAACACAAAGGGAAGTGAAATACTTGTGTGTTTTTTTAAGGAAAAGTGGATTAAAAACAATCTCTCAGAATTTAAAATATGAAAAGATAAGGCTATATACATTGAGAGCTTTTGCATTGAAGTTAAATTCCTTGTATGTTTAGTCATACTTGGCCAATAAAGTATTCCATTCCATTCCATTCCATTCCATTCCATTCCATTCCATTCCATTCCATTCCATTCCATTCCATTCTATTCTATTCTATTCTATTCTATTCTATTCTATTCTATATAAATGTGCAACTTTCTGCTTATATTAGTGAAACTGTAAAGTGATACATCTATTTAATGGTATTTTCCATCCCCTAACTCACTTAGTTGGCTATGTGTATTAGTTTCTTTCTGAAACACACAACTTGGGAGTAAGCATTATTTTTTTCTGGAGTATGTATGTTTGTGGGGCTAGATAGGTAAAGAGATCTCTAACTACTTTCCCATGAGCCAGCCATCACATCAGGTGCTTGCTCTGGGTGCGACTGCCAATGAAATGTTTCATAAGCTAAAGCTGGCAGTAAAACACCTTCAACAAGTTATTTGATTCATATGAAACACAATTCACAGTGTTACTCACATAAATAGGGAGCTGTTTCCATATGATGGGAAAGCATTACAGCTCCAGGTCACTGGGCTTATTCAAACAAATCTTCCAGGTCAAGACAACATTCATGGCCAGGCAAATGGGAGATGGACCATGAGGCTAAGCATGGGTTGTCTGTAATGTCAAGTAGCTGGAAAGGCAACCAGTATATGCACTAAGCTTCACAAGAGTCCTGTTGTTGTCACAAATTAACATTATTAACAGCTTGTGAATCTATGGGAGAAATCCTGATTCTGCAGTCCTCTGTTGTTAGCAGAAAGTACGTCCCAGACTCTCAGGATTTTTCTCTTTTTAAGACTTTGAAAGGGGTCATCCTTTCCTTCAAGATCAGCTACTAGGTTATCTGCAGCATTATTCAGCTTGGCCATCTGGTAATGGTATTTCTGCATGTGCTTCTTGAATCTATTCTTCTGCTGTTGTTTCTCTTTTGGAGTCCTGATACTGATTATTTTCATTATTTGGAGTCCCTTGGCCTGTGGCCTCTGGACATCAACCTTTAACTACATTGCTAAGTATACCGCTGTGAAGGCTGACCATCCTCTACTAGCTAAGGATGATCTTCTGAACAGCAAAATATACATCATATTTTGGTTCAGCATGTTCCTCAAAGATTCCCTTAAATTTTGTTTCAGGTGAAATACTGTATATTTTCTCTTCTTTCCCAAATTATTTTAGCATCATGTAGAAATTCTCTGATTCTAAGTATGTTTGGGTGTACACTTCGGTGGGATGGTAACAGTGTTCTGCGCGCGTCATGCCAGCCACATGACCGTGGAAGCGTCTTCGGACAGCGCTGGCTCTTTGGCTAAGAACCGGAGATGAACACCACCCCCTAGATTCAGACACGACTGTGGAGGGGAAAACCTTTACCTTTTTACTTGGGTGTACCTAATTTATATGTGGCATACAGAGATGTACAGTATATTCTCTAACCCACCAGTGGCCATCCTTCTCATCCCTGAGGCTGCACCTGAGTTTGTAATAACTTTTTTATGCTTTAAAACAAATCAAAATACAAGAAATATAGACAGAAAGAAAAGATACTGGAAGAATAAAAATGTCATAGAGAATTCAAAATCATAACTGTAATGTATGTAAATAAAAGGATTTATGGCTGGATCACAACCTGAAATTCATTGCACCTGAAGTATATAACAAATGAGTATATCCGTGTATACATATTGCTTATGTGAACTCTGTTGGGGTCTAAAGAAATTAAGTTAATTTTGGAGACAGTGTTCATCCCCATATTTTTCTGTGTTTTTAGACTTCTAATGCTTTGCCATGTGGTTCAGTTATTATAGTTATATTGCAGTCAGTATAAATTCAAACCTTCTATAATTTCTTCCATGACTAGAACTTAGTGATAAACTGGAGTAATATGTAACATAGTATTATATAACTTCATAATTTAATAGGTTTGCTTGGCCAGAAAAAATGAAGAAAACCCACTTTAGATGTTTGACATGTTCAGAAGCATTCTTGATCATCATTAATATGTTATATTTAATTTGAATGACATCAGAAATCAGACAAATTGTTTTAATTACACTCTAAAGCTTCAACATTAAACAACAACAACAACAGTTTTATATTCAATCTTGTTCATTTATTTCTATGTTTAACTTTGAAACCACATATCCATTCATGTCTTTGTGGGCCTTCAAGTCAGTGTTGACTCCTGGCAACTGCCTGGACAGGTCTCTGCAATTTTCTTGGCAAGATTTCAGAAGTGGTTTGTCATTGCCTTCTTCCTAGGGCTAAGAGAGAGTGACTGGCCCAAAGTCATCCAGCTGGCTTTGTGGTGAAGGCAGGACTAGAACTCATGGTCTCCAGCCTATGCCTTAACCACTACACTAAAGTGGCATTATTATATTATATTAGGGATAGATTGTCATAGAGAAAATATATTTACGTGGTCGCTAGATTGACTTTTAAAAGCTACAGTTTTATCTGCATAAGCACAGGATGTATATAAATAACTCAGGGGTTAAATTGGGATCTATAATCAAACAGGGCAGCTCTTACTAACAACTTGTGAAAATTAGGAATTGGTCAAAAAGCAATCAATAGGACATTAATGATTATTTTCTTTCCAGTAAAGTCACATTACGTTAGAAAACAATGTACGTTTTCTTTTGATGGCTTTGTATAGTTATATGCAGGTGAAGGCATATCAGTCACAGAAGAAAATTTGATTTTGTTCAGCATTAATAATTTTTAATTTGCTTTTAGACGTGTCTCCTAGTAGCTACCATAATTCACCATGCAGGCTGCAAAGCTTACCTCCTTTAGCATTCAGCACTGACATTGTTGTTCATGTTTGGCAGCAATTCCTGGGAGTCATACCTTTTATACGTTTCTTCCCTTTATTTTTGATTTGAGCAGTATCATACATCAGGCCAAGTTCTATACACTATTGACAAAATGAAGGGCTCTATAGACCCACATGAAAGAAAGGGCTTATGCTTAAATTCATTTGAAGCTGGCTTATTCCTTTGCTTTGTCAGTAGCACAACATGAATTGGAATGAAGTACATTTCCTCTTCAGGTACAATTATGAGGGCAGCCATCGTACTTCACTTTGAAGAACAAAATAAAATAGATTGTAGATTGGAGTTCTATTAATTATTGTGTATTTTCTTTAAAGACATATTTCTGTGTGATGGTCTTTGCCTCTTTGCAGTTTTCCAGAGAACGCAGGAATGAAAGCTTCACAGCATTGAAATTAAACATAATCTTGGGAAATCTTGAAAATATAATCAAGGTTGGACCTGGTTAGGGATTTCATAAGGGGCTTGGGAATATACTATCCAGTCTGAGAGCTTCTACAGATCCTTTCCTGGAACTATTGAGCAGCAGGACCTGGATAGCTCCTAAAGCTAATGCATTATACATAGTCATCTGAAGTCCAAAGGTCCATGAGTTCTATTCCCAGTAGAGGATTTGAACCCCATAGAATAACATCTGGCTACCTATATCTGGGAGGGGCATGGTGGCTCAGCGGGTAAGACGCCAGGCTTGTCGATCGGAAGATCGCAAGTTCGGAGGTTCGAATCCCTAGTCCCATGTGACGGAGTGAGCTCCCGCACTTGCCCCAGCTCTTGCCAACCTAGCAATTCGAAAGCATGCAAATGCAAGTAGATTAATAGGTACCACTTCGGTGGGTAGGTAACAGCGTTCCGCACATGTCATGCCGGCCACATGACCACGGAAGCATCTTCGGACAACACTGGCTCTTCGGCTAACAAATGGAGATAAGCACCGGCCCCTAGAGTCGGACATGACTGCACAAATGTGCAGGGAGAACCTTTACCTTTACCTATATCTGATAAGTCCCAAATTGGATGGAACCAGTCATATAGTGCCTGCTTCCTGAGGGTCTCATTATACTTATACCTTTAAAAAACAACCAAGCACCGAAGCAGTATGAAGAGACTGGTACAAAAGAAGATGAAGATATGACAGCAGGTCACCAGCTGTCCTGGTTTGAGTGTAGAAATAACACGCTGAGGCTTGGAATCCAATCTCTAGTGTTTATTAAGCTCTTACTAACAGAAATCCAGCTAAACTGAAATGGCTTGAGGAAGCCCAGAGATAAAGTCCAGAATCTAAGGCGGGGCTCTCTTGAGACGTTTGGGAGGGAAGGCCAAAGTCTCAGTACTACGCATGTGCTTCCCTTCCTGGAGGGAGCCCTCCCCTGATTGCTGCCTGTTATCTCCCTGACACCAGCATTACATCCTGACTGACTTGTCTCTCTCTCTCTCTCTCTCTCTCTCTCTCTCTCTCTCTCTCTCTGTGTGTGTGTGTGTGTGTGTGTGTGTGTGCAGAATATATATATATATATGGGGGGGATCAATTGACAGAGAAAAGCTGCAAGTTAAACTGTTCCTCGTGACATAGCCTAATTACGACCATGCCAGGCTCCAAGGTATTGTCTTGGTACAGATGCAGTGTATTATTTCTTTTAAAAAAATGCTATTGAAGCTTTCCAAGAGTTTTTCAGGCAGCAAAAGTAAAGAGAACGATGCAATTTTGTGTTGCTATTAGTCTTCACACAAGACAGCAAACAAGAGCTCTTATCCAGAAATTACTTTGGAGAGTGTGTATTTCCTGAAAGGAAAATGAAGAATTCAGACTGTGCTTCAGAGGATAAATGGAATAAAATGAATATCCCTGTTACCTGATCCCACTGTACTGTCTATAAAACAGCACTATCGTGTTTTCAATCATAGGATTTAACCTAGAAATGTATTTTTAACTTTACCACATGTGCAAATACTCCTATACTGTACACAGAACTTGGTGACATGCCAGATGTGAGGGGTTTTAGGACATCTACTGTGGATGCAGAGTTATTCTTGTGCTGTTCAGGAAAAGCACACAATGCCTTGACTTGATAATAAGTAGTAACCCTGACAATTAATCAAAAGACAGTTAATCAAAACTCCAACCCTGCTTGGGCACTGTAATCCTCTGCATGATAAAAATCGCTGGAACTTGAGAGATAATTGAGTGGAGCACAACAGACCTGTTAAATTATCTTCACAGCTGTCCTCCATACGTCAAAGGTGAATGCTTCCTTGCAGCAATGTCTGAAGAGGGGTCAACTGTGTCAAAATGAGGGGGCATGATAGGGCAATTGAAGTCCCATGCCCATTTATATTGGTGTAATGTGTGCAACACATGTTTTTAAAAAGTGTGGGGTTTTGATTGGCCAATTATGCCTGCAGTTTTCACAGTGTTGACCTCCTCTTCCTCCAGTGGAATCCCCTGCTTCCTAGTTTCAAAATCAGGTGGAGACCCATCAAGGACAGAAGTCTTCACTTGGAAGGACAAAAGAAACCAATTGTTTCTTGATTCTTCTCTCTTGGACTCCATATTTCATCCGTTCTTTGCTAATGACTGCTTCTTCTGGCACTCAGAATTCAAGAATGTTTGGGCAGGAGGGAGATAGTTGACTTCAGGAGAACATTTGATTTAAAACCTTGTGATACACTTTTATGTTAATACTAAAGAAATAATAACAGAAAATGCATGCACACGAGGATCTAGTTTAGAAATAAAGACAGAAAGGAACTGTGACAACATGGAATGGTGGAAAACTCTGTGACCAAAAAAATGAACTTTTAATTGGACATTATATAGAGCCAGTTTGGTTTAGTGGTTAAGGCAATGAGCTAGAAACCAGGAGTCTGTGAGTTCTAGTCCCGCCTTAGGCATGAAAGCCGGCTGGGTGACCTTGGGCCAGTCTCTGTCTCTCAGCCTGTCTCTGTCTCTCAGCCCAAGGATGGAGCCAATGGCAAACCAGGACACTGAGAGTTCTAGTCCTGCCTTAGGCATGAAAGCCGGCTGGGTAACCTTGGGCCAGTCCCTCTCTCTCAGCCCAACTCACCTCACAGGGTTGTTTTTTGTGGGGAAAATAGGAGGAGGAAGGAGTACTTGGTATGTTCGCCACCTTGAGTTATTTATAAAAATAATAAAGGTGGGATATAAATAAAATAAAATAGATAAAATGTCTAATTGTTCGAAATGTTTTTTTTTTGCCTTTGAAATGTGTTACATTTAACTAAAGAAATATATAATTACATTGGAGCTGATAATATTATTAATAGTTTTATTTATGTGAAATTCACAAGTTGATTACACTATCATAATAAATGAACTTATTCATTTTTTTAAAAAGTTAGCAGTTCTTTTAACTGGGGTTTATATTTCCAGTCATATGAACCCACTTACATTTGTAAAACATTAAAAAAAATGGGGGGGGACCCAGTATTTTAAAACAATTGGGTTACACTTCTGTGCAACTGCCTTTACTATAACCCTGTCCAAGAATCTTCCAGCTTTGATCAACTTTGCTATCCTTCTTCAAATATGTTTCAACTTGTCTTTTTCTTCTTAAAATATACTGTAGTGTAAGATTGATGATGATGATGAACTATTATGTTAGGGACAACTCTTAGCAACCATATAAATAAATTTTCTCCAGGAGGATGTATACCCAACCGTATATGTCTGTAGGTCCATAGGTCTTCCAATGGTGCACCCATCACCTCTTTAACCAAGTCCATCCATCTTGCTGCTGGTCATTCTCTTCTCTTTCCTTAAACATTTCCCAGCATTAATGACTTCTTCAGAGAGCTAGGTCTTTGCATAATGTATTGAAACTGTGCTAATTTGAGCCTTGGCATTTGTGCCTTGTATGAGAACTCTGGGTGGATTTGTTTGATGATCCAGTTCTTTGTTTCTTGGTTATGTATGGTATTTTCTGGAGTCATCTCCAAGACCAAAGTTCAAAAGTATCAATACTCTTTCTATTCTGCTTCTTCGAAGTCCATCTTTCACTTTCATAGAGTGTCACAGGGGGGAAAATGCCCACATGATTCTGATCTTTGTTGATATAGACACTTCCCAGCATCTAATATCATTTCCAGCACCATCATGGCAACTCTATCAACTACTAGTTTGCAGCATATTTCTTGACTGCTGGTTCTTTCACTGTTGATAGTTGATCTTAAAAGGCAGAAGCTATCCACAACTTCAGTGTCTTCACTGTTAATCCTAAGAACTGTTTCTAAGAGCTGTTGTCATTAGTTTGGTCTCCTTTATATTTCATCTTAATCTCATTTTTTCACTATACTCCTCAACTTTCATTTCTAGAGCTTGCAGATCATTTGTATTTTCAGCTGCCAGAGAAGTGTTATCAGCATAGCATAGGTTTTTGATGTTTCTTTCTCCAATTTTAATACCATGCTCATATTCTTCCAATCCAGCTTCCCTCAGTATGTATTCCACCATATAGGTTGAATAAAGAACATTGTGTCCAGAATTGGACACAAAATAATGGCCATGCAAAAATGAGCATCAAATGTTACAAATTAAGGAGAGAATGTCAACATATGAATCGCTACTGGTATACAATTCCTGACAGACCGTTCCTCTCTTCTCTACTCAGCTGGGCCAGATTTGCTTCAAATCTTTGTCTCCAAAATTGGTTGGATTTCTGTAAGGGAGGTCTATACACATAGGGATCATTTGCTCACTTTTAAAGCAGCATGCCTCAGAACACACCAGATGGGGATAAGATGGGAATACAACCTCAAGAGGATGTTTTGTTTTCAGAATGCATGAAAGCCTAAAATAAAGCAGAGATAAAGGTGTAATGGGAAAGAAATTACTGTAAATATCTCTTGGAAATCATGAAACCAACAGCCGGACACATCAATTTTAATGAAGTGAGGAATGGCAGGGGAACAAGTTGTCAGGAAAAAACAAACAAACAGTATCTGGTGCAGTGATATCTGTATTACTAGATATGATCAGCACTTCTCTTCTACATTCTTGTGATTCAAATAAAGGGAAATGGGGTGACACCACTAGCAATGGCCTTGATTCAAACCCTTACAAATACAAAAAGAGAACTTCTTCCTGAATCAGTAGCCAAGAACCAATGGGCCAAGGCTTTATAGTCAATAGCATCAGTAGGAAAGGCAAGCTTTACATATGCTGATCTTTATGGCAGTTCCTATGTTGCCATAACTATTAACTTTACAAAATTGTCTCTAGTTCTTGTATGCAGGGAATATGTCACTGGGCCTGCACTCTTGGAAGCCATGTATCTTTAGGACTAAGGGAGGGGAGACTTCCGAGGAAGCAATGGTAGACTGAAGATGGCTCCACAAGTGCAGGGCCAACGACTGCGGTGGAACGAGGAGCCGGCGAATGGATCGGCTCCTTGGAATTCCTCTCTGGAGCAAGAAGAGGACCAGGATTGCCCACAGGTGCTCCATACAGTGACTTCCCATGAAGAGACTGCAAGACAGCAGTCTCTGGTACGTTTTAATGCTCTGGGAGCTGAGGGAAAGCCATCTCTGCCTAAGCCATGGTTTGGAGACTTTAAAAGGACACTGGGTTTGCATACTTCCTTTCTTAATCACTTTTGGAAATTGTTTGTTAAAACCTATAGAAAGGCAAGTTTCATTACACTGGGTGCATTTCCTTCTATCCTTGACAAAATAAGTTATGTTGTAAGTTTAAGGACTTAAAATAATTCTTGTGGCATGGCATCTGCCCAACTCTAAATCTCCACTCCTATTTTCCATTGCCTAGATGATCAGGGTGATTAGTGATTTTTCCTCCATGCTGAAGCTTAATTCTTTCTCCAATCTGCTTCACTACTTGAGTTTTTCTATTCTTGGAAGAAATCAAGATAGAATTGTCAATGGAAAGAAATAGCCGGGCAACACTATCTGAGTTTATGGCTTGTCTTTGGTTTGGTGACTCATACATTGTGCCAGTCTATTCCATAGGGAGGAAAAAGGACTTATTTCTCAGTATTATTCAGGCAGGGCATACAATAAGTATGTTACTCAAGATTAGAAGATAGTTGTTTTTGCTTCTAATCATTTGGGAAGTAGTTGCAAAACTTTAGAAAAAGGAAAGGTGATTTCCACTAAGAGAAGATAATAAAATTACTCCAGAGACCTTTGAAAAGGATACCTCACTATTGGCAATATTGATAGAACAGAATTTTAGAGTTGGGAAGGATAAGTTAAGGTACCGAGTCCAACATAAAAATACCAAACATTGTGTCTTCCAAAGAAGCAAAAGTAGAATTTGCTATTGAAATCAAAGTCATTACAGATGGATGACTTACAAAACAATAATAGTTTTGGGAAAAGGATCTTGTGTATCAACTGTGGAATACTATGGTTCCCTTACACAGGATATACCAACAGGATGGCAAAAAAACCCTCTGCTTTTTGCAACTCTGATAATTAAAGTCTATGGGCTACTTACAACTAAACGAAGAAAGTGGGAATTGTTCCTTGCATATTACAGACATGCATAATTAATTTTGGTATTAATGCTTTAAACCTTAAGAATGTTGAGACCTGTAATTGACACAAATTGTTTAGATATGTGTAATATTTGTTTAGCAAGCAATCTATACCAAGTTAATTAGATAGTATGCTTAATATCTAATTTCCTTTAGTTGTGTGGCTAAATGGTAATTAAATTGCTAAACATTCCTCACAAGTGCAGTGAAATAATAGGAACTGAGTTGCACACTCATTTGGTTCTGCAAATTTGAATTAATTACATGGCAAGTAGATTTATCTTTTATAACTTATACCTCAATAGGTGCTCTTCCAACGATCAATTGGGATTTAATTTCCCTTCAACTGCTTTATTAATTCTCAATTAAATATGGTTGGTACTGTAACAGTTCATACTAGCAGTTTCTTTAATTACAGATAGATTTTTGCAAAATTAAGTACTTGGTTGAAGGACATCCAGGCTAGGCTTCCTTTGTGCTAGGGTTGTGCTACGTTTCAATAGGATGATTAAGTTTGATGGGCTTCAAGTCAAATCACCCCCTTGAAACAGATTTGAAAAGCAATTTCCCCTTTCTAAAAGATAAGAAAAATGGCCACATTCCTTTGCTCTCCCTTTAGTCACCTCCAAAGCATGAAGCACCTTGAGGAACTAATTCTGAGCCACTTTGCAGGGGCCCATTTGTACTAAAATACATCCCAAGATGTGATGCAAATGTGAACTGTTTATTTAGCTAGTTTCTCTCTAGTAAAGGTAAAAGTTCCCCCTGCATATTTGTGCAGTTGTGTCCGACTCTAGGGGCTGGTGCTCATCTCCATTTGTTAGCCGAAGAGCCAGCGTTGTCCAAAGACGCTTCCGTGGTCATGTGGCCGGCATGACACACGCGGAACACTGTTACCTACCCACCAAAGTGGTACCTATTCATCTACTTGCATTTGCATGCTTTCGAATTGCTAGGTTGGCAAGAGCTGAGGCTAGTGCGGGAAGTTTCCCTCTACCTATACCCTAATCTAAGAGGTTTTAATCAGGTAATATTTAAAATAAAATAAAATAAAATAAAATAAAATAATAAAATAAAATAAAATAAAATAAAATAAAATAAAATAAAATAAAATAAAATAAAATAAAATAAAATAAAATAAAATAAAATAAAATAATAAAATAAAATAATAAAATAAAATAAAATAAAATAAAATAAAATAATAAAATAAAATAAATAAAATAATAAAATAAAATAAAATAAAATAAAATAATAAAATAAAATAAAATAAAATAAAATAAAATAAAATAAAATAAAATAAAATAAAATAAAATAAAATAAAATAAAATAAAATATAAAATAAAATATAAAATAAAATAATAAAATAAAAGATCAGGTTTCCAAAGAGAAAGGGGAGCACTGTCAGTACTCACTCTGAACTTTACTCTCTGTTTGCTCATGCAAGCTGGCTGCAGGATTGCCCAGCCAGAGGGCTGAAGATTTGACAACACTCCTGCTTTGACTGTTTAGGCCAAGAGGGACCACTGTCCAAAAGTGCCCTGGGATTTGTTGTTTGATTTGCCTGTGATAATTGGCAGAGAGCAGTTGTAGCACTGCAAAGTTCAAGATCCCCTGTGATGTACGGGTTACTAATTAATTTATTAAAAGTAAATGGTATATTTCCTGCCCAACCCTAATCACAATGGAACTATTAATTTTTATTCATAGGGTGATGGGGTAACAGATTCATTTATCATTTTTGTATATTTTTATTAGAGTTTTTCAATATAGTAAAACTATACAAAACAAAACAAAACAAAACAAAACAAAACAAAACAAAACAAAACAGATAGAAAGTCAGAGAAAGAGAGAAAGGAAACAAGAAAGGAAAGAAAAAAAGAAAACATGCCATTATGCCTTCTGCCCTTCTTTCTATTGGGTGATTATTATCTTAATCTTTCCCCATCCTCTTCATCCCTGCTTAATCCCTGAATCCTGAAATCATCAATTTGGTCTTTTCTTCTTTCAACAAAAAGTCCATGTAAGGTTTCCAGTCTTTCAAAAAAATCTTTGTTGTTTTTTTCTCTGACCAAATTGGTCAGTTTCACCATTTCTGCAAATTCAGTTAATTTTGTAATCCAATCTTCCACTGTGGGTATTTCACTGTTTTTCCAACTTTTTGCTTACAATAATCTTGCTGCAGTTATAGGCTGACCATATTTCCCTGAGACGGAAACGGGACCCTAACGCGTGCACGTGTGTGTACCAGCACACCGGCAGGCACGCGCACGCGCAGGAACAACACCAGCATGCACAAAGGCACGAACGCCGGCACACATGCTGGTACACGTGTGCACACAGGCACGCACACCGCCACGCGCACACATTCCATCCCTTCAAAAATGGGACAAAATTGAGTTTTTAAAGAAAAAGACGGTATGGTACGGAAAAGGTAAAAAAACAGGACTGTCCCGTTCAAAACGGGACGTATGGTCAGCCTATGCAGTTACCATATACAATATTAATTTCCCACATTTCTTTTCTAATTCCTTGTACATAAACCCAGTAGGAATAATCTGGTTTCATCATGACATTAATCCATAATATCTTTTCCATCATTGAATGGATTTGTACCCATTTTTTGTTTTGTTTTGTTTTGTTTTGTTTTAGCTTTTTCACAAGTCCACCATGCATGATAAAAAGTCTCCTCTTCTTTTTCACACTTCCAATACTGGTTTGATGTTATTTTATACATTTTAGAAAATTTAGGCAGTGTCATATACCATCAGTACATCATTTTATAAAAGTTCTCTCTTAAATTATAACACAGTGTAAATTTAACACCAGTTCCCCACATTTTCTCCCATATTTAGAATCATTTATCATTTTTTATGGTTAGAGTATTGCAAAGTTTGAGGACCACTGCATTATATCTGTGTCTGGCATGCTCTTTTTTTAAATCAACATATTTGCCAGAAACATAACTAAAAAAATGCTGATCAGTTGTTTAGCTTTATTTTATTGAAAATGCTCACAGCAATGCTTCAACCTGATGGTATTACAACAATCTGAGGAAATATGCACTTATATTTCCCCCATGTGCCTCAACCATCAATTGTTTTCCCTCAGCATCAGTGTCTTTATTGTGTTGACAAAATCAGATTGTATGTAGCACTGTGACATCATTCCATTCACCACATGGTCCCCAACTGGATGAGATGAACCTGGGGCTAATTTAGGTAGGAGGAAGTAATGGTATCCAAGCAAGCAATGACAAAGAACAAGCACAGGTTTTCCTTGATGTACTTAAGCCAGGGTTGCATTTTCCCCAAACTTCACATAAGGTAAAACCCTGAACCAATGGAAAAAAGAAGAGTGTGAGGTATGGTGTCAAATTTTGTGACCCAAAGGCATATACATAGACTGCCTCTCCCCATTGACATCTACCCTTCCCATCAGGTCTGGCAGAAGAGGCTTGTTGCGGGTTCCGTCCACTAAGGAGTGCAATCTGATGAGACCCAGGAAGAAACTTTTTCTGCTTCTGCACCCACCCCATGGAACTTCGTTCCCCCCAAGGTCAAGCTGGTCCTGACCTTGATGGCCTTCCAGAAGGGCCTGAAGACCTGGCTTTGCCATCTAGCCTGGGATCAGAGAGTGATGTGCAGCCCATAAAATGGCTGCCCTGTTCTTGAATGGCTGTGCTCTCCAGGTGACTGCACCGTATGGTTTTTAATTATTTTAACATTTTGTAGTGGCTGGGGTTTTTTCTTTTTTGGTATTGTTTATGTTTTAATTGTAAGCCACCCAGGGTCGTGAAATGTGAGATGGGCAGCTATATCAATTGCATTAATAAATATACAAATGTGCTCATGAATTTTAGAGCCTTATTCTTGAGCACTACATTACTCAAACAAGTTTTCTTCCTTATCTCATCTTCTATGTGCAATGAAAGCATTTTCTCCATCTTTTCTACAGAGGAATCTAACACATATGAGTATCAAGGCAGACAAAGAGGTAAAACGCATCACATAAATCCTAAAATTTATATTTTGGTCCTGTATGTTAAAATATTTATGTACTGTTCATATTAAACACATCCAATACATTGCTTTAGAGTGCAAGAGTAAACTCCCTTCCACACTAACAGTTAATCTGTGATTATCTAAATAACAATAGAGTTCCTCCTTATAGCTGTAAGCAATGTTTATACTCTTTAATAAGCATTCAGCTAGACTGAACAAGCTGAGATATAAAATTAATGCAATGTGCTTGATTGCACTGCTGAAGCTGTTCCAATTTAATAAAGTCTTCAGCAACAGATGTTTATTTTTACTGTTGCTTTCTCCTCACAATTAATAATTACTACATTTTTGTTTGATTTTGAGAGATGACTGCTTGATCCTAGTCATTTATTTGGGGCGGGGGTGGGGGGTGGGTATAAAAAGAACCCATCTACTCATCTTAATATTATGAGTTTTAAAAAATATAATTGTGTGCCTATGGTTAACAATTGTGAGCACTTGTTCTGAATATTATTGTATTTTCTATATCTCCATTCCTTTTTAAAATTTATATGAAGCCACTGGGGGAGGTCATCTAGCAGCAGATGGATCAATCTTATCAACCTGCCGATGATACCCAGCTGTGTTTGTCATTCCTGTCAGTTATGCCGTGGCAAGTGTTGACCCAGTGTGTGGAGGCACTGGAATGGTGGGAACAGACTTTGATTGAATCCCTCCAAAATGGAATGGTTTGGGGATTGTGAGCTTAATAATTCCAGATAAATTCCATCTTTGACTCTGAACAAGGTTGTACTCCCTTGCTGAGAGGTGGCCTGCAACTGGGAGTTCTCCTAGACTCATAACTTCTGTTTAAAGAGCAGGCAGCAGCTAAGCCTTAAAAGGGCTTTAGCATAACTACATCTTCCACTCCAGTTGCAACATCTGCTAGTCATCTGCCAATAGAAGAGAAAACAGGAGTCATCTACAACATACAATGTAAGGACTGAAACAACCACTATGTAGGACAGACAGGCAGAAGACCAGCAGAGTGCATCCATGAACATCAACTAGCAGTCAGAAGACACAATGAAATGTCCTTAATCTCACAACACATGGACAAACTCAACCATAGTTTCAACTGGGAAACTGGGAACATCCTAGACCAAGCAAATTCCCCAAACACTAGGGAATTCCTGGAAGCTTGGCATTCAGACAAGTCATCCATCCATAGACACATAGAGATAAACCATATTTACACACCATTCAAAAGGGACAATAAAAAAGCTAAGAATGAAACAAAAACAACAGAACACATTCCCTCCTGCAGCCAACACCCAGATAAGCAGGGATTAACACCAGACTAACAATTGAGCAGAAAACAATACCCTAATCAAGGAACTACCAAGAAAAAAACCACACCCCCACCAATACTGGCAGGGCAAACTATTGTATATAAACAGGGAGCAAACACCACATTCACTAGCACTGTTGATGTTACCTAGTCAGGTAATGAAACATCTGCAAGCAAACAACCAAGCTCAGAGAGCAGCAAGAACTCCATAGTCATCTCTTTTTGAACTACCATAATGTAAGGTGCTCCTCTCCGATGCCCTGAAACCCCTTTCTCTTGAGTAAACCACAGACTCATGATTTTGCCCTACTTTACAGTAGAATATTGCATTTAACCATAAGCTTGTACCTTAAGATAGCAAAGCTTTTTGGAATAATACATATATTAAGATATGCTCGGAAGAACCCATGTGTCAGAATATCTATCTCTATCTCTATCTCTATCTCTATCTCTATCTCTATCTCTATCTCTATCTCTATCTCTATCTCTATCTCTATCTCTATCTCTATCTCTATCATCTCTATCTCTCTATCATCTCTATCTCTATCATCTCTATCTCTATCTCTATATCTCTCCACATATATATGGATAGATGCCCTGAAACCCCTTTCTCTTGAGTAAACCACAGACTCATGATTTCTAAGAAGTAAAAGGGTTTATTCCGGTACATAAAGGCTTAACACGAACAAAGACTTGAATGAGCAGGCATAGCATGGTACAGTACATTTAAGCATTTTCCTCCCCAATGTTCATAGTTGCTGACACATGTTGTTTCCCAGCTTCAGGGTGCTAGACAGTCGGCCAAGGAGATGTGTAGTTCAGTTTCGCAAGTTGGTGTCAACAGGCATTCTCCCCGCGGTGCTGTCTCTTTCATGTCAGTTTCTAACTCCCCTTAATCCACATGCCCGGCTGACTTAATGGCAAAGGTCTGCCGAACTCTGACACATAATATGCTCTACCTGAGGCTGATCTTGAAGAACATCTGGTTGCTATCATTGATGCAGAATGTGGCAGCCCAGTGATGGGTGTATCCCAATATACTCGGGGGACCCCAATGCTTCTGGAGCTGCATTGGTTACCAGTTGGCTTTCAGGGGCAATTCAATGTGCTGTTTTTCACTTTTAAGGCTCCACAAGGCTTTGAAACTGATTATCTGAGGGACCACCTTCTCCTATATTCATCAGCCTATTCAACTAGATCAAATAGGGTCAACCCACTCTAGGTTATGGCTGTATGGGATTTGGAAGTCTGTGTTCTTTGTAGCCACATCCACACATTTTAATTCTCTCCTACTAGAAATTATATGAGCCCCATCCATCCTAGGCTTCAGGAAAACTATGAAAACCTACCTGTTCCACCTTTCACAGGAGGAGAATGTTCTACGATTTGAAGGAGTGATTTAGAATTTGTTAGTGTTTTTGATTTTTTTTAAAAAAATGTTTATATGTATTTGGTATTATCTTCAGTGTCTTTCATATGTTTGCATTATTAGCCACCTGGAGCCTGCAGGAATGGGCAATATATAAGCAAAACAAACGAATAAATAGAATGTATTACTGTTATTATTAATTTGCACTGACTTTGGCTTATGACATCTGAACTCAGATACTGTGATTTAGAAACCATGATTTATGTCTTAGCTTTTAACCAACCATTGCTCAGTGTGATGTAAGTAGCTTATTGATCCTTGTGATTGAACATCCATTTGAATCCAAGACTCTTCAGGGTAAATATTATTGAAAATGACAGGATCAACAAATATAAGCTGTTCCAAATAAATTGTAAAATGCAATAATTTTACAATTAAAGGCTTAAGCCATTATAACTGGAATATCTGAATGGAAAAGACTGCCCTTGTTGGCTCAGCTAGAAGCACTTCCAAGCAAGTGACTGTACAGTGGTGTTTACAGGACTTTCCACTTTGCCCTTGTTTTGAAAAGGAAAAGTATGTTTTGCAAAACCAAAGATGATTTTGAAAATCTGACAGCTGTTTTTCAGGTTGACAAGTAGTATTAACCCTTCCTTTCACCTTTTCACACTTCCCTGACAACAGCTGACATTTATTGTCTGCAAAAAGGGGAAAATATTATCTTGAACCTGGTCTTTACAATGATTAATGTTTGGAGTAACCATTGTTATGAAGCACAAGAGAATGTATACAGGTTGTTTAATAACAATAACAACAATACTCTTCCTTTGCTCCCAGACTGAAATAAAATCTGCTTTGCTCAAGAAGAAATCAGAAATGCAAAGCTCACTATTATAGTCATGCCTATTTAGTTAGCTCTCCATAAGCTCTTAAGAACTGAATTGTTTGGGAGAGCCTATGAAAGATGAAATGACACCATCAATTCTTGTTGTTGTAATTGTTGCTTGATTTTATTGGGCTTTATAATTTTAATTTTATATTATGGATTTTTAACTGTATTTTATTGCAATTTTTTGTACTGCTGATTGCCATATGGCTATTGCTAACTGCCAAGTGCCTGTTAACAGCAGCAGGTATAAATCTATATAAATAAATAAAAGATGATGACAATATCATTTTAGTGCATATGTACACTAACAAATTATAACTTCTATGTGATTTTAGAGATTACAAATTCAGCAGTGACTATTTGTATGACTATCTTTATATATTTCCTTGCATGCATTATCTAATTTTGACATTTTCTTCAATATTTTTCCATTAAAATGTTTGCTTTGCATGCTATTCTCTAATATATATATATATATATATATATATATATATATATATATATATATGCATGCATGCATGCATGCATGCATGCTTGTATCTCTCCCCTAAAATATGCACAGCTCTGTGCTTTATCATTTTTATAATTGTGAAGTATATTACATCTGAAAAGAGTAGATTTGTTTGTATGTGTTTGTAATGGATTCTCCTCTACATTCAACAGTTTAAAATTGGAAATATATATATATATATAGTTTTTGGAATTTCCTTATTATATGGGATTTTAGTGGACTTTCTTGTTGCTTTTTGTCTTGGAGAGTGAAGACATTTGGAGTTGGGGCTTTTTCCTTTCCCCCTCCTTTCTCTTTTTTTTCTTTTTTCTTTTCTTCTCTCTCCTCTTTGGGACTTGTGATTATAAGTTTGCCTGAGAATTGGATTGTTATTACATTTTCAAGGATATTTTGACTACAACTAAAGGACTTACCCGTTGTGCTCTTATCTTTTATTTTTTTCATGTGAGAACTGTTGATTTTACCAAAGTACATTTTGCCCTTTTTTTTATGCAACATCTATTAAGAAAAGGCAGTATTATTTTTATTTTTATTTTTATTTTTATTGTATGTGGATTTTTTTCCCTCTCTTCCCCCTTTTTTTCTTTTGAATCTTTAATAATTTTTTATCCCTCTTCTTTCCTTTTCCTTTTTTTTATTGTTTATAGTGGTTTTCTTTTGTCTTCTGTTATTCTTCTTTTCTCTCTACAGGAATATTATATATAACCTGGTTACTGCGGTTGCAAGAGTGAAGAGGGATAGAGATAAGGAAATGGAGTCCATGGCTGCACCTTCAGAAGTACCAACATCAGATATGGAAAAAATATTGGATGCGATTACAGCACTGAATCAAAAAATAGATGATTCAACTATTGCCTTGGAGGAAAAGATGGGTATTTTAACTGTTACCTTGGAGAAAAAGATGGATGACTTAATTACTTCTTTAGATATAAAAATAGACAAAAAAATGGACAATATTCTAGATCAACAAGTAGAAGAGAAAATGGAAGTGATGAAGGAAGACTCAAAAAAAGAATTTAGAAATGAAATACAGATTGTCAAAGAAATTGCAAATATTTTTCCAGGGGATTTTAAAGAGTCACAAGGCCAGGTTAAGAAATTGGAGATTAAATCAGATTCTATTACTATGGAATATAATTTAGATGCTATTATATTAGCAGAAATGAGAGAAGAAGAATTTATTTTGAGTTTGAGAGGAGCCCTAGAAAAATTAGATGAGAATATGAGAAAATATATAGTTGATACTTTAGTTCAATATTTTGAGATAGAAGAAGAAGACATGGACTCTGAGATAGATAAAATTTTCAGAGTTGACTCACGTTACGTTAGAGATAAGAAATTGCCAAGATATTTTGTGAGAAAAATTACAAAAGAGCAAAATCTGAAGAAATATTATAGTGAGAGATCAAAAACAGTAGGGTTGGGTATAACTTAAAAGAATTAAATCAGAATTTTTTCTTTTCTGTTTGGAATTTGGGTTGTATAAATAGAAAAAAATTCTTTTTATTTCTATATGCATAGTATAATAGTATGGTTGGGTATAAATTAAAAGACTTAAACTAGAATTTTTTCTTTTTATCTGGAATTTGGGATGCACAAATAGAAGAAATTTTTCTCTTTACTTACATATGTATAGTTTTGGAAAAATTAAAGTGTACTAAAAATACAGGAATGGATGTTGAAACTATTAGAAATCGCAGAAAATGACAAATTGATTTGCCTACTAAAAGAAAAAATTTAAATTATTATTCTTTAATGAGTGGAAATTTTTGATGGACTATTTGCAAAAAGCAGGAGGAGTAAAGCTAAATATGGGGTTTTGATGATTAGATTATAGATAAATAGTATATAATAGACAAGGAAAAATATATGAATGTTATATGAATAGCCAGCATGTTAAAACAAACTATCTACTTTATTCTTATGACCATAGATGGATCGGAGGTTATCCAATTTCTATGTATGTCTTTTTCTTTCTTTATTTTTTTTCTCTTTTCTTTACTGCACTTTTCTTTTCCTTTTCTTTTAATTTGTATTTCTTTTTCCGTTTCATCTTTAACTTTTAGCTTTGTATATTTAAAAACCTAATAAAACTTATGCAAAAAAAAAAAAAAAAAAATTAAATTAAGGTTAATCCCTGCAGTGTTTCCATGCATTGCCTACTTTTCCATGTTTCTATGAGGTTATCTGGCATGAATGTCTGCTCCCATCAAAAGAAAATGTGTTCAAATAGTCTTTGGTGATGTGAGACAGCCCTGAAGCTGGAACTGTTAAGATGAAAATGAATGTTTTTTGTGTCTTTATGGTTTGCACAAATACATTTATTGAATAAAACATAATTGATTGGGTACACAAAAATAATAAACTAGGAATAGAAACATATTGGGACACCAAGGACTTTTGAGGCCTAAAAGTGGGTAGGCTACATCACACAGAAGAGATGGATAAATTGAAATTGATCATTCATGATGTGCCTGTTGTAATATACCTTTCAGTGGTCATGGTGGAATCCCCAAGGGCTGCTAAAAGGCACTTGTGGACTTGACAGTTGCATATGCTTCTGAAACATCATCATAAACATGGATGATAAATCACAGTGGCTAACCATGCTAAGCCAGGGCCAGGCTTCTTGGTGGATTATAAGGATCTGTAAATCTGGCCTTTGTAAAACTGAAGCTACTCTGATATACACATACCTGTACATACATGCATGCGCACACACACACACACACAGAGAAAGAGATAGCTTTGGAAAGCATTTCGGGTGATGAGCAAGTTAAAAAGCCAATTTCAGATAAATGGTTGTAAAATTTAGAACAGTAAGTAAAACCTTACTTTTGACTATATTTTACAAAAGTGAAAAACTACACCTTCAGCCTCACCTACATTTTGTTAAATATCAAATTACAGATCCTATGGATGTTCATTTTTTCTTCTTACACTTTTCACAGAGCAACCTTTTTGTAATTTCTTATGCATCCTGATACAGTATTAAATATAAATTTATCATTTGAAATTCAGATGATTATGGTTACACAAACCTGCTGATTCATAACAATGCAAAAATATGGAAACAGCCAAGATCTTGACTCAGCTCATGATTTACTAGGTTTTTATGATAATTTGTAAGGGGGAAAATTGAATTAACTACACTGTGGAAGTATACTTGGAGGGACTTCTTTCTGCTAAATTAAACAGTGAACAGTACATTTAAAGTTTTGCCCTACTTTACAGTAGAATATTGCATTTAACCATAAACTTGTACCTTAAGATAGCAAAGCTTTTTGGAATAATACATATATTAAGATATGCTCGGAAGAACCCATGTGTCAGAATATCTCTATCTCTCTATCTCTATCTCTATCTCTATCTCTATCTCTATCTCTATCTCTATCTCTATCTCTATCTCTATCTCTATCTCTATCATCTCTATCTCTATCATCTCTATCATCTCTATCTCTATCTCTATATCTCTCCACATATATATGGATAGATTCAGGGCTATACTTGATGGAATCTTTTTCAAATTCACATCTAAGAGAATATATAAAGAGTTAACTACTGAAATGGCCCAAGACTATCAGTAGAGAAGTTTAAAGCTTCAAACCAAGGCTTTCAACAGTCAACATCCAGCAGATTATCTCTAGTATAACCAACGTTCCAGTTGCTACTCCAGAAGAACAGGAAAACTAAGCTTTCGGAGGAGAGAGTTTGTCAGCAGAAGACCTTCTAAATATATGTTATCTGAAAGGTTAATGTTTTGCCTGGCATTGAATTTCTCACTTAATTCTTTGTTCTTTATTTACATAACTAACTGCCTGAATTCCAGTGTGATGCTATCCTATCTCTGGCTATTCTGATTCTCCCTATATTGGTTCCCAGTTGCAGGATATTTTACAGTTAAGAAAATTACACACATGCATGAGATCCTTGCTAGAACTAAATATAAGCTGACCTAATTCAGCATCTGTTTTTTTTTCACCCCCAGTGGCTTATGACATGCCTCTAGGAAGCCCACAAGCAAGAGTTTGTGCAAGCCCTGATAGGGATCACCAATTAGGTTATAAGTTTCCATCATCAGGGTTTCATCAAGTTTTCATTATTACTCTTTACGACAACAGTTTGAAGTCAAGTTAAGTATCAAGAACATCAGAATACTGCATAAGAGAAAAGAGTATAACATTGACTTGTTTGATCAGGGATAAGATAATAATTATAAAATACTGGAAACCCTGTATGGACTGTTTGCAAAAACTGGAAAGAACTGTTAATGATTTTTGGATTTGTTCATTGAAAATGCATGGAACATGGAAAGAACTGATTCATGTAACTTAATTTCAAAGGGAGAGGAAAGAGATGAAGTTTGCTTGTAACTGCTGAAAAGATCAAAAGTCACTCCCTTAGATATCTTTTCTTTTTCTTTCTTTTTTCTCTTTCTTTTTCTTTCCTTTTCTATTTTCTCTCTTTTCTCTTTTCTTTCTTTGATTTCATTTTGTATTATCTTTTATTATTGTTTAAATTCTTAATAAAATTACTAAAAAAAAGTTTTCATTACTGCTCTTCATTTATGTCCAGGATAGTAGTTTTCCAGGTAATTTGATTTTCTTGGCAATATGGTGATGGGCTGGGGTTTTAGTTTGGTTGAGTATAAAAGAAACCAAAATAATGTTATGGTAGGCCAATAAGAAAGAGCTCAGTCTGCAGGAAAAGGAGGAGGAGAAATATATGAAGTGCTTGATGAAGCAAATATGTTCTAAAGTGTCTCTGTGCTGTATGAGTGTGTGTGTGTGTGTATGTGTAGTAATCCATTTGATCATGTCCGATTCTCAGAGACTGCCTGGACAAGTCTCTGCAGTTTTTCTTGGCAAGATTTCAGAAGTGGTTTGCCATTGCCTTCTTCCTAGGGCTGAGAGAAAGTGACTGGCCCAAGGTCACCCAGCTGGCTTTGTGCCTAAGGCAGGACTGGAACTCACGGTCTCCCAGTTTCTAGCCTTATGCCTTAGCCACTACACCACTACACCAAACTGGCCTATCTATCATCTATCTATCTATCTATCTATCTATCTATCTATCTATCTATCTATCTATCTATCTAATTACATTCTTCCCAAGATTTTTTTTCTACTTCTTACACATCTACCAAATGAGTTCTTTCAGCAGTAAATGTCAAGGAATGAACCATGCACTATATTTTATTGCGAGAACTAGTTGTTATGTGGGAAATTCATGACTGGAATATCCATTATCTTTTTTTCTTTTTACGAAACACATCTTGCCAACCTGCTTCAGAATCATAGCAAAAACACATACAGGACTGTGAACATAAAGGTGTGAGCTTTGGGCTTCCAGGGTGGTACACAGGATGACAATGTCCTGCTAACACCTTCTTTTGTTCCTACCAAGCTCCATTCTTTAGATTCTTGTAATTAAAAGAACAAAATAAAATAATTGGGAGGCTTGAAGCTGCAGAGAAATTACTACTATAAAACTCAGAGGTATTCTTAGACAGCTTGCTGTTTCATCTGTTTTCTGGTATACAGCATGTGTGTTTTGTAATTGGCCACACACATGATAGTAGCCATTTTGTTATTTTTGTTTAATTCACAAAATTAAAATGTGGCTACTGGTCCAAGAAATTCAGGACACCTGCTTTAGATATAGAAGTAATTAGAAAAACAGTGAGATATGTCTCATTTTTAATACTTTTTAAAATCTGACATCCATAACAAAATTCCAAAAGGCATCATTCGTGCTATGCAAGTGCATATGTTCCAGAAAGTGTGAACTGAGTAAGTTTACATGAACATTTGTAGAAAATCATTTTCCCTGGTAGAATTTGTATTCCGTTTTAAATCCACAATACCTTCTCTGACTAACAAATATTATTAAAAGGCATAAGCTTTTGTTAGCTGCAGCTTATGAAAGCTTATGCCTTTTAATAAAAAACTGTTAATCTGAAAAAATGCTGCCGCACTCCTCCTGATTTTTCACTGCCCTAGACTAACACAGTTCTCCTCCTATGAACTCTTCACATAACAATGACAACCCAGAAATGCACAGATGCATAGAGATGAAAATATATCTATATTACTCCTATCAACATTTCCTCCCCTCTCTTTTTCTTTTCTTTTTTGCTCTCTCTCCCTTTTTCAAATGTTATCTCTGAAACAAAACAACGAGGGCAAATAAACCACAAAAGAGTAATTGGATTTTTTTCCCTCTCTCAAGTAGCTTAATCTTCCCATTAGAAATGGTATCTGGTTGCACATTAAATACTTGTCAATTTGTATGTGTCTGGAAGCAGCACACTTGGCTACTAACATTAGATGGGAAGTTCTGACACTTAAATGATCTTCCAGACATCTAATATTTCACAGTGGCATTTGCTGTCTGAGCTACTTAGGCACGTAATATTACTTGTTCACATCAGAATGAAGGGGAGAGGGGAGATTATTTCTAATACCATTGAAATTTGAGTATATCAAATGTTTTTACTGGAGCCAGAGTGGACAACTAGGTTATAAGCATCTTGGATGCTTGAGCCTCTCCTGGTAACACTCACTCTGTCATTGATATGCAGACAGCAAAGAGCTTGTCAAGATTCATGCTAATCACTGCATGCTGGGAACTTTCATTGTCCTGAACTGTGGCTCAAAGCAGCATGTAGCAGCAGCTAACGATTAGAACTTGGATTCATCTAGTCTAAGAGTCCCTCTGGAAAGAAATGAATCAATGGGAAAAAAGGTCCTTATGTGTACAAACAAGCAAACAAACAAACTAAAATACAGGCTAAGAACACAGATTGCAGGAGAAGAATACTCTAGGAATGTACGAGAAACTATTGTGTCCTTTAAATTAGAGCTGGATAAAATCATCCCAACCATATTCTTTTTGATTTCCCAGAATTGTTTGGTTCCTGATTGTTGTTTTTTAAGCAGCTTCCTGCATCTTTCAGATATAAAAACATGTTAAACCAATTAAACTGATTTAATTGTATTTTTAAAATAACTCCCTCAGGGAACATAGGCTAATAACTTGTAATGGTTTCCATTTGCATTTAATCTGTAGATATTCTAGCATAGGAATTTACTCTATTTTTATTTCCAGTTCACACATAATACTATCCCATGGTTTGATTAAATACAGTTTTCTGAATAAGCCACAAAATATAACATGCTAAGCCATAAACCATGGTTCACTGAACACAATGCCTAACTTCATACAATATGCTAAGCCAAATCCAAATATGACATATTATGGTTTATACAAGATATGATTCCAGACAGTGAATGAGATTCTTGCTTTCTCAAGCTTAGTGTTATGTATGTGAGAGAAGTCAAGTCAAAATTTGATTCAAATGTGCAATGTTATTCAAAGAACCAATCTGACTCAAATTTGCAATTCAACTTTGCCATTTAAATTAATGTGATTCAAAGATGCAGTTTGATACAAGCATGTGCATGCTAAAAAGGTAAAGGTTCCCCCCGCACATTTGTGCAGTCGTGTCCGACTCTAGGGGCCGGTGCTCATCTCCGTTTGTTAGCTGAAGAGCCAGCGTTGTCTGAAGATGCTTCCACGGTCATGTGACCACATGACACACGCGGAACGCTGTTACCTACCCACCAAAGTGGTACCTATTCATCTACTTGCATTTGCATGCTTTCGAATTGCTAGGTTGGCAAGAGCTGGAGCTTGTGCGGGAGCTCACTCCACACGCAGGGCTAGGGATTCGAACCTCCAAACTTGCAATCTTCCGATCGACAAGCCTGGCGTCTTACCCGCTGAGCCACCGCGCCCCTCTACTACTCTGCTACATGCATACAAAAAGTCCACTGAAACTTTACATTGATTCAAAGGCATCTGATTTATTTATTTTTATTTATACTTTAATTTCTATTACCACACCATCTCCCTCAAAGGGGACTCTGATGTAACTGATAAAACCAGCTTGGTGACTCAATACAATGATTTGACTGAAACGTTTCAGGTTAAATCTTGTAGACAGAATCTTTACGTAGCCTTAGAATTGCCTACATCAAGTGGCACTGAAGTTCAGATTTATGTTTTAAAAGTTGTCTTGGACGACAAGAAAAATTCTACCTGCATTTGAGTGAATGTGCATAAAAATGTCCTTAAGCTCCTTTCCTCCCACTCACATCTAAGAAATTGATCAAATCATAATTTTTGAACAGGTCTAGTTTTCTGGATGATTGCCATATTTTGCTAGGTATCATTATCAGAACTTAGCAGATATTTTACATTTTCAAACTATTGTATTAAGCCTCTCTAGTGATAAGTTATTATCTAAGCAGTTATGTTCCCATATTGTTTCAAACAGTCATTCAAGATTGGTTCTACTTAGCATTTATTATAACAATGGTATTTTTTTTATTTTCTATCCCGCCTTTATTATTTTTATAAATAACTCAACACGGCAAACATACCTAATACTCCTTCCTCCTCCTATTTTATCCACAACAACAACCCTGTGAGGTGAGTTGGGCTGAGAGAGAGTGACTGGACCAAGGTCACCCAGCCAGTATTCACTACTTAAATCAGTATAGGAATGCTACGTTATGTATTTATCAGGTTTTTGTTTCCAGTCGAAGTCTTACCTCTCTTCTTTAGGAAATGAACATACCTGGCTGCAAGCATATGAGATCATTCTGAGATCACCTCTGTTGCTGAGCCTGGTGCATTCTCTTGACAATAATTTTAGTCACAAACCCATTTGTTCCATTTTCATTTTTTAAAATGTTTTGAGTTTCCAGGTTTCTATATCTAATCTGTAATATTTATTTTTAATAACTTGAAATTGCAGAACACTCTGAACTTGGCTATGCCTTAAGAAGTCTTTCTAGATTCTGTTAGTACATTGAACAGTATCATAACAAAATGGGCAGGATTTGCACAATACTTTCTCCTTTCTCTCTCTTTTGGTATCACACACACAGTTTTCTAGGCAACATTTTCAGCAGTGGTTTGCCATTGCCGCCTTCTAGGGTTGAGAGAGAGTGATTGGCCCAAAGTCGCCAAGCTGGCCTCTGGGTCCAAGGCAGGATTAGAACTCAGGGTTCTCCACTCCTAGTCCAGTGCCTTAACTATTAGACAAACTGGCTCTCAAGAATCTCCTTCTACTCAAACCAATTTCTAGTTGGTGATTTCATGCACACATCTATATAGTTTTCTTGGCAACAGAACAGAAGGTATTTGACTTGTCTTCTTCTAGGATACTGAGCTAGAACTAGAGCTACATATATACATGGCTTCTCAGTTCAGCCTAAACCAGATAAATGGATTGGATGGATGGATGGACGGACCGATGGACAGACAGACAGACAGACAAGCAAGCAAGCAAATAGAGAGAAAGTAACTAACTCTGCATTTGCTCTGCTACATTTGCTGTTCTTGATAACCCTTCCTGCCATATAAAATTAAAGGAAAATATTCCCCTCCCCTACAAAATAATGAAATATGATCCTCCATTTCTTCCCTTACAAAACTGTAGTTATACATACAGTAACTGTAAATGAGCCACCACTAACAATTAGCATAAACAGAACCAAGTCAGGACTGCAGTTTTCTTGGCAAGGTTTTTCAGAAGTGGTTTGCCATTGCCTTCTTCCTAGGGCTGGGAGAGAGTGACTGGCCCAAGGTCACCCAGCTGGCTTGGTGCCTAAGGTGGGACTAGAAGTCTTGGTCTCCCAGTTTCTTGTCTGTTGCTTTATCCACTACACCAAACTGGCATTCAGGTCTCCATATCAAATTGCAAAATGAGATTTGTGGAGACGAAATGTGCAATCAAAGCACCATGTGCATTTTCTCCAACTCATCCTTATTTAAAATGTGAACTCGAATGGTTAAGTCTGCTGCTGGAACACTGGCGACATATTTGCTTTCCAGGAACACTCAAGCGTACCTTGTGGCATGTTTAGTATTAAAGGCTGATGCTTTAAGCAACAGGAAAGATTACTTTAAAATGGTCTATTACTCCAGCTGACATTTAATTCACAATTTGCTTATTAATTTTGGATGACAAATAGTTTCTTTGGGATTGTTATTTGGTCAGGACGCATTTGAGAATGACTGAAAATATAATTAAATTGTGACCATAGACCTCTGTCAACCTTGAAAAGAAAGTCAGATATGTTGAATGATCTCCTGTTGAAAGATCTACATTAGGGATGCAACTTTTTTTTAGTTTTATTTTCAGGTTTCCTGTTTCTTAAAAATGTTTAATTTGCCTTTAATGTTTTAAATTAAAATGCATGTATGTCATGTAATACAGTGAAGGGTTATGAATGACGTTGCAGGGTTATTTCTCTTCTGTAGAATAGTTGGTTTTGTAGCCTGGAACTGGCAGGTGTCTATGGCCTCTGCCCACTTTGGAAGTCACTCTTCAAGCCAGTTGCCTGTTCTTTTGCTTAGAGTCTAATGGTAGAATGTATGTATGCATCACAATGGCCTGCATACAGTCCCTGTCTTTGCCAATTACATGGATCTAATAAGAGATGATGGAAAACACTTCTGCTTGCAACCCAAGACAACTGTTTCCAGTCAAGTAAGAGAATAGTTGGCTAGAGGAACAAATATTTTAATCTAGTATAAAATAGACCTCACTTCTAAGTGTTATATTGATAAGACTTTCTCCAGTGAATCTTATGTTCAGAATGTTCATTCTAGTCCTAAAGCTAATGCTGCAATTCCAACTATGTTCTCATAGTGTTCATTTTCCCCTTTCTCCCACATCTAGAGCTTCTTTTCTAATGGTTCTTTTATGATACATTATGTCTCTTGATTCTTACAAACGTTTCATGGGAGTATGTATCAATGATTTTTTTCCCAACTCCTTTTCTTAAATTACGTTGTTGGAATCATGTTTACTATACTGGGAGGGACAAAAATGAGATAAATAAGCAACTCCCTCAAGCTCTCACCTAAACTTCAGTAAATCACAACACTGTGATCTGGTTTATACATCATAGTAAACTATGTCTTGTTTTAACCATAGTATATTGATTAAACAGTAGAGTTTCAGTTAATATAGGGGTACTTAGGTGACATTGAGTTGAGTTTTATTCCTCATGAATAAAACAAATGTTCACCAACTGGATCTGCCTTTAGTGATAATTTGTAGTGTTTCCAAGGGCACACTACAAATTAATCTCATTCATCAATTAATCTCATTAATTTCTTTCCTCCTCCTCCTCCTCCTCCTCCTCCTCCTCCTCTCCTTCTCCTTCTCCTTCTCCTTCTCCTTCTCCTTCTCCTTCTCCTTCTCCTTCTCCTTCTCCTTCTCCTTCTCCTTCTCCCCTCAACTTTGCCATTTCTTCTTTTTTTACTCACTAACCACAGACATCACATTCCCTAAGTATCTGAATTTCTGCTTTCTGCTTATTGTCTTCTGGGAACTGTAAACCATGGCTCAGGATTTTATTAGTCTAGGATCTTCCAGCAATCTCTGGTAGTCTTAGTAACCATCTCCAAATCCATAATTTGAAGGAATCTTTTTTTCCTTGTGCTTTTTTCCCTCAGTGTCAGCTTTCACAGGTGTAATTTATTGCTAGAAGGATCAATGTTTTAACTATCTTGATCTTTGTTCTCACTGAAATGTCCTTATCCTTCATGGCCTTGTATAAGTTTGTTATTGCCTCTCTCCCTAGGATTGGCTTCCTCTTTACTTCTCATCTCTCATGGTACTCATCATATCATATCATATCATTGGCGATCACTCGTAGCCGATTAAGATTGTCTTCCAAGGGTAAAATTTTAACAGTGGACCCGTAAAATTGGCTGTAAAGGCCAATTCTGGATCCGCACAACCTCCCACAATGAGGGCATAGGTTTCCAGGTGGGAGACGGTCATGATGAGGGTTTGCCTGACGTTCCTTCCTTTTAGCTCTTTCCTCCCTTTCGCCCTGTACTCGTGCTTCTTCAAAGTCCATAGCGCCTTTAATAAAGGCTGACCTCCAATTGATTAAGCTAAAACCAAACCAGCCACATTATACTTTAGCACAACGTCTGGACTGAGCCCTGTAATCTGATCAAGACTGGGTTTGGATTAGGTGATCTCCAAAGTCATTCCAACCCTTACATTTTATGATTCTATGAAATATCCCCATAAGTCCTTTTTTTCTAAAGGGATTTGATGGCTGTGCTATATTGACAATTGTGTGTGTCGGCAGGGTGGTATACATTTTTTTTCTTTTCTATTACTTGTCTGCTATATTTTAGATCCACTAGGTATGATCCGACTTTGTCCCATTCTTCTACTAAGAATGTTCATAACCTGCTTTATTTGGGAAAAATCCTCTCTTTTAGTTTTATTTGTTAACTATTTTCATTCCATCTGAGCAAAACCTACTGGAACTTAGAATTCTTCATAAATATCCTGTTCTTGGGACCCACCAGCAAATAAGATATTTGAAAATGAGGAGCAAAAATCTATATAGGAAGAAGGGCACTGGAAAGTTTTATTCATCTAATGTATATAAAAAAGTAAAGGTTCCCCCCGCACATTTGTGCAGTCGTGTCCGACTCTAGGGGCCAGTGCTCATCTCCGTTTGTTAGCCGAAGAGCCGGCGTTGTCCGAAGACGCTTCCGCAGTCATGTGGCCAGCATGACGCGTGCGGAACGCTGTTACCTTCCCACCAAAGTGGTACCTATTCATCTACTTGCATTTGCATGCTTTCGAATTGCTAGGTTGGCAAGAGCTGGAGCTAGTGCGGGAGCTCACTCCATCACGCGGGGCTAGGGATTCGAACCTCCGAACTTGCGATCTTCCAATCAACAAGCCTAGTGTCTTACCCGCTGAGCCACCACACCCCTGAGCCATGTATATAGAGGATATTAAATACTTAGCTCTTTAAAGTCTGGCTTTGAATCCCTGTGTACTTAACTATATTTGTGGTGCTAAATTAAGATTTCCACCTTATTTTTGTATGTGAAAAGCTCTTTGTCTATAACAGCTACACGGTAGGCAGGTACAATTTTATTCTTGGTGGAAAAAGGTGTATCTATTGATTTTAGCTGCTGAAGATGGATGATAAAATACTTCCACTCATTTTTGGAGAAGTAACTACTAACATGCATCCACTTCTTCTGAAATGTAATTGTATTTATGTATGTACTCCATGTGGGGGGGAAAAGAACTCTTCATACAGTGCTATTCCTCATTCATGTAAGTCAAGGGTGCCTTTTGATAGACAAGCATTTTCCATTGGAAAAGACATTCTTTCAACCAAATCAGCATCAGTTAAGAGAACATTTGGAATACTGTTTTGTCTGAATACCTCTTTCTGCCTTCTTCTACTCAATGTAGCTGTCATGAACTAAAGAACACTCTTATGGTGTATGAAGATATTGTATTGTAGCAATGAGTCATATTTGGCCCTGCCAGCTACTTAGGCAGAAAACTACTTGGAGACCATCCTCAAACTACTCTGAGCTACTGGAAAAAGAAAGGGGGTTAAAATAATAATTTAAAAGACACAGACTATTAAACATGAGAGGGGATGTTCTTAAACCAATAATGGATCATGGCTTTTCAAAGGGCACACAACACTGATAGAAATTACTAAGTCAATCTTCCCACTCTGAAATCTCCAGAGCTGCCATGTGTTCCTTTCACAGGCAAATCTTTACATATAATTATCTATCCTACCATTTCAATTTGTTGTAAAAATGTGAGTATTTGCACACAGACTTTTTATTAAGGAAAAAGGAAGGGCAGGTTAGGGAAAATTCTACATCTCAAGAACATTGACTTCAAACTTTACAGTTCTCATTCAATTGTTGAGTTATTATGAAACTCTGTGGATATATACTGTGGCAAGCAGCTAAATCATGGTCATAAAGCTAAATCTGCAGGGAATGATGCTTTCCCCTTTCCATCTGTTTTGGCCTTGACATACAGTACATTGCTGACTTATGCTACTGTGTTCTATTTTCTATGCAATAGTCAAGAGTGTAGAAACATTGGGGTAGGTTTCCTAAGTCATAGAAATCAGTATACTGTGATGGACTATATTGCAGATCAAAAGCAAAAAAGTCATGTGGATTTTTTTTTTAAAATCAGCTTTGTTGAAACTTTTGCACTTTTACATCACAGCCTTTTATGTGACTATGGGCATTACTTAATGTTCCAGCCCAAAGGATATTATCACCTTATTTTTTGTTTTGCTTTGTTTCATGTACCTTCCAAATTTTTCAAAGGGCAACTAGAATGTTTTTTTTTTCCATTTGCCCTTTTGAAAACATATTTTGGGAAAAGACTATATGTTTGCCTTTAAAAAAAAAAAGAAAAGAAACAATGTTAAAAACCTACTAGACAGTTGGCAGAAAACTGGGGGGGGGGATTTAACCTTTTTAAAGCCTGTAGAAATCACACTCAAATGCCAAGGAAAGGAGTGTTGAATTGAGGAATATTCACAAAATTCTCCTTAATCAAGAGGAAGACACTACTTTTCTATGGTAGCGCTAAACTGCTAAGAATAGCCTTCTGCTGGAAATTAGATTATCTTATTTTAAGTCAAGCTTTTTAACACTATAGAAGTTTTAAATTTGTATACCTATTAAACTGCTGAAAGTTCTGTGAGATTGTGGCAGGATATATTTGGAATCAATGAATAAATAAATGTCCCAGCTGCAGCTGGTAGATCAAAACCTCATTCAAACATTAAAAAAGCCATAATGTACTTTTTTTTTCAAATTGACCCAACAAGCTATATTACAAGTCATGATTTTAGAGTCAGGATGCCTGGATTTACCCAGAACGCTTCACACACACACACACACACACAAACACACACACACAAACTACAGTATATTAGAAAGGTCACTTTCTTCCTCTTCCTCGTTCAGCAGCTTCCTCTTTCACTGCCCATAAATTCTAGCCAAGTTCTTTGCTCCCTTAATTTTCTGTGTTACTGGGATCTTATTGGGGTCTTTGGGGGGGAGGGACATCCTTCTAAACAGTAGCAGACCTAGGATAGGGGGTTATTCCAAGCCAGCTGATATCTGTATCTTATATCGGCATGCTGCAGCTTTGATTAAGCAAGCACAGAAGACTTGAATTGGTATGAGAAGAAACGATGCTAACAATGGCCTTTCTTGCTGATCTTCTGTGAGATGTCCAAGAAATTAGAGTTTAGCCTTGCATTGGTATCACCAATTCTGAATTGTGCTGTGTTCTTTACTTTCTAGAGGAAGAGAAGGTTGAGCTGTTTTAGACATCAAGCCTGCTTGTTTCCTTTTGACTTTGTCTTGTATTGAAAATACAAATTGGCAGAGTAAGTTGCCAGCAAACAGAATAAATAACAGAGATAATTTTAGACCATGCAGAATCACCTCCTGGAATTCATTTCTGCAGCAAGCTATTGAATCAAGTAGCACAGGCAGATTTTAGAAACAGCTGGATAATTTCCAGCTCATTAACAATATTTGTGCCTCTGCAAAATGTAGGTTTAGCACAAATCTCATGATTCAGGATGTAAAGTAATCGTGTCCTGTTCTATCATATTGATTCCTTCACTGAGCTCATAACACATTTTACATATGGCCGGGTACTTTACTGAAGAAGAAGAAAAGTTTGGACAACTTGTGTTGGTGTGTGTGGTGAAACCTTTCATTATTATTTTTCAGTTGTTTGGGTACACTTCACACCCCAAGGTATATCCCAGAAATACATTATAATCAGGAGAAGAGACAGATTTCTCAGTTGGTTCGCTGCAAGGGAGTGTGTCTCTCTGTGTGTGTTTGCATGTACGAAGGGGATGATAGCTACTAAATTCTTGAGCAGTTCTGTTCACTTTTGTGCAAATTAAATCCTATTCTTCTGTATTCCCCATGTTTTGCAGATGGATGCAAGTAGGCATGTCTTAGCACAAGTACTAGGCAAGAACTCTTCATCAGAAAAGGACCATAGCATGGGCTCCAGCATCTACCAAGACCAGAAAGAGAAAGTCTCCCTGGCATATTTCATAAGGCAATTCCACCAGACAGTTTTTCAACCAAAGTACAGGAGTCTAATGCACTAGAAGAGAGCCAGTTTGGTGCAGTGGTTAAGGAACCAGGCTAGAAACTGGTAGACCAGGAGTTGGAGTCCTGCCTTAGGCACGAAGCCAGCTGGGTGACCTTAGGCCAGTCACTTGCTCGCAGCCCTAGGAAGCAGGTAATGGCAAGCCACTTCCAAAATCTTGCCAAGAAAACTGCAGGGACCAAATCTAGGCAGTCTCCAGGAGTCAACACTGACTCAAAGGCGCGCGTGCACACACACACACACACACACACACGTGCACTAAAATTATTCTATCATGGGATTATCCATCCTACAAGTACAAGTGAGCTTTATGATAAAGATTTCAAGTCAAGCATGACTCCTAGCAACTCAAATGACATGTCCATGGTGGGCTTTTTGGCAGCCATACAAAAGTACTATCACTGGTATTGAAAGTGATGTGTGATGTGCAACTGCCTTCTTCTGGCATTTTTATTTTATTTTGGGAAATTTGAATATAATGTAAGGTGACATGTAGTCTCAGCTTGATCTTCTTGGTCCACCTTTAACTTTCAGTTGGAGGTTTGCTTAATTGAACATGTCACTGCATAGATGTTTTTCAAGAAAAAGATGGTTCCAATGTTTTATGTTTGCGATTTAGTTGAAGTATTTATATCCTGTCTGCTTTTGGGGGTTGGGTCACAATCTATTTACAATGCAATAAGGTAGATAAAGAATCATTAAAGGATCCCTTTAGAGGCATTCCTCTAACAAGTTCTCCAAGCTATCATTATGTTTCTCAGTCTCTGAGTCACAGAAGATTGCACAGGAAAAGTTACCAGTTGTAAACAGCTATTGGAACTGCCTACAGCAGGGCTTTCCAAAGTGCCGCTGCTGGCGACACGCCAGCGGCGCGGGAGCGCGCGCGCGCACGGCGGCGGTGCGGGGGGGCGTGCGGCGGCGCGGGGGGCGTGCGGTGCCGCCGCTTCTGGGTGTTGTGGTGACACACCACGCTGTGTGTGGCGGCACACTTTTGTGTCGCGACACACAGTTTGGAAAGCTCTGGCCTACAGTATTAGTGGATTACATCCTCACACAGCTGCTGATGCTGGTTCCTCTTCTACTCCCCTGCTTCTAGTTCCTGAAGATGCATTGGGCAGCAAAGAAGTTAGCATGTATTTTGCTGACTTGCACTTGCTCAGGGCTATGATCAGTGGCCAGTCATAAATCCATTGGTGCATGAAGCCCCCCCCCCCCTTTAAACATACAGAATGCTTTAAAACAAAAACAAGGCTTCCTGTGTTCTTTCTTTGGAAACTTATTTCCATTAGTAATTTTATTGCATAGATGGTTCACCAATCAGCCTTCCATTCTGGGAGGGCTTCAATCCACTGAAAGGCCTTAATAATATATGTAAGAGCATTTTGCTTCTAATAGTGATATTATTGATCTAACACCATTAAGGTTTACAAGACATATTTCTTTAAAATACATACAAACTATAACATCACCAACCTTCTAATTGCTTCTCCAACCACCCATTGACCCATTTATCCAAAAGAAAAAGTGGGGCAAGGAAGGGGCTCAACATTTTTTCAGTTGGTTTGGGTAAAAACACACACATATACACTCCCCCCCCCCCCAAATTGTATATGCCACTATATCTGCCTGAGACTTTGATAATGTCAATCAATAAATAAATTCATTTCCTTGGACAAAAATGCCTGTTACCAATTGAGACATTATGTAATAAATAGGAGATTCCCAGAAATGAAATGTTACTGATGATATTTTAGTACTTAGAAAAATAAACATGTTTGCAGGTTGGGTATTTATTTACTTATACACTTTAACCAAGTAGATGTCTTTTTTATTAAAAAAATGTAGCTAAGTGGCAGGTGCTGGATTTACTGCAAAGTATCATGAAAAATCAGTAAAACATCTCAGATCTAAAAATAAGCCTTCAGGCAAGATCTGGAAGTGGAAAACAAACTTTGCTAAAAATGCATTTAGATCCATTTATGAAACGCTAGAGAAATGTTCCCTTATCCTTTTCCTTTCATCTTTTATTCACTAATGGACAAATCTTCAATTGGCTTTGGAATTTCACTCTCAGATAGTCTTGTCTAGGACCTAACTTGATTTTGTTTGGATAGTAGAAGGTTTTTTTAACTATTATTTTCTAAGGCATTTTAATCTGTTCTGGAGTATTTTAACTCCAATAAAATATTTTTTTATTATTTTATTTTTGTAGGTAGGTCTGCATAAAAATAATTTAAATTAAAAAAAATAGGATCATCAAATGACGTATAAGTTAATGTGGGAAATTTCTAATGGGTTTGATCCACTAGAACAACTTTACATTTCAACAACATATTTCTCTGAATTCTTCACAAACATATTCATGGATTAAGATGGGGTAAGGAAGTGCTTCCTATTCAAATCTTCAAATCTAGTTAAAGGACTATTTTAACTTATTAGTTTTATAATGAATTTAATATTTTGGTCAATTTGTTCATGAATTCTTTCTAATTCACAAGAGAACATTAATTCATTTAGATCAGTTTGGTCAAGCCTGACAAGGAGCAATTTTCAGGAGTTCAGGTAGCATTTTTTGCAAAACTACTTGGAGGTGCCCAGGATCATATTTAGGACCTTCTACAGATTCTCAACTCCTAATTCTGGTCCTCTTACAGCTCCAAAGCAACTACAACTGAAATTATAAACCTTCAAATAGGAGAATGATAAATCCTTCCTCTTGCCTTGCTACTTTTAGATAACATGAATAGACTGTGCAACTCAGAAGCATAGAACACCCTCCCCATGAATACCAATCTACAAATTGGAGCTTCCCCATAATGCACACTCTAGCCCATTAAAGATGAAATGGTGCGCTATCGTCTGAATGATAGAATATGCCATCTAGCATCCATTAGCGCATTAATACTACATGAAGCCATTATGCTGTTTCCACCTCACTTTTAACGTAATTGGTGATAATATGGGGGAAAGAAATTCAATAGGTTTGATTCTCCAGGGGTGTGGAGAAGATTTTGCATCTCTCTGAACATTTTCCACACTGTGATAGGACTGGATTACTCCTGGTGGTGTAATATATTTCATAGATGTAGAATACAGTAAAAGGAAAGAATGATTCTTATTTTTCACATAAAGATTCCATGTGGAAGCATTGACTCAAGCCAGGCTTATTGTGAAGGAATGTGAGGGCGACCTTGGAAAATGTGTGTGGGAAGGGAGAGATTTGCCTAGGGAGATAAAAGAGAAAGGAGCCCGCAACATAGTAATGGCCAGAGAAAGAAAACTTAGGAAGGACCCGCCCTAACTACTCAGGTGGTAAATAGGGAGGGCAGGAGGTTTCTACTTTCAGACTTGCTAGATTCGGTTAATGTAGACTTACAGTAAAGTAGAATTAGCTCATCTACTCATGTTTCCTGTCTGGTTTATCTGGGAGGACTGACATCAATCTAGCAAGCCGGAAAGTTCAAACCTCCTGCCCTCCCTATTTACCGCCTGAGTAGTCAGGGCGGGTCCTTCCTAATTTTCTTTCTCTGGCCGTTACTCTGTCGCTGGCTCCTTTTTTCGGATCATTCCCTAGGCGGCATCTCTCCCCCCACCCAACTTCCAATGTCACCCTCACATTCCATCACACTAATTCTGTGTGTTTTGTACTTTTGAAAATAATGGGGTAGCTGTTATATCGGAGCCAATCCTTTAAACCTTTGGGCAGTGACCTTCCCACATCTTGACTACAGCCTTCTGATAAAAATGGAGATCCTGCATCCTATCATCATCATCATCATCATCATCATCATCATCATCATCATCATTTTATTTATTTGTTTATTTATTTATTTATTTATTTATTTATTTATTATTTGGATTTATCCCCGCCCATCTCTACCGTGGTAGACTCATCATCATCATCATCATCATCATCATCATCAAAATGTACATGCCACCCCACTCCCAATGACTGGGCAGTTCATCTATTTTTTTTTTATCCTAAGAATATCTGTTCTGGGATTATGGGCCCCAGTATAATTCTGAACATTGAATGAAATGCTTCACTTGAAAAAAATAGTAGACATCCTTAATCTTGAAGGTTTGGGAGATATCTAAAATAGACTTGGTGTATTCAAGAACAGTTGGGGGTGGGGAGAAGCCTTTTCCAGAATACCCGAAAAGCTGCTTGCCAACCATCATATAATGTTCTGAGGTAGAACTGGCTTCCTATGTTTCTAATGGCAATAGCTGGGGCTGGAGTAAAGCAGGTGGCTTTGAAAAGGGCCTAATGGAGGCCCTGGAGTGTTCATGACTATTTTTGAATTTGGCCAATTGTTTTGAAAAGTTCCAGCTTGTTTCATTGATGACAGCTTCATTGAGAGTATAGATTTAAAACAATCAGCTTCCCAGCACTGGCTCTGAGTGCTTAGTCGGATGAGCAGAGCTCAGGCAAGGACTAAATCAGCATACACCAGCTCCTAATGACCTAATTTGGCATGCCAGGCAGAAGAAGAATGTATAAGGCCTGGAATCTCCTGTCTTCCCCCACCAATTTCTCCAACTTCATTATTACAAGCAGGAGAAGCTGGTCTTCTGAGATATTTTGACCCTTTCCCCCTGAGTTTTAGCAGCATCATTTATTCTTAGTGGTTGTTTTTCTTTTTTTTTCTTTTTCTGTATAATGTCCCTAGTAGGGATAACTGATGATCACACTTTTGGGCATTTTTGTCCATATTTTAATGCCCCAAACTAGATCATAAATAAATTAAACAAACAAACAAACATTTCTCAAGCAATTGCACAGTTTAGCTAGTTCAAATGGCGTTTCACTACTAGAGAAAGCATGGGATGGTGCAAGCCATTTATTTAAAAAATAATTTGGGAATCAGTATATTTAATGAGGAAGCAGGACAAACTTGGTTTATAAATGCATAACAAGGTACCATTAACCAAGTTTAGTTTGATCTTTTCCTACTTATGTCTAAGTAGACATGTAAGATTATCTTGTCCATCTTTTTTCACTTCTCCATATAGAGTTAATCTGATATTCTGGTTAGGTATGGATTTTTTTTGTTTTTTTGGTAAAAAATGCTTGTGGCAATTAAGAAGCCCACATTTATGCCCATACTGTGTATAAATTGCTATCTATAACTTATAAATATAGGTATAAGATGCATGCACAAAGCATACATGAAGAGGAAAGATATCTCCACCTCTACATTGTATGAATTCAGATGATCTCCAAAAATAAACAGCTCAAATTGAATTGTCTATTTAAAAGCATTGCTTTATTGTCTCTCTAATATATTCAATAGTTGGGAAAATTCCTTTTTTATATTGCATTGGTATTTTAAATATCAAGGGGTGTGTGGTTTGATATTTTTGCAGATTGTTTACTGTAATAGATGTGAAATCATAGTAAAATAATTTAAGCTACACGTGCCATACAAATTTGTGGAATGCACATGCCATATATGTTTAACATATTTATTAGATTTATATCTTGCCTTTCCTCCAAGAGCTCAAGGCACTTTTCATGGGGTCTTCCTTCAGCTTAACATCCCCCCTTTAAAAAAAAGTGAGATAGTTTGGTCTGACAGTGGCTCAGAGTTACCCAACATTCCCATTGTTAAAGGTAGACTTGAATCTAGGTCTCTCTGGTCCTAATTCAAGAATTTACCTCTATAATAGAGAGAGCATCTCTCTCTCTCTCTCTCTCTCTCTCTCTCTCTCTCTCTCTCTCTCTCTCTCTCTCTCTCTCTCTTTCTCTCTCTCTCTCGTCACCCAATTTATTCATTATCTTCTTTAATTTTTCATTTGAGCGTTTCCTCGGGATGCACTGGGAATTATATCCATAGAAACAGATTTGTTTTGGGAGAAGAGATCCTTTGAGGATTTTTAAAACAGCAGAGGGTGAGTTATAGGACAGTTCTCATCAACATCTGGTATGAGAGGGAATGATCCTTTAAATGAGAGGTGTTGCAATAACTTTCATCTGTGAAGAAATTGAGGGTATACACTGATTGCCTCCACTATACTTTTAGAGAGGAATTTTCCACCAGCTCAATCACAGACTTTACTTCAGTCCCAGGACTGTGAATCAGAGCCTACTACAATGTTGTACTGCTAGAAGCGATTTTGTTAATTGCAGAAAATATGTATGGAACATTTGCTGCAAGTGTTCTATCCACATATTTCTATGTACAGTTTTCAACAGCTGGAGTGCTAATTAAATCAGCAAGCATTTCTGCTCATGTCTACAAGTCATCATATTCGGTTTTAAATTGCTTAACTCGTGGAAAATTCATTAGTAGGAACCGGAATCCTGTCATTGCATGTTTTTTTTTTTCTTGAGAAGGCCAAATTAGGCCATCTGGAGAACCCTGGAGGTCAAATGGAAAGATATTTTGCTGGCCTCCTCAATTTGTGCCCATCACCAGGTCATGTACAAACTAAAAATGTGCCATAAACAGCAGGTTCCTCTTCCTCTTCCCCTTTTTTTAAGTACAAACTGCTAAAATGGCAGTTCTCAGCTGTTCTACATGATTTTTCCCAAGATTTTGAAGACCTAACCTTTCCTAATAAAAGCCGAAATATACATTTTCCAGAAGTGTGAAAATAAGAAAATAATTGACCTTAGTAAGGTGTGTAAGTTTTAATTAGGGATCAGAGAAATTAACTTGGTTCACAGTTTAATGCAAACTTCACAGTTCAAACTTTTAGACCAATATATTATGGTTTTTCCTGTAGTAATGTATGGCTGTGAGAGTTGGACCATAAAGAAGGCTGAGCACCGAAGAATTGATGCTTTCGAACTGTGGTGCTGGAGAAGACTCTTAAGAGTCCCTTGGACTGCAAGGAGGTCAAATCAGTCAATCCTAAGGGAAATCAACCCTGACTGCTCATTGGAAGGACAGATACTGAAGCTGAAGCTCAAATACTTTGGCCACCTAATGCGAAGAGAGGACTCACTGGAAAAGACCCTGATGCTGGGAAAGACTGAAGGCAAAAGGAGAAGGGGATGGCAGAGGATGAGATGGTTAGATAGCATCACCAATGTGATGAACATGAACTTGAGTAAACTCCGGGAGGCAGTGGAGGACAGGAAGGCCTGGCGTGCTATGGTCCATGAGGTCACGAAGAGTCGGACACGACTAAACGACTGAACAACAAAAAAAATTAAGCAAACCACAATGCAACTTTGACATTTGGATTTTTTTCTCAATTTCACAGCACAGTTTCCCAGTTTAAACAAAATATATAAGAACATATGAAATAAGGAAATGGGTACCCATAAAAAGTGCCTATAAAAGTTACAATACTTTTTTTTTTTAATCTGTTCAATTGTGTCCAATTCTCGGAGACTGCCTGGACAAGTCCCTGCAGTTTTCTTGCCAAAGATTTTTTGGAAGTGGTTTGCCATTGCCTTTTTCCTAGGGCTGAGAGAAAGTGACTGGCCCAAGGTCACCCAGCTGGCCTTGTGCCAAAGGTAGGACTAGAACTCACGGTCTCCTGGTTTCTAGCCTGATGCCTTAACCACTACATCAAACTGGCTCTCACATTACTGATAAGAAACTAGAATTGCATAATCACACACACAACATAAGAAGTATTTTCACAATCAAGTTTCATTTACTCTGAGATTGTAAAACAGATGTAGCACATGCATACATCAATATTATCTAGAGCTCTAGGACCTAAAATTTATGTTCCAAAAGTTTGTAGACATTGCTTCTAGCATGGTGTGTATTTATTTATTTATTGTGAAAGAATGGCCTCCCTCCAAATAATATAGATCAAGCATCATTTGAAATCAGAAAAGACCTAACGGAATGGACTGGCCCATCATTTGCTTGGCACATTGGCCACCAAGATATTGTTGACAGCTCCCTATGAAGGCATGATCCAACTCTCAGATATAGAAAATGTGCTGAATCATAATATGGTTTGCATGTATTTAACTTAGTATGATGCGTGAGCTCAGCTATTACAGTTAAGAAACTTCTTTTCTTTTCTTTTCTTTTCTTTTCTTTTCTTTTCTTTTCTTTTCTTTTCTTTTCTTTTTTCTTTTCTTTTCTTTTCTTTTCTTTTCCTGGTGTGTTATGTGCACAAGGCTTATATGACTTCTTTAACTACCGATGGTTAAAAAACAAAAACAAAAACCAGTCACTAACATGTTATGTGAACCCATCTGCTATCTTTACATGAGGACATTCCATATGTCTCAAATCAGTCTCAGCTATTGATAACTTCCATTTTTAAAGCCATCTAAATCTGTTGTCATCCCTTCTGCTGTTAATTATTTCCATAAATTAATTATTGGAATAACTTTATGCTCAATATCCTAACAGGATATTAATTTCTAGGAAATATGTCAGTGTCTTAGAAGGTGAATCGGTAAGACTGATTGAAGAGTAACTTGCTCCCAAAGTAAACTTTAAGATTCAAGTGAAGCTGAATTCCAAAACACAAAAACAAAAACAATTTTGTGAAATTCCCATTTCACAATCATAGAAATAAAGGGGTTCAGAAGCATTCTTAGAAATAAAGGTATAATTGGAGGTAGAACTTCACAACATGTTGCATTCACTGACATTCTTCTTAAATTTTAAAAAAGTCTGGAGGGGCAGGAAGCTTGGGAGGCATCAAGACAGCTGGGTGTCAATGCTAAGGACTTCAAGCTTATGCTATGATATATTGAGAAGTATTTGGGAGTCCATTTTTATGTAACACTGACAATAAAGTCCAAGGACAATCCATTAAAGTTCTATTTTCAATCACTGAACAGTTTTCTCCCCCCTTAGGAATCTCGGAAATGCATCATTTACGACTTTGTCAATGAAAAGGTAGTGATTGCCCCATAGAAATTAGTATTCCATCAGTTCACATGTTACCTCCTTACCGTTCAACACTATGAAATCCTCAGAGCACAGAGACTGTTTGAGGTTTAATGCATGGTCTGAAATTTACTTAGAAAATCCATATTCAGGAAGACCACTGGCACTTCATTCTTGCCCATTGAACATGTTCAGCTACAGATGGAATATCAAGGTGGTCTTTTTCCTTTCTTTTTTTAAATGGTGCTCTTAACGCTAAGTGAGATGCATACTCTCTCACCCCTGCAAAGACGAACTTGGTAAATAATTAATTATACACATATTATAGAGTGCTTGTCTGTTCAGATGGACATAAGCCATTTCTGTAGCCAATTGCAAACTTCCCTTCTGTACCCTTTCCTCTTCCCCTCCCCCTCTCCTGCCCCACTCAAAGTCAGCAGTCTGTCCAGAAGATAAGCAATTTTCATGTACCAGAGATGGACAACTAATAGGACACAAGATAGGTTTTAAATTCTGTTTGGCTTCTCAAACTTTATTTATGTTGCATTAGGACTTTTTCCTGCCAAAAAAAAAAAGTGCTGAAAATAAGTTGCTTTCTATAGTATGCATATATGAGATTGTGTGATGTCTTTTACACTATTTAGACTGTATATGACTGATTTGCTGACTTTGACATACTGTAGATCTGGTCATAATATCTTACCACCCATGAAGAGGTAAAGGTAAAGGTAAAGGTTCCCCCCGCACAGTCGTGCAGTCGTGTCCGACTCTAGGGGCTGGTGCTCATCTCCATTTATTAGCCGAAGAGCCAGCATTGTCCGAAGACGCTTCCGCTGTCATGTGGCCGGCATGATGCACGCAGAACGCTGTTACCTACCCACCGAAGTGGTATCTATTAATCTACTTGCATTTGCATGCTTTCTAATTGCTAGGTTGGCAAGAGCTGGGGCGAGTGCGGGAGCTCACTCCGTCACGCGGGACTAGGGATTCAAACCTCCGAACTTGCGACCTTCCGATCGACAAGGCTGGTGTCTTACCCGCTGAGCCACCACGCCCCTTACCATGAAGAGACAGGACTCTAAATTAAGGGAGACATGATCACTATACAGAAACTAGCTATTTATTTGAACAATTTGATTAGAAAAATTGGTTCAAAAAGGGGATTCAAATTATTCTTAAAAATTGAATTGAATTGCTGCATCACCTTGATGAGCTGAATCAAATAGTCAGTTCAGCAATTCAATGCACATTTCAATTGGGTGCTTTCAAACTGATGATCCAAATTGAATTGATAGTTCAAATCAAATTGGCTTGACTTGTCAAACTGAATTAGCAATTTGAATCAAACTCATATCAAATTCTAAATTCAAAATGGATCTTGGGTGGTTTCTACCCTCCTGCTATTTAGGTAGCGGTTTGCAGAACTGTCAGTTACTGTACATGGACGCTTATGGGAATCAAACTGGGCAAGAATGCTCCTGACAATGATACAGAGAGTAATGATTGGATATAATGGTGCATCTGCAGGTAGAGTGTCATCAATAAAATGGTCTCTAAGAAGCTAAGAGTAGGTCTCATCTTGTTATAAATTATTGGGGCACTGATTTCATTGTTCTGAAAAAAAAACACTAATAAAGCCTAATCTAAATATATTCCTTTTCAGAAAGAAAAAGTCTCACATAAGAAAGGGAAGTCTGCCTGGGTTCAAAGCTCCAAGACGTCAAGGAGCTCATTTGGCTATATCTTACTGACAAGTTACAGGAATTTGTCAACTAACAAGACATTGTGATTGCCTTTGCAAGTCTGGTTCAATATATTCAGGGGCTTTATGGTATCAATAGAATGTGGTTAGGCAACATATTTATAAAGAAAGGTTTATGTGCTTTGTGAACATACATACAGATTTTTTTGTCAAGGCTGGTATCTATCTATCTATCTATCTATCTATCTATCTATCTATCTATCTATCATCTATCTATCTATCTATCTATCTATCTATCATACATCTATCTATCATACATCTATCTATCATCTACCTATCATCTTCTTTAATCAAACATTATTTTTGAAAAAGTGGTAATGTTTTTGCTGGTATCTTGTCCTGAGCAGCTGAAACCTACTGTGGTCTACATTGAATCAGTGCTGCATAAAATAATATTTGGAGGGTCTGACAACATAGTTTTCAAAACCTTTAGATATCCTACATAGCCTGATACTTTCTTTAATGCTGGAGAATATGTTGCCTTCCAAAGGCTGCTGAACTAAAAACATCAATACAACTTGTAATTCAAGTTATAAGTAAGGATAGTGTCAGACTCCCTGGGCTCCATGATAAATCTTGGTCTGACAATTTTACACAGCTGAACTTGACTGTTAGGGTTGAACCTGGCTAAAAACTCACAAACACACAATATGGTGCAACTGGATAAGAATCTTTATTGTAAATAAGAATGAAGCCATATTGAAAAGTTAATTGCCCTCTGCCGCATGAGGGTGCAGGTCTCTCTTAGATCTTTGTCATTTTAAACCTATTGCTTCTTCTCCCCACCTTTCAACAGACTCTTTGCCCTGTGCTTCATGGCTTTTAAAAAAGGGTTGTATGTTGTTAATGTAAACTGACATCTCTGTCCTGAGAATCACTGGCTCTTGGCTTATTTCTAATAGTTGGTATGCACGTGGAACCCCAAGGCATATTAAGCATGATGTTGGAACACAACCAACAGATTTTAAACTAGCCAGATTGACTTCAACAGGTCTACTTTGTGTCTGTCTTCTCACAATATTTTGAACTTGGCTACTGAATGGACACATTTCGAGGTTTCATACCTAAATAAAGTTACTGGGTTCATACAACATGCTCAGCTGCAAAAAAACAAGCCAAGGTTTAAACTAACCAAACTCAATTAGTTTATTAAATCTTGGTGCTAGATTATGTTTCTCGTACAACCCAATTTATAAATGACCAGATCTAAATTCAATACATAGGCTAAAGATTCTCCTATTGTTTGCTTAACAGGAAATGTTTCAGGGCGTTCAGGGATTCCTGATCAGAGGCAGTAACTCAGGAATTTCAAAGGAAGGAAAAGCAGTATTAAAACCAGTACTATTTTAGGGATCTAAACAGCTTTTTGTTTTGTAGCGAATTGGAACTCTTCTCAAATAAACACATTTGCATTGAATTCCAGCTAGGCACAATGAGCATTTGATGTGTGGAGAAGCTGCTTATTATGTCTCTAGTAAACCAGCTTACTCTGTCTATTTAATGTTTTTATGGGGATTTGTATTTCTTCTGTCAGTTTTCCACTAGGCTGACATTTTCAAGGAAATATCCTGTGACTAAACAGCTGTCTGCTTGAGCATATAAGTAATTGCAATGGGAAGAAAAACGTCATTTATTGCCATCCCTGTCATTTCTTATCTTAATGAGAAGTAAATTGATAGATTAAACAAAACAGTCTAAGAACTAGTCTGAAAGCTATCTCAGAATGCTGTGATGACCACTAGTGCAGGTGGCTTTTGGGAGAGGATTAGCAAAATCACTTACAGATGGGTCTATTCTTAGCTCTTGGACATGATAGTGAAGAACTGAGAATACACATTCAGAAGCAGTATTATTTGTCTATTCAATGAAGGTGCAAGTAACTGAGAATAGTCTTCTGCACTGTATGCTACTTTTAAACGTCCCAGGAGGTTCAATTAAATGTTGAAATTAAAAGTGCTGGGCTGGAAAGATTATTGTTTTTTTCTTTTTTGGGGGGTGGGGATAAAGTTTTTATTATTTTTAAAGACAAAGATAAAACACTACATAAAAAAACACTAAAAGTGTAAAAGCACAAGAAAAAAAAATACTTTTAGAAAGTTATATATACAGGTGACTTCCAGCTTTCAATAGTAAAAATATACAGCAATTCCCATGAACAAACCCTTCCTCTACATCAAACCATGATTACATTATTTCTATAAATCCTTCCATTAACACATATACAAATCTCTAATACAATTGCTCCTTCCCCTTACATACATACATACATACATACATACATACATACATACTTCTACTTCAAACTTCCCTCCCTCTTAAAAAACAATCCATTTAATTTTTTTTCTTCCTACTACTATTCTATATACTTCTGTCTACACAATAAGTATCAAATTGTAAAAACAAATAAATTGTCTGCCTTTATAATAAACAATCTTAACCCTATTAGACCTAAAAAAACAATATAAAATATTATTATATCTTATCAATATCCTTTAAGTCTTACAAATCTATAATCCTATAAATCCTAATCCAAACCGTAAAAAAAGAAAAACAAATCATATTAGCCTCTTGATCAATCTAGTTAAATATTCTTAATTTTTTATAAATTATCTGCCTTTATAATTAACAGTCTTAACGCTATTATGCGTAAAAACAGTATAAAATATTATTATAACTTGTCAATACCTTTTAAGTCTTACAAATCGAAAATCCTGTAAATCATGTTAACCTCATTATCAGTCCAATTAAATATTCTTAATTTTTTACCCCTCCTCAAAATATACCAAGGCTTTTAAATATTTCACCATTACACCAAAAGCACTTTTTTACAAAGATCCAACAACCCCTAAAGATACAAACTTTCCAGCAAAAGAGAGAAAAACTCCCAAATAACATACTCTTCTTTCCCATAAGATTGATTGAAATAGTGATAACATTTCCCCAGCATGGCAGTTCCTTGTGCAATCTTAAAGTTAAACAATTGTTTTAACCCCCTAAAAACCATTCCAGAGTCTTCAGCTGGGAATACTTCAATCTCCCTCACAGCAGTAAAATCGCCATCTTTTCCAGCTTCTTCTTCCATCACAATATTTTCATATAGTTGACCCATTTTAGCCAGAATCTCATCTCAAATGTCCCAAACAGTCTGCAAAATAACTTGACAACCCTTTGAAAAAATCTCTTTTTGCTGATAACAAAATTCTATGAAGTCTTCTTTAAAATCTTCTTTAAAATCTTCCATAGTTCAAACAGTAAATTATGGCACCCCCTAAAGAGTTAACTCACAGAAATTGAGGTTAGTGAATTAATCAAAAATTAACAAAGGGAAATATACTAGCAGACAACCCAAAGAAAGTAAACAGAAAGCCAAAAGTTTAAAATAAGAAATCAAAAGCAATGTGTAGGGAAACACTCTGTCCTTCAAATTCAGCACCAAAGATAGCAACAGAAAGGCAATCTTAGTTTCAGCCCTCAATACAATCCAGATGGGAAAACAAGCCAGAACCTTTTTTTTTATAGTTAAAAATCTCCAAAAATAACTATATTCACAAAGAGATTCTGCTTTTTCTTACTATAAAATGCTTCTCTTAGGGTACAAAACTTAAAAAAACAAATTGGGTGCTTAAGAAATGGGAAGGCAAGACTGACTTCCCCTTTAAGGGGTTGCAAGCATGGCTCAGAAGGAGATGGAATCCCAGCCTCCCAGTGAAGTCTTACCGCTCGGTCGCAGACGCTGTCCGCGATCTCCTGGCTGCAACTCACCGTTTGGAGGACAAATGGTCAATTCTCAGCATTTTCCTTAATCCAGAAAACACTTGGGGCTACAGAAAAACGTGCCTGTTCCCAGAAAAAGACTGCCACACTGCCAACACTGCCCACAGAACTCGCAGGCAAGGTTGTTCAGTCTGCTATTTCCCACCAGAAGTGTTGAAAGGTTATTGGTTTGACCTAGGGAAATATTCCCCTCCCCCTCCTATCAGTTTCTGGTTTTCCTACCTTATTCTCAGGGTGCTTAAGAATGTCTTTTGAAGTATCTTGGTGGTACTTTGGAGCTTACTATATTTTTAGGGGTAGCAGACAATGTTCATGTTACAGTTGTTTTCTGTCACCCACTTTCCTTGGCTTTCCACACTTCCCAATCTGAAAAAGCTTCAATCAGAGGAGTTTCTTAATGATCTTTCCCTTTAATTGAAGTGTGGGAAAGTATTGAGAATGGAGACTGTTGGAGAGGTAATCATATATTGAAATACAAAACATTCCCACACATGCAGATCTTCTTATAAGTAAGGAGTAAAAGCACCGTATGAGTTTCACCAAAAGTTTTTATCTCCTTTTAAATAAGCTCCAAAAGTCAGCTATCTTTTCTTTAATCAAATCAAATCTACTAAGAAAAATGTAGGAGAATTTTCCTGCAGAGCATCTGCATGCTGTTGTTTCTCCCCAGCCTAACCCAGCCAAATGGGAGCTTTTGTTTAAAGATGACATGAGCTGCCAAGTTAGAACAATGCATAAAACGGGGCATAATGACTGGATGTTCTATCCTTGATAGAATGCCCAGCAAATGTCTCCAAACTTCACCGTGCAAAAGGCAATTGTCCCATTGGCCAAGGTAACAAATTAAAGGCTGAGCAGAATTAGGAAGATACCCACCAGCATGCCATAAAAGCTTTTACAAATTTGCCTTTGTTCTCTTTATTCCACCTTGAGTTGCACATATTATTATTAAATATTATTATATTAGTGCAGCTTTTCAGAGAGAAAAACAACTGATACCTGATGATTAGTTATCTATAAAAATTGAGCTCCCCTCCCCAATCATTACTGACAGTTCAACAGCTCAGAAAACCATGAATATTCCAGGCTTTGTCCATTGTGTTGTTTTAGATTCATCACATTTAAAAAAATAGGAATTTTTGGGGCATTTAATCATTGTGTATGCCTACACAGTATCTGTGAATATTCACATAGGCATAACCATCTATGTGATCACAAAGGACTAAGTCTGCAAACTGAAAATAATAACACAAAGAAATGCATGTCTGAAGTGGATCCTCATTTTGGAAAGTTAAAGTATTATATCCTTGAGCATTAATTAACATGAGAAAATAAACAAATGGCTGTAAATTGGTTTTCTGAACAGCACCAGAGGCAATTCACAATTTCTAAATATAAATTTACAATCATCATGTTTTCTGTGCTAGGTACTTATTTAAAGTTTTGTTTTGTTTTACAGGAGAAGCTTACAACCACATTTATGTCTTGGCAGGATGGAATGGAATTTGCAGTGTAGTTCCCAGAAGAAGGCAAAGACAAATACTTCCATACTGTTGACAAGAAAAATGCATGGTTGGGTTTGTGTGGTTACGAGGAGCAGTGCTTGCCTTGAAGGTACCTTTACTCCTCTAATGAAGCTTATTAAATATGAGATGGTTTGCATGTACAAACAAGGAAGGATGTTTTCTTTTTTCTTTTTCTTTTTTTTAAAAAACCTTTATGAGATTTTTTGAAAAAAATGGGATTTGAGTTTTCTGTATATGTGTCTGCAGAGAAGATAATTTTTACGAAAATCGGATACATCATAGAGATGCCTGTAGGAAAGAAACCTGTACTTTTTGAGAAAGACAGATGCAGAGCTCGAGGAACTGTATGTTGAGACAAATTGTTGAAACCTTTCTTTGTTTGCTTTTTGCTCCTTAGACATCTAACTCAAAGTGCTAATCTTTGATGGCATGGATGAATAGCACTTTCTGAGGGAAATAGAGAAAATATACAGCGTAGAAGCATGATATACAAAGTATAAAATACTGCAAGGAGAATCTTTACAGTCTGAGTTATTTAAATAATGAATGCCCTTGTCATCCTGTTCCCTCTTGTGTTTCTGGCTTTGTTTTCAACAGTGGGTGTGCAATGTATACATGCTTGCAAAAGGACCATTGAAACTAAAAAAAAATAAAAGATTCCCTACATGAAGGATAATGCAGGCAATTCAAAACTACTCTTGCCTCTTCTTCTTCCTACTCCCTGGTATGTTCTTTTAAGAGAGACTTTGGAGAGGAATAACACTTTTCTTCTGACTTTTCTAAGGTCCTTCTGTCCCTTTGACTTCTGAAGTTATGGGAGCAGCCCATTTTGCCATTGGACTCTTTTGACAAAGCCCCACTTTGTCAAAGATGGAGCTTGAAGTTCTCTGAAGTTCTCAGAATGTTTTAGATTCTGATGCCATCACAAATGTAAGGTTCTTTCCACTTTGGTGGTGACCTGTGTGAAATTATTTTTGATTGTGGTGTTGCTTATATTTAATAAATGCAGATGGGCAATGTGCAACCTGCAGCTTGAATGATGTCTCTGACCCCCACTGTTTTGTAGCTCTCAAACCCTCCAGAAACTGAGCTGATGATTTTTAGTGAAAAACTGTTGAGAAACAATAGTACAATTTTCTACCCCCACTTGAATATCCCCCAAACACCCACAAGGTGCTCCCCCCAAAAAATTGCTCTCAGAAGTTTCCATTAGCATATTCAAGCACACTGCAGCTCTCAGTCATAATTTTTATTTTCAAAAGGTTAGGGTAATTTTGGCCATCAAAAACTGACTGGCACTGACGTAAAGCAAATTCATAACTGGGCTGTCTTTAAGGAAGAACATCTGAGGAAGCAAGAGGAGCTGTAAGAGGACTACAATATTAATCAATAGTCTAGCACCCTCCACTTGGGCACAGAGAGAATCTTCTAGCTGTGCTTCTGTCCTCTGAAGATGCCAGCAACAGCTACTGGTGAAACGTTAGGAACCAAAACTGCCAGAACACGGCCACACAGCCCGGAAAACCCACAACAACCATTGGATTCCGGCCATGAAAGCCTTTGACTATACAATAGTCTAGCACCTTTCCCATGTTTCTTCAATGTGGGCATGTAGGTCACATCCACTGATGCATCCAGTATTTCTCCATACAGCCATCCAATTTTATCAGAAAGCTTTCCTTTAGAGAATAGCCTGTCATGTACTATAATGTAAATAACAGAGAGATGGCACAAGTTTTCATTGTTCTGAATATACTGAGTTGTCAGGTATGCTGAATACACAACAAACGACCTACCTGAAGTCAGAATTAAGTTGGTTGATATTCATTTATGGCTCCATGATGCAATTACTGGGAAGTATCTACAGTACGAGATGGCCCAGCATAGATCGTTTGTCATCAGATTTGACTGAAAAACAGATCAGACAATATATTTTCACTGAGCTCTCTTAGGGATTCTCACAGCTCTGTCTTCAGCCTGAAAAAGCCTGACACCATCAAGTTTTGTTTTTATAGAGAATGTCAATCATCCACCTTTCAGCACTCTTTTGCTTTCCCTCTTTTCTTCAGTAACAGTTGATGTTTCTTAAAGTTGACTTTGATATTAAGAGGGAAAATAATAATTTAAACAATCTTCAGGAAACTGAACTCTCTTGTTATGCATATATATTTTCCTACAAGCTATTTTAATATATAGCATTAGTCAAATGGTTTTTAAAAAGGGAAATGAGAGAAATCTGTGAAGCGTAAGTACATGTCCTCCATGATACAATGGTTAATATCTAATCTATGGATATAGATATCTTATCATCTGCTGGAAAATGACCAGAAAGAGCCATTAACTTAGTGCCCTGTTTGAACAGTACTTGGAAGCATTAGATTGGCCAATGCAGGAAACAGATATTGGACTAGATCAGGATTGAGTGACATTTTGGTACATGGGAGAGTTAATATTTGGGGGCTGCCTAGTCGTCATAAGTGGGCTGTGTTGCTCAACAGGACAGGATTCCCCCCCCCCTATTTTTTTAAGAAGGCCACTTCTGAGTTTTTCTTTTTTCATTTTTTTCCTGTACATTCTGTACATGCTCAGGTATGAACAATAGTGGTGTATGCTGCTTTGGAGCTGAGGAAAAAGGACTTTAGGTCTATATGTGGTTCTGGGACTAGGGGTTTCCTAAATGTACAATTGGTTTGATCCAGCACATCTTTTGTTATGAAGGCAGTGCAAAACTTTGATTTAGATATTTGATTGAAAGCTAATTCAGTCAATCTCTGAATCAAATTGACTTTCAAAAGTGAATCAGAAAGTTGAAATCAATCATTGAACAGAATCAGGTTTCTTTTTTTGCAAAGGAAAATATCAAATATTTTAATGAAATGACTCAGATGAGATCAATGACTGAAATCAAATCCAGCTTATCCACACTCACACTTATATCTTTAAGACAGAAGGGGACAGTTTACTATCTATCTTATTCATTATTGCCTTTTGCAATTGGCTGCATCTATACATGTTATGGAGAAAGCTAAAAGGATATCCTGAAGATTCTGGGAGTGATAGACAAGTTTTTCTACTACTTACTTGTTAGTACTTTATTTGGCATATTGCTGAAAACTACTTCATTATGAATGGCTGATGGGAGTTGATTATTAATAAAATAATTTGATTTTTCTTTATTTGAATCACTCTGTGCTTGGGTGAGATATCCACTAGACAGAAATGTCAGATATATGAGGGATGAAGTTATGATTTGTTTAAGCATGATTTAATAAATTGTTCCTTGTGGCTTAACTAGTGATGATGGCCAGGCTGGGAAGCCAAAAAAATATCTCAAAAGAAGACAATTTCACATCACTTTCATATTATTGCCAAGAAACCAGGAATCAAAATCAACTCAAAGGAGTCTTTTCCCCCTTACCTAATCTGTCATTACGATGCTTTAAGAAACAGGGTTAGAATATTAAAGACTGAGTCATTAGGAACTCTTGATTGTTGTGCTTTTTACTTAGAGCCAGCTTAATAGAACAGCAGTTGAATGATTAAATATGATGATTGATGTTTGTGGTTGTTTGTCTTTTGTCACACTTTGATGTATAAATGCATTCTGTCTTAATACCTGATAAATGACTAGCTGCCTTTAATTGTTTTTGGAAATAATTAAGGTGTTTCAAGAACAAAAGTGGTATTTATGTTTAAGCTTCCTATTGTTTAAACAACTCCTTTTAGTTGAAAACTTACTTGCAATTAAATGGCAGGGGGAGAGAGAGAGAGAGAGAGAGAGAGAGAGAGAGAGAGAGAGAGAGAGAGAGAGAGAGAGAGAGAGAGAGAGAAAGAGAGAGAGAGAGAGAGAGAGAGAAAGAGAAAGAGAGGTTGTTGTTTTTTTGGCAAACTGATACAGCAATTTGAATTTTATTTCATTCTGTAGTTTCATTGTTTGAGGTTCTAAAGGACAAATTACCAACTGAGATCCTAAATCTGACCCTAATGTCAGGCTCATTCCATCCTTGCCAAAGAAAATTATAAGCAGAAAGTAATCCCTCTAGAAGCATTGTAGAATAATGATCTTTGCATAATGCTTAAATCCTATTTCCCTCCCTCCTCCAGGGATCTTAATACTGATACGTGGAGTCCATCTTCTCCATTTTATAACAATTAAATACCAAAAGAAATGGAAATGTGATGAAAAATCATGCAATGGACTTTATGACTAAATTGGAATAAGAGGCTGGGTCTCCTCTATCCTCAGTGGGCCCTCAAGCTGTTGTACACTGTGAATAGTCAGTGTGTGCATAAAGATGGAGAACAATTCTATAAAGGATTCTGAAATTTCTAAGACAAAAGTTCTCATCAAAGGATTGAGCTTTCATAGACTGAAAGCCCAACAGTAGGACAGGATGTTTCCTAGAGCTGAGATGTTCATATGAGATGAACATATAACTTAAATACGAGTTGTCCAGGTTTCCATCCTTCCATCACTTAGCCACCTCCATGACCTTCTAGGCTTCAAATAAATCCCAAGGGAAAACATCATGGGATATCTCATTATCAGGAAAGAGGAGCATCCAGGAAAGCTGGAGAGTGATGGAAAGATATGTGAGATTAAAATTGTACTATCAGCAATACCCCATGCTATCTCACAGATATGAAATAAGCTGAAAAACACACCATAACAAACTCTAAAGAATGAGGTAGAGACACTGAAACCTTTTTACAGGGAAGGTAAGCCTCTGGGAAATTGGAGCACAGATTTTGCCACAGTTTTTTCTACATACAGCATCAGCGTGTCATATAACAAATAATTAATGGAGATGGGAGAATGCTCCAAGTGACTGAGCCAGCTGCAGAAACCCTGATAAGGACAGTCAGACTCTTGCAAGGAAAGCCTGCAGGGACAGAAGAATGTGTGATTAGTCCTTCAATTCCCAGTGCAAAGAAGGCACCACTTCCATTCCAGGAAAGCCTAATGAAGTTTTATGATTATTACTTTTTTGCTTGACTTATCCTAGACAACTTGTGCTAACTCAGTCATATCACTGTAAATCATTCCAAGACTGCAATTCTATCTATGTTGATTCAGAAGGAAGTTTCAAAGAGCAAAATATGGCTTGTTTACAGTTAAGGAGGTGTCTTGTAGAAACAAGGAACATCTGATCCCCTTTTGGAGGACATAAGGAGTAACCAGAAATTGTCTTCCAGAAACTTGCTTGTTAATTGCTGAGCCATGGAGGCACAATTTCCCACTGATGTAGAACAAGATGTAAACCAGAATGAGACAAAAGTAATTGAATAAATGTAGTATGTATGTATGTATGTATGTATGCATGTATGTATGTATGTATGTGTGGGTATGTGTATGTGTGTATGTGTGTATGTGTGTGTGTATGTATATGTGTATGTGTAGTGTGTGTGTGTGTGTGTGTGTGTGTGTGTGTGTATATATATATATATATATATATGGTAAAGGTTCCCCCCGCACATTTGTGCAGTTGTGTCTGTCAGACTCTAGGGGCTGGTGCTCATCTCCGTTTATTAGCCGAAGAGCCAGCATTGTCCGAAGACGATTCCATGGTCATGTGGCCGGCATGACGCGGAACGCTGCTACCTTCCCACAAAAGTGGTACCTATTAATCTACTTGCATTTGCATGCTTTCGAATTGCTAGGTTGGCAAGAGCTGGGGCGAGTGTGGGAGCTCACTCCGTCATGCGGGGCTAGGGATTCGAACCTCTGAACTTGCAATCTACTGATCGACAATTATATTATATTATATTATATTATATTATATTATATTATATTAATTATATTATATTATATTATATTATATTATATATATACCAATCAAAGAGAATATTTGTAGCTCAGGGTTGAACTGTGGAGTCCTTGGTGCTCTCTGAGCCTTGTTGTTTTCTTGCAGACGTTTCGAGAAACGTCTGCAAGAAAACAACAAGGCTCAGAGAGCACCAAGGATACACACACACACTCTCTCTCTCTCTCTCTATATATATATATATATACACACACACACACACACACACACACACACACACCAAAACAACCTGACCAGAAACATAACTCTCCTTTGCAAATACCATTAAATCACTCATCAAAGACTCATGAAATCACACATTCAGATCAACTCATCAGATTGCCAATTTGAATCAACTCTTGGCTAACTCATGCACTCTTACTGTCATCATTTTTGTCCTTTCACATGAGGTCTCCACTTATACAGGGAAAAAATCCTTGTTGTATTCAAACGGAGTAGTTGGAAAGAGAGTGGTTAGACTGAGTAAACATATTACTGAAATATTGCATTAGGAAAATGTTACTGAATGCTCTACTCCTACATTCCCATTTCAGTCCTCCACCATCTCCCCTCCCCCTTCCTTCTTTCTCCATTATTCCCATGCCTGGTTTCTTTTCAGATACAAAGTGCCTAAAGATGGATTACTAATATGGACAAGCAAAGAGATTAGATTTATATTGAACCACATGTAGGAGTGGTTCAGTATAAATAGTGGTTCACTATAAATAGTGATTCACTAATAGTGACATGCAAAAAGTAAATGTAGCTAATGTACATATGGCTAAAAAGTTGGTAAATTAACCTGATTTGGGCTTCTTCATCCAGCCAATCATTTAATGACATCTCTGTGACTTCTTCTAAAACTAATGTTCCTAAGGCCAACAATCCAATGCTGCTTTGACCCCACATTTTGTTTCAGAAGTTAGCTTCCATTTTAAATAATGCCCCAATTGGCTGCTGTATTGGCTTCCGAGTCTAACCCATCAATGTTGATTCCCAGCAGAGGTCTATTCATTGTTCCATCCACACCTCCTTGACATAATTTTTTTTCCCCACCAGTGACCAAAAATGAGAGTGAGCAGTAATTCTAGCACAAAAGGTAGGTTCTTTATTATAGGGATGGCTTTGACTCATTGTAATTAGGTTTATATCTGCTCACTATATCTAAATAGGACTTTTTTGTTCTGATGGAGATGGAGATGAAGATGGAGAGAGAGAGTATAATATTATACAGTGTATATTTATATATTATTGATCATGTGTCATCAAATTGGAATCAACTCCTATAGATTATATCCATGATGATTTCTCCCCAACCTGGTTCTTCAGGTTTTCCAATGATGCACCCATCACCACTGTAACTGAATTTATCCACCTTGCTGCTGGTCATCCTCTTCTTCTCTTTCCTTCCAATATATTATACATACATAAACACATTCTCTTTTAAGGGATACACTTTAGGAAGAAATGTGGGTATAATAAATGCTTTACTGCTTTTAGTTGTTGCTGATTTATTAGAATACCCTCTTTATTCAGATATATGCTTTAACTTGAACTGCAGGACATGTTACAGGATAATGCAATTTCATACAGGTTGAACACAGGAAGCTAGGTCATTCATAATTGACTTATGAATCTTGTAGTAGCTTTGCAAACAAAATAGTAGTCTCTTAAGGAGAACCCTTATTGCATCTAGTCTGTGTTCAGCATTAGAGCTGTTGCTCCTTTTCATAGGCAAAACCAAAACCAAAAATAAACCTATCACATTGCCAGTGAGTCAGGTGCAAGCTAATGATCCATAAGAATCAACTTGTCAAAAGGAAAGCTAATAGTAAGATCAAGAGTATCTGCATTAATGTCCCATTGGGGATAATTAGTTCAGCAAGAGCAATCATCTAAAACAGGGCTTTCCAAAGTTTTCCCGGGGCGACACACCAACCGCTGCTGGTGTGTCACCACGGGAAAATCCGGAAGTGCCACCATTGTGGCAGCGCGCAAAAACCCAGAAGTGCTGCTGCCACTTTTGGGTTTTTGCGCTCCGCCGTTAGTGTGTCGCCGTGGGGAAACCGGGAAGCGCTGATGATGATAAGCGCTTCCGGGTTGTGTGGTGACAAACCAGACTGTGTGTGGTGACACACTTTTGTGTCGCAACACACAGTTTGGAAAGCTATGATCTAAAACAACAGAACAGTGTCCTCCCCATCATACCCCCACTGCAGTTTCTTGAAGTCAGACATTTTTCAGGACCATCTGACAAATGGGACTATTTAATGCTAATAATCAATTAATCTAAATACAGAAGCAAATGCATCATGCTGGGGTATGTGGTACTAGGAGCTTATTGGCACTGATGTACATAGGGATACCCAAGTTTGAGCTGTCAGATCTCACCTGGAATTATTTATTTATTTTTAAATCATTTAAACCGATAAATGAAAGGAGAAACAGAAAAACGGCAAAGTTTTCTTTATTCCCAAGAAATCTGGTTGCTACATACAGAAGGCTCTATAGACAGGCTTAGAAAATAATCATAGAATCGACTCCCTGAGAGGAAAGTGGTCATTCAGGCTATCAGGTGCAACCATTGCTCAGGATAGGAATCCGAATGACTACATACAGTTGGCTGATAATTCCATACGGTTGGCTGTCCAGCCTCTGTATGAACACATTCAATGAAGGAAGCTCACTATGCATCCCCGTAATTAGTTCCGCTGTTGAATTGCTCTTACTGTTAGGAGGTAATATCTAACATACTATAGGAATCTGCCTTCCTATAACTTAAATACATTACTTAATTGCTATTTTGGGTGTGTTCTGGGGGGATTTGCTGACATCTGGATAGGGGGCACGGTGGCTCAGTGGGTAAGACGCCAGGCTTGTCGATCGGAAGGTCGCAAGTTTGGAGGTTCGAATCCCTATCCCCGCATGACGGAGTGAGCTCCCGCACTAGCCCCAGCTCTTGTCAACCTAGCAATTCGAAAGCATGCAAATGCAAGTAGATTAATAAGTACCACTTCGGTGGGAAGGTAACAGCGTTCCGTGTGCGTCATGCTGGCCACATGACTGCAGAAGCGTCTTCGGACAACGCTGACTCTTCGGCTAACAAACGGAGATCAGCACCGGCCCCTAGAGTCGGACACGACTGTGTGGGGGAACCTTTACCTTTGCTGATATCTGGACTGGAAAAATGGTGTGTATTGGATTTGCTTACATTTAACATGGTGTTTAAGCTTTTTCCTCTACAGTTACTTTATGTATCCAAATTTGATAGCATTTAAACTGGTTCTGTATTTAACTGTCTTTTCCCTTTAAGGCAAGGAATTTTTGAGAATCAGTTCTTTTTAAAGGAGAAATTGTCTCTCTTTGTTATGTTAAATTTTGGTCTTTTCTTTATATTAGGATACAGGGATTGCTTTATATTTGCTACATGTGGCTTTGTTTATAGTTAAGAGTTGAGATATGGAATGTTTATTCAAATGGGATATGTTTCTATTTGGGGTGGTTCTCTTTGGAGTTGTTGGCATTTGGAATGGAAAAATGTTGTGTATGGGGTTTCCTTACAGTTAACATGGTGTTTAAGCTTATATCCCTACAGTTACAGCTAAGAGTTGAGATGTGGAATGTTGAGTTTTATATATGTTAATTAATGTTATTAATTTAGGGTTCTGTTTGGACTTTTTGCCACCTGGATTAGAGAAGACGTTACTTATTGGATTTGCCTATAGTTAAGAGATGACTTATGGGATGAAGAATTTTATTTCTGTTAATTAAGGTGAAGAGATTATAAAATTGTTTATATTTGTTGTGATGAGCGTGGGAAGTTGCTCTCTTAGGATTTTTTTTTTTTTGCTTTTTTGTACTTTTTTCTTTTCTTTTTAGTTTATGTTATCTTTTACTGTTGTAACTGAAATTTTTAATACATATTATTATCAAAAATATTCTAGCTCTAGATTTCATGCATGAAACAGAGAAGTAGATGAGATGGCTCACAAAACCTCCTCTAATGCTTTCATTTTAAAATTGTATGAAACTGATTTTAAATTTCTGAAAGGGAGAAAAAAAAAGACTCTCCCCAGAACCTGTGAAATTCTTACCATTGACGAATGCTTTATCTAATTAAATAGCAATCAACCAAGGAGAGTACAACACCCCCACCAACACAGGCAGGACAAGCCAGGGTATATAAACAGAGAGCAAGTCCCACTCCCTTTTCACACTGAAGATGTTGCCTAGCCTGGCAATGAAACGTCTGCAAGAAAACCACAAGGCTCAGAGAGCACCAAGGACTCCACAAATAGCAATCATGATGTGAGTTTTGTGCTGTACCTCAAAAGTAGGAGCAGAGGTTTTTTGAGACAGACACATAAACGCTTTGTTTTACAAGTTTCATCTCACATTAATGGAAAATAAAACCCCAATATTCAGTGAACAGAAAAGCAAATGTTTTTCATTTCTTGTTCTGTGTTCTCATCTTCTAATGTGAACTCTAGTAGACAAACATTCTCTCTCAACCCTGGAAAGCAAGCAGTCCAAACCACTTCTGAAAATGCTGCCAAGAAAACTACAGATTCTAGTCCAGGCAGTTGCCAAGAGTCAACACTCTGCCCGCATGTTTGAGCAACTGTTTAGGTGAAGCCTGACAAGGAGCAACTCATAACCTCTATCTGCTGGGTTACTGTACATCTAGCTGCTCCCAAAAGACTTTCCTTTGCAGTCCAATCTGACTATGTCTTAATGCACAATTTTTTCCCCTTCCTCCCACAGTAGGAACTAACAAACTAACAAAAGCCACTCTGAAAATCTGCTGTTTGCCCCTGAATTTTAGCTATGCAAACTTGGGGTCCCTCTGGGGCTTGCAGAAATAGGACTAGAGGTCTCACACATCTGCAGGATGTCTATCTGTGAAATAACTAGTGTTTTTTGGACTATGTTTTAGGGTATTTTGCAACTCCAGGATTTAATGGATTAGATGGAGACAGGTTTGAAAATATCTGCATTTGGTAATTATTTCCCCTATGTCTATACAGATTGGTTTAGTGGTTAAGGCACCAGCCTAGAAACCAGAGACAGTGAGTTCTAACCCCACATTAGGAACGAAGCCAGCTGGGTGACCTTAGCCAGTCCATCTCTCTCAGCCCTAGGAAGGAGGCAAGGGCAACCCACTTCCAAAATCTTGCAAGAAAACTGCAGGGATCTGTCCAGGTAGTCGACAAGAGTCAAAAACTGACTTAAAGGCATCCCACTCCCACCAAAATAGGGAAAGTGCATATAGTTTGATTTTGTGCTGTACCTCAAAGGTAGGAGCAGAGGTCTTTTGAGACAGACAAACAAAAAAATAAACTGCTTTGCTTTTACAATGTTTTCATCTCACATTAATGAAAAATAAAACCCAAATATTCAGTGAACAGAAAAGCAAATCTTTTTCCCCCCTTGCTCTGTGTTCTCACCTTCTAATGTGAACTCTAGTAGACTACCATGCCTCTCTTTGCATCTCAACCTCTCACCCACCCCTAGCTGTCTTTCAACTGCTCAGAGCCTGATCATAAAGTGATATCCTTCCACCCACCGTCTGAGGAAAGGAGCAGGCTAGCCAGGAAAGTGTGAGAGAACCTGCCAGTTTAAATTGTGGCTCTGGCTTTAAAAAAAGAGATAGTGAGAAAATGAATGGAGTAGTGAGAGGAAGAGGTGATAAGAAAGTGAACCAAAGAGGAAAATGCATTTAAAATCGTAATACATTTATAGAGAGCTATAAAGCAAAATTACAGGAATAAGACAGTATCAATTTTACTATGAGAGCCAGTTTGGCATGATGGTTAAGGCATCAGGCTGGAAACCAGGAAACCATGAGTTCTAGTCCCACCTTAGGAACAAAACCAGCTGGGTGACCTTCGGCCAGTCACTTTCTCTCAGCCCTAGGAAGGAGCTAATGGCAAACCACTTCTAAAAAACCTTGCCAAGAAGACTGCAGGGCAGTCACCAGGAGTCAAGACTGTTTCAAAGGCCCACACATGGACAAAGTTTTGACTATACAGCAAAGGAGATGTAAAAATTTCAGTTGAGCAAAGAAGATGCTATCTTGAGGATCCATTGGGCAGAAAGGAAGAATATAAATCTGTAAACAGATTTATAATCTGATGAAATATAATTTACATAAAATTTACCCGACCTTCCTGGATAAAGTTGTCTCAGATTGCAGCTGGGTTTAGATATAGACTGGAAAAGCACATCTTACAGGCCAATCTGAACTTCAAATGAGAATTTGTAGGGCAATGATAGCAAAGAGAGTAAACCCGAAGAAAATTAAGATACCTACCACAATTGAGAAAAAAATAAAACAACAACAGAGAAAGGTTTTGGAAACTTGTGAACGGACTTCTGACTTTAAATTGCATCATCACAGCTTGGAAGTAACTTGGCAGCAACTAATAATTGATGGGGTCTCAGTGGATCATAGAACAGCATCTTGGAGCCTCTTCAATGGTGTAGATTGCCCTCTCCTGCTGTATATGGAGTTGAAAGGGTAAGAACGCTACAGAGCTTCACAGGAAACTGCAAAGAACCAAACACTTTTTAAAAATGTACTAGAGTATAACATCAAACCCAGATGAACAGGAACCTGAGATTTAAGATAAAGGCAAGGACAGCATTCTACTTATAGGTCTATGCTGTTCATGAATTAGGGAAAATGTGTTATAGGATAAGATAAACATGCAATGTATGCTCCCCAAGAGTCCTTGATACTCAGCACCTTTTCAAATGTTCACTTACTTGTGCAAAGATCTGAAAGGGACTGTGCTTTCAGATCAGAAGCCTGTTTTATCTTATGAAAGGATATAGCTCTGTGAGAATATTAAAGATCAGGGTTAGCCTGTATTATCCTTATGCAAATGAAAGTTAAAACAACTTGTCTATCTTAGCATGGACTTGAAGTCTTGGATGACTTTACATTTTCGTTTTAATTGTGTTCACATAATGCACTGAGCTCCACAGTAAACTAATGTTAAGGTAATAAATCATGCCTAAAATTAATAAGCACTTCATACAAACACAGACTTTGCCTGTGAAAGATGTTCCAAAAAGGCACCTGACAATTTTCCTAGCTGAAGACCTGGCATAAGAAAATGCTTTATGATTTCCATCTGTTGGATGCAAAAGTTCTCTCTTACAACCCCAAGTATCTGCAGGTAGTGCTAAACACCCCTCCCCCCAAATAAACTCCTCTTGTTGGAAACCCCAGAAAGCTGCTGCAGGTCAATATCAAAAATATGAAGCATTGTATAAAAGAGCTTCCTATATTCTTCTGGAGACCTAAATGGTTATGGAGACTGTCTTCACCATGAAGCTTATTCAGCATACTCAACAGCTCTAATGATCTTACTGCAGTCAAAATTCAAAAGCCCCCACCCCCCGCTTCCACCACCACCCCTACAACCAAGAATAGGATTAAGGTGAGGGAGTCTTGGCAGGAATACATTTTAAAAGAATTTCAGTGATTTAATAGATTACCATGTTCAGATTTTTCCAACGGTTACCACAATCTTCCCTTAGCATAAGAAGAGGCTACCTATCATAAGTTTCATTGTGAGATGACACCAAACAGAGACAGAGAGAATGGTATTCACATAGAAATAGGATTTTTTATTATGAAAAGAAAAAAAGCACTAAAAATGGTAGTTGCTTCAGAAAAGGAAGCTTCCATTTCTAATGTCCATTTTTTGTAGCACTAATTTTAATTTTTAATTTTAATTTTTACCACCCATCCTAACTTATACATTATCTATTATTCTGTCTTATAGTATCTGTGGTTCTGCAATCAACTATGTGATGGTTTGTAACCTTGATTTCTGTAACATTATTCTGTTTTCTATCCTTTTTGTTTTTCCTTGTAAAGTCTATGTCAAAATTTCCTTAATCTGGCCCTTCAAGCTTCAGGCTTATCCCTGAGCCTGCCCAACACATCCTGCCCCACACTCTCTTGTGTGGCGTCTGTTGTCAGTTAGGTACTGGGAGGATGGTTATAGATCTGAAATGGTCTCATTGCCATTCTGATTCTGGCCTGAAGGCCAATTATTCTCCTTTAAGTAGTACTTAGTACTGGCCTTCATTTGCAACTTAAGGATGCCAGAGCCTGGCTGCTTAAATCCATGACTGGGTGTCTCTTGATGGCTACCTGGCTCCTTTCTGGATGGTCTATTGCATTCAACCACCCTTGCTACTAACTTTGCCCCACTTCCATTTCCACCAAAGCTAACCCTGTTATTCTTCTTGCAAATTCCCAGCTCTTTCAGCCTTATTCTTTCATCTTCCTTTCTTCTTCCCTTGGATGCTACCATAGAGATAACTGAAACCCAACTCTTTTTTTAAAAGGGCCAGCTCATTAATCTATAAGAGCAAGGTCTTTTTAAAATAAAACTAGGAAGCTGAGGCATGGGTATTCCAGGTGCCATGTATCCTTCTTTCCACAGAGCTGAAGATTCAGTGGCCAAGGTGTAAGTGAAATTCGGAGGAAATGCATCATGAATATGGAAGAGGTACCTTCCTGTTGAGTGATAAAAAAAATTCAAAACTTCTTTTACCTTTAATGGTCCCTCAAAGTTCTCTTGAAACCACAAAGATTGGCAGCAAATAATGATAGTGCTATTCAGATCAAAGCAATAATATTGACAACAACAACAACAATAACAACAACATTTGCCTGTTTTGTCTGATGGGGTATCTAATGCTACTGGATTATTTCTTATTAAAGAGATACTTTGATTACTAGCTAAGAGTGGAAGAAAGCGAACACAACACAAGGACATATTTGAAAAGCCACACTGGAATTTGCAAGCTATTGATTTGCTTTTCTCTTTTTGCTCTGACCTCTTGATCTATGATTTTATCAGTTTGACCTGCTTTAAATTAATCTGGCAGCCTAGCAGAGGGGGAAAAAAGTGATTGAAAGTGGTAAGACTTTGCCCTCATAAATTTGAAATGAAGACCAGAGGCCACTTTGCTGAATTGAGCCAATTGTTGAAATACTTGCGGGCAAGAATTTAAAGCTAGTATTGTTTGTCTGAGACAATGTCACAAAGCTTTTGAGTCTGATAAGACTTCCTTAAACAACCAAACAACTGGAGTAAAATAAATATAGAGGGATGTAGATAATAAGTAGAATTGAACCACGTTTTTATCAGGGAAACTGATGGGTAAACATTTGAAGTGAGCCAGAAACACTTAGCTGTTGGGCAAACCTGGACAAAGTCAAAGAATATGTCAGAACTGGAGGACAGACCTTTGGCAGGACTGAAGAACAACTAAGAATCTAGAAATATACTTGAGTTCAGGAAGTTGTTGCTCAAGTAAGGCCCAGATGAAACAAACAAAAAGTCTTTCTGCCCAGGAGACTCCATTATCCACTTTGAATATCCCAGCTGTTCATTCCCTTTTCCTCCAAAGACAATTCTTCAGAACAATGTATTGTGGGGCCACTGGGATTGATCAAAGGCATTTGAGTCCTCTCAAGGAGATATTTTCAGAATCGTCTGTTTTTGATTCCAGAAAGGAAGCTGAGATCTCAACAAGTTCTTGGTAGTATGAACTTCAGAGGTTGTATGCTCAATCATCTAGCAGGTATAACACTGCTTTATAAAGGACTTCTCATTTGAAAAAGCATGCCCACAAAAGTGTAACACCATCCTTATGACTAGAAACTCTGCAAAATGTTCTCTTATAATTTTTTGAGCTTAAGTCTGAGACTTCTAGTTTGTGGATTGATGTCTCTTACTTTTTATTGGTTGGCTGTGTCCAATCAGCTGCTTCTGAATCAGAGTGTTGGTCTACCTCTCTCAGTTTTAGATATATCTGCTTTCTGTAACTTCCCAAGTGAGGTCATTTCATAGCTACACTTGTAGACCAGCTGTTTGTTTGTTCTGTAAAAGTTCAACATTAAAATCTTCCTGCAGGGGGCTGACTGTTTTTCAGAATCCTCATATTTGTTGCTCTTGCTAATATTAATTTTAACATACAGAAAAACCATTGTTGATCCAACTAGCTAAATAAATATATCAAGAGGTTAATTGGTGGGTTAACAATGTAAAATAGCTCCAGTGGTTTGGAGTGGGGAGAAGTAGGATACCCATCAAGTCAGCAGTTCACTTCCACATGGAACTAAGAAGCAATTCATGAATTTCAGCAACTTTGCTGCTGAGTGCTGTATTTATGATCTGGGAACAAGTCAAACTAAAAGGTGGTATTAATTATATTTTGTAAGTGCAATAGAAGCAAATTCTGAATACAAGGGGGAAAAATACCTCTTGCCCTTTTCCCCCTTTTTTCACTTCCAGAATCTAGTAAAGTAAAGGTAAAGGTTCCCCCCGCACATTTGTGCAGTCGTGTCCGACTCTAGGGGCCGGTGCTCATCTCCGTTTGTTAGCCGAAGAGCCAGCGTTGTCCGAAGACGCTTCCACGGTCATGTGGCCGGCATGACGTGTGTGGAACGCTGTTACCTACCCACCAAAGTGGTACCTATTCATCTACTTGCATTTGCATGCTTTCGAATTGCTAGGTTGGCAAGAGCTGGGGCGAGTGCGGGAGCTCACTCCGCACGCAGGGCTAGGGATTCGAACCTCTGAACTTGCAATCTTCCGATCGACAAGCCTGGCGTCTTACCCATTGAGCCACCACACCCCTTCCAGAATCTACAGATTAGAAAACAAAGAACTTCTAAAACAACAAATAATTGGATTGAATTGAAAAATAATTAATATCAAGCATGGGTTCACTGTATAAGGACATCTTTCAAAAGTGTGCAATATTAGAACAGGAGCTGCATACTATGGTTTTAATTATAAGTACTGCTGTAGTACTTGAGTCACAAAAATGCAGATAATCTCTTATTCTTTGCTGGCATCTGGAGGTTATGAGAGCCAGTTTGGTGTAGTGGTTAAGACATCAGGCTAGAAACTGGGCAACCATGAGTTCTGGTCCTGTCTTAAGCACAAAGCCACCTTGGGCCAGTCCTTCTCTCTCAGCCCTAGGAAGGAGGCAAGGGCAAACCACTTCTGAAAAACCTTGCCAAGAAAACTGCAGGGACGTGTCAAGACAGTCGCTAGGAGACAAAACTGTCTCAAGGACACTAAAAAAAGAAAGTGGTTATCTGGATCTTTGAAGAAATGGTAGTCTTAAATATAAGTATGGAATCCCTCTGTACGGAATCCCTCCATACAGTCACTCATGCCCTGGTCATCTCCCATATAGACTACTGCAATGTGCTTTACATGGGGCTACCCTTGAAGAGTATCCGGAAGCTTCAACTGGTCCAAAATGTGGCTGCGCGCGCAGTTATTGGTGCCCTTAGATCGGCTCATGTGACACCTTTGCTGCGCCAGCTGCACTGGGTGCCGGTATGCTTCCGGGTGCAATTCAAGGTGTTGGTTATGACCTTTAAAGACTTACATGGCATGGGACCAGGGTATCTGAGGGACCGTCTCATCCCCATAACTTCAGACCGTCCCACTCGATCATGTAGAGAGGGCATGCTTCAGACCCCATCGTTAAGGGAGTTTCGCTTGGCGGGGTCCAGAAGGCGGGCCTTCTCGGCAGTGGCACCTGCCCCTTGGAACATTCTGCCCCCGGAGGTGAGGCAGGTCCCGTCGCTCCTGTCCTTCCGGAAGAACTTAAAGACCTGGTTTTGCTGCCTTGCTTGGGAGGGGAATAGGAATAGTACTTCATGGGGATGGCTGGTGCCATAGAGCCCTTTTAGGAGATCACTGTATAGCCTCTTGGATTTTATATATTTTATTATTAATAATAATGATTGCATATTGTATTTTATAATTATTTATAGGTAATTTTAATTTTTATGTGTGTAAACCGCCCAGAGTCCCCTTTGGGGGAGATGGTGCGGTAATAGAAGTTAAAGTATAAATAAATAAATAAAATAAGAAGAAATTGGAAAATGGATTGTGGTACCTCAAGTGGTATTAAGCAATGAAGGAAGTTACTTTTTTTTTTACTGTTAAATAACTTGGGTTTTTATTATAATTGAACTCCAGCTAAATTCTTCTATCAGATGGAACACAGAAGACCTTCATGGCTGCTGTACATCCCTCACTTTTGTTGCCAGATGCAGCAATGTCATGAGAGGGAATAACTGTAAGTCAGTTGGCAGGCATTTAATTTATTTGCAGAAGCTTCCAAGTTCAGCAGTTCCAGACTAGAATGAATAAAGGTGCCTGGAACTTTGAAAGCCATATTTAATCCATAATTTAGCTTATTTTAAACAAGGTGGGTCAAATATAATGCTAACTCAGGAAGTGTGTTTTTTAAAACACAATGACTGGATTTGAATTCCCACACTGAAATTAACCAAACCACATTATAGTTAAATATAGTAAATTCAGTCAGTGTAGATAGTACTAATCTAAATGGTCCAACAGTCTGATTCAGAATAAAGCAGGTTCTTCTGCTCCAAAGTTCCGCAGGGAGTCATGGAAGCAATCGTGACTGTCAGGGCATTATTCCACTGAGTTTTAATCAGTACAGCAAGTGGTGGTAGAGATGATCAAGTAAGGATCCCAGCTATACTGATTGGGAAATAGGATAAAGGAAGTTCAACAGTCCAACCTAGAAAGTAGACTCTATTATAATGGCTTGGTGGACAGCCATTTCCATTAAACCACTTTAGCCTTCTTCTGAAGAAGTTCATTTTAGGCTTTGGTTCAGGCTTTGCTTCATCCCTCTTTTGTAAGAGAGACCTCTTTTTCTTCTCTTTCATGAAGGCAATGCACCACCAACTCTGTCAATGTGCTTCTTGTTACATTGCTCTTCAGCTCCTACCAATTACATCAGGGCCATTGCACTGAGAATGTATATGTGCTTGAAGGTGTCATGGGACACAATTTGTGCTGTAGAAAGTTTTATTACTAGAGATGGCAAGGGATGGGTCCAATGATGAGGAAGTTGGTCACATTAGAAGTTCAAAGGCCATTTTCACTTCTTTCATTACTATTCTTCAGAAGAACTGATTATGATCTGTAACCATTGATAAACCTAGGACCTCATAATGCAACTGTTTGCAAAATACCTTTTTGAAAAGGAATGCCATAATGGTTCTCCAGAAGGATTTCAAAAACAGATTTGCAGATGTAAGCCAGTTAATGAAATTCAAAAGAAATATACAGATAGAAATGGACTTGCTGTAAAGAAAGCATCAAGGTTAGAAATACAGAATCACAAATTCTTAAATTGTTATCATTTAGGCAACCTTGATGTTTTTGCTTTATTTGTTTCCTAAGATACCATGAAAATAATTAAGCAATTACCTCTGTAAAAAAATGTAAGTTGCTTTAGAATTACTGATTCCTGTTAATAGAGATATGGAAGGCTATACTCTGGGCATATTTCACCAAAAGTGCAATTCCAGCAGGTTAGAAATGTTACCAAGGGATACAGTTCTTATCAAACTGGCGTTAAATAACCTAAGCTAAACAAGGAAGATGTGCTATAACACTAAAGGCTGCAACATGCTTTATGTAATATATGTAGTATTTTTGTTGTTTACAGGCAAAGTTTCAAGTATTGACTTGATAATTAAACATAATGTACTCTGCAGAAAAAAAGAGAGACCTCTCCTTTTTCTCATTATATTTTTCTCTTAGATATGCATGCATAGTCATACAAAGATAATAGGTTGTAAGCTACTGGGGAACTTTTTTAGCAAATGTCAAAGGGTCTATTTTTAATGATTCATATACATTCCTGTGCAGTGTGAAGAACCTCTTTTGAAAGTTTTGCATAGCCCTAAGATGGATATAAGAAATAATAGATGATAGATAGATAGATAGATAGATAGATAGATAGATAGATAGACAGACAGACAGACAGACAGACAGACAGACAAGAGAGAGAGAGAGAGAGAGAGAGAGAGAGAGAGAGAGAGAGAGAGAGAGAGAGAGATGATAGATAGATGATAGATAGACGATAGATATCCATAGATGATAGACAGGTGATAGATAGAGATAGATATTTCAGTTATGAGGTATTTTCTTATATTTTCACTGAAATTAATGCAGTAGTAATCATAGTAGTAGTTTTGTTTTTGATGTACCTTATAGCTAAGTACAGTAGAAAATGATAAAATATGAAATCAACAATTTGGTAAAGTAGCCCACTACATTCCAATTTGAGATCACAGTTTAAAATGTAGAACCTTGGTTACTTGGTGGGCCATAGTATTTAAAACAGTCACTTGTATCTATATTTGAAGAACAATGTTGTTAGCATTTGTCCCAGTTTAGTTTCAGCATCTACTTGTTTTGCACTGCATTGCCTAGTTATTATGATGAAACTTAACCAATGAATGATGTGATTAGGTTTTTTTGTTTTTCAGATGGCCCATTGCAGAGGCTGATGCTGTAATGGGCTATGAGAATAACCTTGAGGAACAGGAGAAAGAGCCACAACTAAGACAATGGTCAGATAAGAGAAATCTGAGTCAAGGGCAGAAATGTAATTTGAGAAAATGCCTCAGATTTGACCATCCCTAGTTTTCTTGTAGATAAAGGTTGGGAGGGGGAATGCACATTCAGACTTGCAAGATTCTGTTACTGTAACCCTATAATAAAAGTAGTATTAGTATTCATGACATTGGTTTCTTAGTCTGGTCAACCTTGAAGGGCAGATACTGATCAGGTGTAATGGTCTGTGAGAATGTCCTCGAGAGACAGGAGGAGGAAGAAGAGCTGCAGGCTAGGCAATTGTCAGATAAGAGGCAGCTTAGCCCACAGAAGGAATGGGAGGTAGCAAAGGTCTCGTAAGGGAACTTCCTTAGTTTCTTGGACTGTAAAGGCAAGAGGGTAGGGATGTACTTTCAGACTTGCAAGATTGATGTCAGCTCTTCAAAGTAGTCCAGACAAGAAGCACCAACCATGAGTATTAACACTACCTTTAGTGTAAGGTTGCAGTAACAGAATCTTGTAAGTCTGAAAGTACATCTCTTTCCCCAAAGCCTCCTGGTGAGTGAACCAGGATCTCCTGAATCTTTAAGTCCAGTGACTAAACCACTACACCATAACGGCTCTCATGTATCCTTGTAGTGTTCCTGTCAGCATAGGCTATTAGTGTTAGGGGTTACCACCTTCTCATAACACCACTTCACTGAGTAAATTCAACCCTTCTCCCTCTTGTAGCTGTTACTAAGCCTAAAGGGCAATGCTATTGGCAGATTGGAGCATGGGTCTTTGCATTCACATGTCTCATGATATTTACAGTTACTTATTAATTGTGTTTGGCACCATATGCAAGGCCTTATCATATGTCTTACAGATTGTCATGGCCAGCTCAGACTCAGAAGATGAAGAGGAGTTATAGGAGGGTCATCAGCCTGAGGGGATTCAGCTGGAAGAGTGGCAGGCTGGGAAAGCAGCATTGCTTAGCAACCAGGAGAGGCAGTTATGACTGGCCTCAGAATGTGAAGAGGCAGAGCTAACACTCAATGTAAGCTAACACCCCAATGTAAGGGCTCGCCGCAAAGAGAGGAGGGCTGAACAAAGATGCTCAGCAAGACTATTGGGCAGAAAGAACTCTGCCCTACCAAAGGAACAAATCCTGTTCATGCCGTCGCTATATAAGGGGAGCCACACGCCTCACCGATCTGTTGGCGACAACTCTCCATTTACGTCACAGCTGTGTTCTTCAACTCCTTAGCCTGCCTTCTCAAGTAGTGACCCTGGACCCTCATACCATGTTTGTTTGACCCTCTAGTACCTTATTTACAATTTGAACTCTGTCTTGCCTCTAATTTAAGCTGATTGAGTTTTTGTGGGCTGAACATGAATTTGAGTAAACTCCAGGAGACAGTGGAGGACAGGAAGGCCTGGCATGCTATGGTCCATGAGGTCACGAAGAGTCGGACATGACTAAATGACGGAACAACAACAAAAAATTTTGGGCACGAGGGACTACGATTGTTTGTTCAAACCATTTTGTCATTAGAGTCCTGTTTGAAAACCTTTTTAGTAAAGATATAAGATTTACATGTGTGTCTGTGATTTCCGTGGAGACAGGACACAGATTTCCATGGAACAAGTTGGTCATAATTACAGCTAGCATGATTCATGATTCAGTGTGCAGTAGAATGGAGTAGAAATATATACAAAATAATGATCATTTTCTGATGTGCTCTGAATTGCTTTTTATTTAATAAAAGAGGCTTTATAATGGAGAAAGTGAGTGCACTACAGGGCCACTTCTCCAGTTGTGATGTTTTAAAATCCAAATGAAACAATTAGCAAAGATAAAGATAATGTTTTTGAACATTCATTAGAACTGAAACCTGCATAATGTGACTGCTTGGATTTTGTGTGTGTGTGTGTGTCTGGAGCTGCATACCCAATGGCAAAGGGTCTTCTTCATAATAAGAACAGGGATTTTTTTCCTATAAAAATGTAGCAGGGGAAAAAATGAACAAAAGAGAATACATTAAGTCCACTAGAAATTTTTCATAATGAAAGTTAGCTTGTTTCCCCTTCTGTTGGAGAATTATAGGCTCATAGATAATATTCTGCTTAGCTCTGTTGTCAATAATGTGTTTTGTTTTGTTTTGTTTTGTTATTTATCATCTTATCTTATCTTATCTTATCTTATCTTATCTTATCTTATCATCTTATCATTATTTTATTAACACATTTATATAGCTGCCCATCTCACTAAATGTGGTGTACAACCAATAGTTAAAACTATATCATAACTATTAAAACAGTTTAAAAAATGAATAAAAACAAGATAAATAATAAAAACAAGATTGCGAGAGAACTCCCATCTAAACACAATACAACCATCGCACAGGCTCCCCAAGGGATCCCCAAGGTTGCTGGAAGAACCATGTTTTTAGAGCTTTCCGAACAACTAACAGGGATGGGGCTAACCTCATCTTGTGGGGGATGAAGTTCCAAAGGGTGGGAGCCACAGCAGAAAAGGCACATTGTCTGGGTCCTATCAGATGAAGGTCTTTAGCAGACAGGACCTGCAACATACCCCCCCTGCTGGACCCCCTGCTGGACCTGGGATATGTAGATGTGATTGGGAAGAGACGGTCCCTCAAATAACCTGGACCCATGTCATGTAGGGCTTTAAAGGTCAAAAACCAGCACCTTGAATTGCACCTGGAAGCAAACTGTCAGCCAGTGCAGTTCATGGAACAGAGGTATAACAAGTGCCATCCTAGAGGCATACATAACTGTCTGTGCAGCTGCATTCTGCACCAGTTGAAGCTTCCGGATACTCTTCAAGGGTAGCTCCATGTATAGCCCATTACATTAATCCACTCTGGAGGTGACCAGGGCATGAGTGACTGTGAGTAGAACCTCTTGGTCCAGGAAAGGGCACAACTGGCACACAACTCGAAGCTGTGAGTCTAGAAGGACCCCCAGATTATGCATCGGGTCTGTCTATGGTAGCATAACCCCATCTAGAACCCTATCTAGAACCCCATCTGGAACCAAAGATGGTAAAGTCCCAGATCCAGAAGACCCAAAAGCCCAAAGGCACTCAGTCTTGTCAGGGTTCAGTTGAAACTGTTGTTCCCCATCAAGACCCTCACAGCCTCAGGCACTGGGACAAGACATCAACAGCATCACTTAGTTCGCCAGGGGCATACTGATGATACTTCACCCCATGGTGATGGATGGTCTCACCCAGCAGCTTCATGTAGAAGTTAAATAGGAGTGGAGAAAGTACTGAACCTAGCAGCACCCCACATAGTAGGGACCACAGGTGGGACTTCCCACTCCCAATGGACACTGACTTGTACCAGCCCCGTAGGAAGAAAGAAAACCAGTTCAACACTGTACCATCCACTCCCAACACAAGGAGCTGATCCAGAAGGATACCATGGTCAATGGTACCAAAGGCTGCTGAGAGGTCAAGGAGAACAAGGACAGATTCAGTACCCATGTCCTGCTTCTGCCAGAGATCAACCAAAAGTGCGACCAATGCCATTTCTGTCCTGTGCCCAGGCCTGAATCCTGACTGAAAGGGGTCCAGAATAATATATTTTGTTTCTCTGCTCTATCAGAATCTTCTCTTTCAAAAATAGATGAGAAGAAGAAGACGACTTTGGACCAAATTACACACCATTGGCTGTTCAACTTCTCTTTCTTCATCTTAAAAGCAGCCAGGGTAGACAACAATGTCTTGGGATGCGGGGCTTCCAGTGAGAATGGCGGACTGAACGGCTTTGCTCGCTGGCTCGGCAGGTGGAACTGACAGCGTGGTGACTTTTTTTGGGCTTAGGCAGGTCTTCCTGAAGCCGCAAAATGTTCTCCGGATTAAGGAGGATTCCTGGAATCATTCCGTCTGTCCTCCGAATGGCTGATTGTAGCCAGAAGATTGCAAATTGAGCTTCGCATTCGCCTGGTAAGATCAGCTGGGAGGCACGGGATGTCATCATTTCCAAGCTGCACTGTAGCCTTAAAGGGACACTAAGTCCAGCCACCCCATTTCTTAATCACCAATTTCTATGGCTTTCTACAGCGAGGAGAAGCTAGCTCTCTTGGTGTCTAACATTATTTTTGGGTTTACTTCTTAATTAAAAAAAAATATTTTAAGCTTTGGATTTTGTTTTCCTTCCAAAGGAAACAGATATTGAGACTAAATAATTGTCTTCCTGTTACTAATTTTGTGTTAAATTTGAAGATACTGTATTAGCATTTTCCTACACATTGAATCGGCTGATCTGAACCTTCAGTTTTCTGTTCACTTTCTCTTGAAAACGTTCCGTTCACTCTCACCTCTTGTAAAAAAACTGAGGACTTTCAATTTTCACTGGTTAAGATCCTAAGGGGCGCTATAACCTACTGCATGAGACATGGAGGATTTTAAACAGATATTTTCTGATTTCCACCAGGATTTTAAGCAGATTTCTTCTTATTTTTATTGTACTTTTATGCAAGACATCCAGGACATTGTGGAAAATATAAGATCTAAAATGTGCCTTCAGGTTGGGGATGTGGTGGATGAAATTGAAGAATTTAAGAGTAATAAATACTTTTTTTAAGACTGAGCTTGGAACTATTATTGAGATGCTGGATGAAGATTGGATAAAGGACTTGGAGAAAACCAAAGGAGAGAGTGATATGCAAGCCATATGTAAAATTGATTCCCTGGTGGAATCCCATGAAAATAGCCTGGAATCGTTGAGGGGGGCAGTTGGGCTGGCTGGTTTTTTTAAAAGGAAAGCTCTGTGCATACTGTGGAGATATGTAATTGCTTTGCTTTATTATGAAGTGGGATAAGGGTTGACAATTTTTTATTTGGTTTCCTTTAAAGATTTGACTGATGCTATTTGCCTTAAAAGATTTGGATTTACTGTTTTGAATTGGTTTTTATTTGCCTTGAAAGATTTGGATTTACTGTTTTGAATTGGTTTTTTTATGGGCTTATCAAGATTATAATTACCAAAACTGTTGTATTGGGGTTAAATAATGTCAATCTGGTTATTATTATTAAAATTCCTGTAGCATTAAGTATAATAGTAGAATAAGTAAGGTAATGGTTCCCCCCGCACATTTGTGCAGTCGTGTCCGACTCTAGGGGCCGGTGCTCATCTATGTTTGTTAGCCGAAGAGCCAGCGTTGTCTGAAGACGCTTCCACGGTCATGTGGCTGCATGACGCGCATGGAACGCTGTTACCTACCCACCGAAGTGGTACCTATTCATCTACTTGCATTTGCATGCTTTCGAATTGCTAGGTTGGCAAGAGCTGGAGCTAGTGTGGGAGCTCACTCCGCACGCAGGGCTAGGGATTCGAACCTCCGAACTTGCGATCTTCTGATCGACAAGCCTGGCGTCTTACCCGCTGAGCCACCATACCCCTATAATAGTAGATTACTATTATATAATAATATAATAATATATAATTATAGTAGATTCCTTAAGCTTTTTAATTTGATTCTTATTATAGTAGACAGAAATGTATAGAATAGTGGTAGGAATGGGTTAATTAAATATGTTTTATTTTTTGGAGGGGAGAAAGAGGGTTAAGGTTTATATGATTTTTTCTTTTCTTTATTTTAATATAAGGGGGAGGAGTAACTGTACTTAGTGATTTTTATCAAGTGTTGAAGTGGAATGATTTATAGAAATAATGTGGTGTTTTGGGTGTAATATAGAGTAAGAGATTGATAGTTGAAATTTTTGTATATCCTTGCTGTTTAAAGTTGGAAGCCACATCTTTTTGTAAAATTAAAAAAAAATCTCTTTTGTGTTTTTGCACTTTCTTAGTTAAGAAAGTGGTTAAGGCATCAGGTTAGAAACTGGGAGACCATGAGTTCTAGTCCCACCTTAGGCACGAAGCCAGCTGGGTGACCTTGGGCCAGTCACTCTCTCTCAGCTCTAGGAAGCAGGCAATGGCAAACCACTTCTGAAAAACCTGAAAAAGAAAACTGCAGGGACTTGTCCAGGCAGTTTCTGAGAATTGGACCTGATTGAACAGATTAAAAAAAAATCTTGCCTACCAACTTTCCTGGACATGTAGAGAAAGAACAGCTCCTTTTTCACATATTCAGAGTGCTTTGTCTTTATTATTGTCCATCAAGGTATATAATGAGCAGATCCCTATGGACTAATTTCCATCTGCTCGTGACTGGTGGGGAAGAGAACTTTTACTCCATTAAAATCAATAAGCCTTACTTTATACACATACTCAAACATGTAGTACATGTTTGGTTGCAGACTAGAGCAGCTAAGATATTGGAGCAATTCCTGATCAGGAAAATTCATATGATAAGGTGTGTTGGGGGGTTAGAGATAGATAGATAGAGATAGAGATGGTAGAGATAGAGATGATAGAGATAGAGATGATAGATTAGAGATAGAGATAGAATTAACTAGAGATAGAGATAGAGATATAGAGATAGAGATAGAGATAGAGATAGAGATAGAGATAGAGATAGAGATAGAGATAGAGATAGAGATAGAGATAGAGATAGAGATAGAGATAGAGATAGAGATAGAGATAGAGATAGAGATAGAGATAGATAGACAGAGATTAGAGATGATAGAGATAGAGATAGAGATAGAGATAGAGATAGAGATAGAGATAGAGATAGAGATAGAGATAGAGATAGAGATAGAGATAGAGGTAGAGGTAGGGATAGAGATAGAGATAGAGATAGAGATAGAGATAGAGATAGAGATAGAGATAGAGATAGAGATAGAGAGAGAGAGAGAGAGAGAGAGAGAGATGATAGAGATGATAGAGATGATAGAGATAGATACACACAAAACACACATTGGAAGAGACAATATGGCTGGAAATGTCAAAAGCTGGATAATATAAATAGGAAAGGGCCATTGCACCCATATTCTGCTTGTCAATCTTTCATAGGCATCTGGTTGGCCTTGGTGAGAATTTTTGCTGTTTATTCGTTCAGTCGCTTCCGACTCTTCGTGACTTCATGGACCAGCCCACGCCAGAGCTTCCTGTCGGCCGTCACCATCCCCAGCTCCCCCATGGTTGAGTCTGTCACCTACAGAATATCATCCATTTGGTGAGAATACTATTCTGAATTAATCATATCTTTGGTCTGATCTAACCTGGTTCATCAACTGAAGAGCTTTGGTCAGACAGGGTGGTTGCTTTGATTATTTGTTTGCTTGTAATGAAAGAACACTAAGCTATGTTCTAATTCTTGATGACAAATATGTGAGCTGAGCACATGCTCAAAGAGACTCTGTTCCTTTATTTTATATACATAATTTTCTCCTGCATAAGAAGACTTCAGGATCACAAAGTTGATCCTGAAAACCTGAAGCTTTCCAATGCAGGCAGTGAAAATAACTCTTTCCTCCTCTTTGTTTTTTTAACAGCAACAATAAGCATGTGGAGGAGAAAAAAAATCCGAATCATGTAAAATGTACATTGGGGTATCTTAGTGATAATCAGTTCATGCCAGGAGGAAATGCTTGCAACTTAATATAAATCTGTCCTTTGAGCAATTATAGAATGTGGGTGTATGCCTCAAGTTAATAACTGTTCACAGTCCTAATCAGAAGGATATTCTTTGATTGGTGAAAATAGCTGTTCCATTTAGGCCTTTATGGGGGGAAAAAGGAGGAAGAGGAGGAGGGGGAAAGAAAAAGTAATCCTAGAGCAATGCAAAGGGTCCATTTACAATGGACACATTTACATATACAAAGATTTCAGCAACAAGTTTCTGCTATTCAGTTTTGCCTGTTCACAGCCAGTTAATCCTGGTACTATACTTTGTTGTATGATAATCTGGGGGGTGGGAGGTGGGGTGAGGAAATACCGTTTTGTGTCAGCCGTAACTATAAAAGCTTACACATCTCCACTTGTATTATGGGGCATGAGATCAAGTTCTGAGCACCACTTAGACAACCGAGGCTGATCCTCCAAAGCTAAGCCACCAAGGGCCAAGTGTACCTATAAGCCAAGAAGAGGGAAAAATGTTTCCCTGTGGTTTCAGAAAGTTTGTTTGTTTGTTCTTTAATGGTTAATAAAATCAATCTTGCAATATAGGATTACTGTGGAGTCCTTGGTGCTCTCTGAGCCTTGTTGTTTTCTTGCAGACGTTTCACTGCCAGGCTAGGCAACATCTTCAGTGCGAAAATATAGGATTACATTCTTGTATGTGGCAGGCTGGAGTTTAACAAAATGCATACAAACTCCCAATATGGACATGGTGCACCAGTGGATAAATTTTGTGACAGAAGAGGCCTAAAGGTAGGAGCATTAAACTACCACCACCCTCAACATACATAGTGACCCAAAGTAAGTTATTGTATGAAAACAGAACAGAAATTGCCTGTTTCATACTTTTAAAATTAGCCCTTTAAGCCCTTTCCATATATAGGAATAGGTATCCTATTTTGTTGAGGGGCGTGGTGGCTCAGCGGGTAAGACGCCAGGCTTGTCGATCGGAAGATCGCAAGTTCAGAGGTTCGAATCCCTAGTCCTGTGTGATGGAGTGAGCTCCTGCACTCGCCCCAGCTCTTGCCAACCTAGCAATTCGAAAGCATGCAAATGCAAGTAGATGAATAGGTACCACTTTGGTGGGTAGGTAACAGCGTTCCATGCGCGTCATGCAGCCACATGACCGTGGAAGTGTCTTCAGACAACGCTGGCTCTTCGGCTAACAAACGTAGATGAGCACCGGCCCCTAGAGTCGGACATGACTGCACAAATGTGCGGGGGGAACCTTTATCTTTTTATCCTATTTTGTTACTCTCTGTGAAATGTTCATCTTCTACTTTCAGATAAATATACATGGTATAGTTTCTACAATTGGTAATATACTCAGTTGCAGGACAAATCATTTAAGGGGAAATGTAAAGTTTTTGCAATGTTGCTGATTTAGCATAAGTAGCTACTGAAAACTTAATTTACCTGACAAGGATTTCCTTCTCTTGAGGAACTGTTTGAATTAAAGAATTCAGAACTGTACTACGAGCCTAGCTGTTGTATTTTTGCTCTCCATGTACATATGCACTCTGTCACAATGTATATCTATTATGTGCTAATGTATCACATTGGCTGTGTGTGCCAACTCATGCACAGTTGGAAGCTTTGTGCTGTGAATTCAAATGAACATATCCAGTTGCTGGGCCAGGTACTTCAGTCCTTTAAATAGAGGTATTAATCACATCTTTTTGTAGCTCATAATTCTGCAAGTTGGTTTCATATATGCATGCATATGAAGCAATGATGTCAGATTAGGGAAACATTTCTAGTAGCATTTCTAGTAGTAGCTAAAAGTGAAACAAAAACGTGCTTGCAGAACACAAGCTAGAACACTATTTCTATTATGACTACTACTGCTACTATTAGTACTTTTCCATGTTGGCTTTGTATAGTGTTAAAGAGGGGGAATCATATTCATCATATATATATATCCTGTCTTTGATAGTACACTCAAATCTCCAGCACACTGAATCCTCCTTAGCTCTCCAAGACTTCAGTTCAATGCCAATGGGACACAGTGGGAATCTTCTCAGATGAGGAAGAGAAGGCAATCGAAGACTTTACAGAATGATGAAGAACTTAAGGTCCAGGAATACAATGGTAACATTATCATCTCTATATGCTGTCATCACATAATGCTTGGGTTCATACAACATGCTAGATTAGGCTAAAATGAATTTGGTAGTTTGGGATTCAGTATCTTTAGACAACCAAGGCTGACCCCCCCAAAGCTAAACCAGATTGAACCTGTTACAACCAGGCCTATTCTTTTGAGTCATGCTTGATTCCTAGTGACTACATTGACATATTCATGTACTTTTTTCCAAAAACAATACATTTCAATAGCTACCCAGGCTATTTATTTTAAATTCCTTTGAGGCTCTCAAACTCTGCCTTAAAATAATTATTCCCTTCTTCTCCTGAAAATCTTATTCACCCACTGATCAAATGGATAATTGATAGTCTTTTTTTCTTTTTTTCTAGCCTCATGAATGAAGCTGGTGCTTAACTACACCATGTTCTGATATACAATCTATATTATTAACAACTAGACAAAAGCATCATGCAGGAACATATTCTTTGGGAAAGGTTGCTTTTTAAAACATTCTTATAACTCCACTTTATATTTTAAACAAAATATAACATTTTTATTGTATTTAATGATCTGCCCCCATTTATATTAGTTTCAAAGATGTTGGAGGATGGTGATATCAAAATTGGAACCTCTAAGGAAGATCCAAAGTGTATTTTTTTTAACTGAAAAAGAAAGAAGAAAAGCATTCTGCAGAAAGAACTCAATGCAGAGAAATCTTGAACAGAAAAGTACAGCAGACTCTGTAGGAATTTTCTATAATGCAGATGGCAAATTCATAAAAATGTAATTTCAAACTGCAAGAGCCTATTATAATTATACAAATATTATAGACTTAAACCAATCAACGAGCAAATTATCCATGATATTAAATATGTATCATACATCTATTTCACTTAATACAAGACATAGGAAAGATGGTTTAATTCCACCCTATGCAGTCCAACAAAAATAATTTCCTATGCCAATTAATTAAAATTAGAGAGGGGATATAAAATATGTTACTGTCATCAACATGAACATTTTCCTAATTCCAATTAGTGAGGGTGGGGGCAAAATTTTCTTGTTGGATCATAACCAAGAGTTACTTATCTCTTATGACTTTACTTTTGATCTGGCTCACTTTTGTACCCCAATTCATTTTTCAATTCACATAGATTAATCTCCATCCCACAAATTAAAGGTCATTCACCTAATAAAACAAGATAGACTGTTTGCCCTGTTAGTTTGTAGTTGCACAACAAATTGACTCTCATATTTTAGCTCTTTAAAACAAATTTTCACACAATTAGGTTGTTAGAGAGCTATAAGCACATTTGATAAAACATACTGTACTTCAATGGGGGCATGAATCCCTAGTCCCACGTGACGGAGTGAGCTCCCGCACTCGCCCCAGCTCTTGCCAACCTAGCAATTTGAAAGCATGCAAATGGAAGTAGATAAATAGGTACCACTTCAGTGGGAAGGTAACAGCGTTCTGCACGCATCATGCCGGCCACATGACAGCGGAAGCATCTTCGGACAACGCTGGCTCTTCGGCTAACAAACGGAGATGAGCACCAGCCCCTAGAGTTGGACACGACTGCACAACTGTGCAGGGGGAACCTTTACTGTACTTCACAGCACTCCTATGTATATGAATGATTGGCTCACATACAAATTTATTTATTTATTTATAGTGCTATTTATACCCCGCCTATCCCCTCCCTAACGGAGGACTCTAGGCAGCATACATACATACATACATACATACATACATACATACATTTTTACGATTATACAATGTCACCAACTATAGAGTGTAATTTAACCCACGCACCAGGAGAGGGGGTAAGGGAACCAGCTCTTCTAAGGCTCTGGACTACAATTCCCAGGATGCCTTAAGCCGGCTGCTGACGTCCTGTTGATGTCACTTCCAGGTCTGTCCTCACCATCGCCATTCAATCTTCCTCCGATCTTTCCTCTGGTGGATCCGGCTCCTGACAGGAGGCCAGCAAATTATCCCACTTAAGGTGGTACCCATTTATCTACTTGCTAAGCTTTCGAACTGCTGGGTTGACAGGAGCCAGGACTTAGCGATGAGAGCTCACCTCGTCGCGCAGGGTTCGAACTGCCAACCTTCTGATCGGCAATCTACAGCTCAGCTGTTTAACCTGCTGAGCCATCCGCGTCCCCAAATGGCAGGGCTTCTACTGCAATGCCATAACTGTCATCTTTTCTGTTTTAACCCTTCCCTTAGGGACAGCACTGTATGTTTATTCAACTGATTTATGTAATATTTTTCTCAGAACTTCAAGGTATCATGTGCAATACTTCCCTTTTCTATTTTTATCTACAGTGGCTTTGTGGAAAAGGTAGGACTGAAAGTTGATAGCTTAAAATAACAAGTGAGTTTCATGGCGTCATCTCCATTCGTAATCTAGTATCTTAAAGGCAATACACTGTAGTGGTTACCTACAATAAAGTTTTACATTTGAGTAAAATTCTTAATTGTGAATAGAGAAATAATCACTTTTAAAGAAAAAACTTATAGGCCTTCATTCTAAAGCATGCCAGTTGTCTTAAAAAGTGGAACAAGGTATCTTTAGACTGAAGAGGAATTCCTTCAACAACAGTGCCAAGATTTTGGGGAACTTCCTCAGATAGGTCAAGGCTGGCAGTCTTTCATGACCAATGCAGCCATGAACAACTTGTTCCTTGTGATATATGTCTTCTTTCTTTATACCTCCTCAGTCAAAAAAAGCATCAAAATATTGCTAGGTTTGTCTCTCTCTGTCTTTCCTCCCCCCCCAACCCCCAATAAATATTTAGGGTTGTTATTCTTTGGAGACTGATACACCCCCTAGAGTTTTTCTCTTCCTCATGCTCACTTCTGTATCTCTGTTTGGTCTTAGATTCAGCTTTTTGGTAATTTGTTCATCAATTCTGCAGCTATTTAAGGATATATTATTTATCTGCCTAGTAGCTGACTTGTAATACACTTTTTTGCACAGTGAGTGAGACAGTGGAGGACAGGAAGGCCTGGCGTGCTATGGTCCATGAGGTCACGAAGAGTCGGACACGACTAAACGACTGAACAACAACAAAAAGTTTGAGGGAAAGGATGCCCTGCGGTCTCTCCGTACTGCAGTTGGCAATCTCCATGGGAGCAGCAACCCGAGAAATGGCCAGCAGGAGTTGATGAACAGAGGAGGAAAAGTGGGAGGCTTTAATAAAATCCACAAATCTTACCTTCACTTTTTCCCAATTTTGCCAAACCAGACATCAGACAAAGACCCAAAGCAGAGTGGCACAGCTGATCACTTTGCTTCACAGATCAGCTTCCAAAGGGTAATTCAAATGAATTCCTTTCAAATCATATCATCCCACTCTGTACGAGCTGTCAGCTAGTGGAACAGGATGCTGCACAGAGAGGTGATGCTTCCTTTGCTTAAGGTCTTCAGACAGATGCTGGATGGCCAGGTGTCAGAGATGCTGCAGTAGACCCTTCACTAAGGGGTCTACTGCAGGTTGGACTTGATGCTCTCTAACATCCCTTCCAACTCTGATTATATTCTATGAAGCTTCCATTAGGGCTAGGGTTTGATACACTTAACAGGAATACCCATATGTATTTAACAATTTCCCCATCCGTTTATACAGTACTCCAAATTACAAGTTGGTGGCAACTTCTGTAAACATTCTGGGGACTGCAGGTAAAACTTTTGGAGGTTACAAAGGCCCTTGGGACCGAGACTGTGCACCTTCATCTTAAAGAATTTTGAGTATCATTTGCCATCCTCCCACCTTCCTCTTCAATCAGGACAATGGCAATTCCAGGAAGAATAAATCTGGGATTTGTCAGTTGCCTCCATACAGATGGAGATGACCCATTGATCATTCCTTTAGCACTGTCAAAAGTGTAATTTCACTTAGTTCCTCCATTTCTTCCTGGGCTGACCCCCTCTCTGTGAGGTTTACAATTTCCACTTGTGCCTCTCCTCTTCTGACATCTCTGAAAATCTTTACAGAGATGCCTTGGCTGATGGCAAACCAATTACATTAAAAGCAATTTCCAGGTCATCTTTGCCATTTTCTTCTTAGCATGCCGGTGAAATGCATAGCTTAGGTCAGCCAAGAGCTCTTTGCTATTAGAGAAGTGTGTTCTTCCCACTACCAAGCTTCATGGCTTACACTAATGCTATTCTGAAAATTCCCAAATGTTCCTCTCCCTCCCCGTCAATATCTTGAAAGACTTACAACTGTGCAATCTTTGCTCGGGAAACAAACATCCTAATTTTCTGTTCTGTCCATAGCATCGTAGAAAGACTCTAAAGATGGTTAATTCTGAAGAGAATGAGCTCCCCACCTTTTGACAAGTTGTACTTCAGTACTGCCCTGGCAACACAGAGTAACGTTCTGTCTGAAAGCATTGTACCTAAAGTGTTTATTGGGCCCATCTTAGTCTCTGGTGAGCAAACTTAATTACAGACCTGCCATGGAAACATCAGCATGGTTCCAAGTGATAGATAGCCATTGTTATCTCCTGAAACACCTCAAAAGAGGCAGATGGAGTATTTAGGTAAATGAACAGAGCAGATGCTCGCAGAAGATGGGTGGGAAGAAGCAATTGCCATAAAGTGAGGTTTAAAGAACATTAGGCTTATTGTAGACAAACTATGTTGTTTTCATTTTTGGTCTGTTGATTTTTACTTTATCTAAGGGAACTCAGAAATATATCCAAAAAGAAAATAAACCAAGTGAAGATCTTTCCAAGATCACTTTTAAATGGAGAACTAAGGGAACACTTCCTTAGGATAAATGAAATTCTTGGGAAATCTCAGTGACCAGTCTTTCAAGATGGTCCTATTCACATGACATAAAGAGTCAGCATCGGTCATTACTATTAACTGCAAAAAGGCTCAGTGCATATCTAGAAAATCCTGGATTATGTGCAGGTGACCAATATTGGCACATTGATTCAAACTAACACATGCATTGTTTACATTAACTCTCAAATTATTCCCATCCAAATACTTTTGGCTACATTAGCCAAAGGACAAAAAGTGAGCATACAGACACACAAACTATGTTTTATATGTGATGCTTATGTTCATGTTTAACTAAATCATGGTTTATACAGTTTTCAAATGACATAAAGAAACATACTAGCCACATAGACTGGCTCTGTGTGACAAGCTTTATTTCCAATACTGTTTAATGGCTCCATGGAGATGGGACAGTAATCACAGGATACAGAATAAAGTTTCATTATTTTATTAAGAATAGCTAAGCTGCAAATGAGAAGAGCCACTGCCTAGTTGTTTGATGCCCCCCCCCCCGGACACCATTTGGGGCATTTGAGAGCATTTAAGGGGCAAATAAGTTTTGGAACCCATTTCGCACTTTAAAACCAGCATAAGGAGGAAGGGAAGGGAAGGGAAGGGAAGGGAAGGGAAGGGAAGGGAAGGGAAGGGAAGGGAAGGGAAGGGAAGGGAAGGGAAGGGAAGGGTTTTCACACCAGGGAGATTCTGGGAGCTGCAAATGGGATGCTAGGGGGTCAGGGGCTACCAGCCACTGGCTTATGAAACAAAAACAAATAATTATTTCACTTATTTTCATACAAAGTCTTGTACTTTGTGTCTTCCAGTTCTATGGACCAAACATAAAACATACTTTACTCATTTTCCACATCAACACACTTTTATCTATGAAGACAGACTTTTTTCTTAAAAATGCAGTGATTTCTTCTTTAATTTTTTTTTAATATGTGGGAGGTTACTTAACCTTAAGATGCCATGAGGGCAAAAACGCTTCACACATTTTATTATTGATGAGACAGGCTCCAGATATTAATTGACTTGAATGTTCCATTTTAATTTAAAATACAATTGTATTTGGTTGAATAGGTAAAAGTTCACATGCATATGGCACCAATCCTTAAAAGAGGCTATAATATTAGCAGGCAAAGTTCCTTGTCCAAAAGAATTAGATTTATTTTTAGCAATCATCTCTTTCTTTATTCCAAAGTCATACTAATGTTGAAAACAAGTTAAAACAAGCTCTGATGTAGTGCATTAAATAAATCTAAAGAATTGACATTTCTTTTCAAATTATTACATAAGTGACTCTTGTGTAGCTTAAGATTTTGCATCACTCTGAATCTCTTGCCTCTTTTAAATGTTTGGTACCTTTGGAACAGGTTCACTTAAGAGGATGTTGGAATCATGTGGTCAATGTCCCTGAAAGCCAACAAATCGAATGTTTATAGGTAACTTATAACTGGATCAGTCCAAAGAGGGTGATGGGTGTGTGTACCAGTAGGGAATGTTGATCAATCAGGATTGTTTCTTGTAGAGAAATTCTTGTATATATGTCAGCCTTGCAAGGTAAACTAGATAAGAATCACGACCAAATGATCTAATTCTACTTCATTGTAATGCTACATTAACAGAATCTTGTAAGTCTGAAAGTACATTTCTTCACACACACCCCGTCTCCTTTACACTCCAAGGAGCTAGGGAGGGTCCCTTCTGAACCTCTTGTCCCACCCACTACCCAGCTGTGGGCTATGCTGTCTCTTATCTGACCATTCCTTAGGCAGCATCTCTTGGCCTAAGTCTCTTAAGTTCTTTCTCACATACCATTACAATATATCCTGATGAGGATTATACATGAACTGTCCTGTTCATACCCTTTCTCTTCCAATAAATGGGAAGGGATTTATTTTTTAAAAAATGATTATAGCATTTATGGAGGAAAAATCAAATTGCCTACCAAACCAACTTCTACACTAACTGATAGGCAATGGTAAAGTAACATGAAATAAAATTTTCTCTCCCCCTCTGTCTATGTCTCTGTCTCTCTCTTATTATTAGTAGGCATTTTTAAAAGGTTATTGTTGAATGATCCCTGAAATGCCCTTTTGAAAGAGAGGATTGCCTTAGTCTTTTTTTTTAAGCCTCTTTTTATCCTGTTGTTTAAGCTATTATTAAGATCATGTGATTTCACATTTTATTATACAAAGAAGCTTTGGTATCTCTTTGGTACTATTTATGAAATACAGTCTACTCAGAGCTGTAAATCCATTCCCATATCATCTGTTGGAATCCAGAAGCTGTTCTTTGCAAATTGTTTGGCTTTGAGGCAGCTATACAGAATACTTTGAACTGCTTTAGGTAGGTGATACAACCAGTAAACAAACAAACAAACAAACAAATCTCAAGTACTTGAACGGCTTCTACAAGACATGACCAAGCTAACGCTGTCCTTATAGAATAGTGGGTTTCCTAATCTTAAATTCACTTGACATATATAGAAATATTTGTACTAAAATAACACCACTCTTTTTGTTAAAAAACCAAACATAATTCATGGTTTTTATTATATTTCTGCACTGATTTATTTCCAGAGATTTCCAACCCACTACTTAAATAGCAATCATTCTGAAAGTGAAAGTGAACGGTCCTCTGTGCAAGCACCGAGTCATTACTGACCCTTTGGAGGGACGCCGCTTTCGCTGATGTTTTCTAGGCAGACTTATAGCGGGGTGGTTTGCCATTCCCTTCCCCAGTTGTGATTCCCTTTCCCCCAGCTTAGCTGGGTACTCATTTTACCGATCTCGGAAGGATGGAAGGCTGAGTCGACCCGAGCCGGCTACCTGAGAAACCAACTTCCACTGGGATCGAACTCAGGTCGTAGGGAGAGTTTCGGTTGCAGTACTGCCACCTAACACTCTGCACCACACAAATCATTCTAGAGACTGGAATAAAGTGACATTTGCAAGGAAAAACCTTTCAACAGCCTATTAACATTCATGCATAACAGTAGTGCAACATAGAAAAAAAAATATTCCACATTTTTTTCTACCTGTTTTCATTGAGGTATCCTTCCTTCCTTTCAGAGAATTTCACTGCACTTTCATGAGTGAAGTACAAAATTCTTCTGTTTTCCATTATTTGTTTTTCCCTTTTTCAGATTAGGAAGTTTGCAATTGAGTCATATTCCCAACTGGGTTGTTGGTAACTCCCCAAAGGAGTTTCCTGCAAAGGGGAGGAAACAATATCTTGAAGACCGCAAGGCCTTCTTCAGGCACCAGTGTGATGTTCTGCAATGTTAATGAACCTGTTTCCCAGCTACGGCCACACATTGAATGGCTTAGCTTGCCTTTATGAAGCCATTTGGAAGATGTCTTCGTTTCAGGGCAACAAAAACAACAGCCAAGGTTTTGCAAATTTTCATAGAGAATCCTGTGATGGGGCTTGGAGTAGCTCTTTTTTTTCTTCTTCTTTATCTTCTTCTTTCCTGGCAGTGCAGCCTCTCTCAGCATCCTATAATAGAACAGCTTCTCTCATTTTACAGTGTGATTACAAACTCCATCATGGTGAATTATATGGTGAGCTAAATTGGTTTCCACTTTCCACAAAGCCAGAATATTATCATGCACAAAAAAGTGTACCAATGTAGAAACAATATACAGTATGTCCAGCTTATCAGAGCCATGACTATGGAAATCCATTCCCTGGTCTCTGGTATTCCATCAGTAGCAGGTTCGCTGCTAATGACATCTGCTCTTATATGGAAACAAGCTCTCAATCTGGTGAATATGCTTCCTTTTCTTTCCCCAACCCTTGAAGGCATTCTGAACAATATGGACTGCTCTTCAAAAGAATGATGAATATTTCTTGGAAGGCATTTATCTTTCTCAGGCTGCCAGAGTTCCTGAAAATGCTTGTTGGCATGCTGTCTAAGCACCATATATAACTCCTCTAAACTTTATGTTAAGAATTCCTATTTGTACCAAGAAATCCTGGCTATGAACCAACCCAGTTATGGTTAGTCCTCATTAACCGTTAGTGTCAGTGGTTTAAATCCACTGGCCTATTTGAGTTGTTGCTTCCTCATACTCAGGAGAATACTGGAAGTGTTATAACTGCTACCCTGTTCCCAAAAATACCACTCTCTTTCCTTCTGCTTTGATAGACGAAAGGATGTGAGGGTGGGGGTGATATTTGGTACTCCTCTTGTTTCTACAGTGCTTTCCTTTTCATTTTATTATTCATTTTAAACATTGCCTTTACTCTGTTCTTCAACCCTCTCACAGCATCTTACAAACCTCAGCCATTGCAACTCTGAAAGGGGTGGCATATAAAGGAAAGGATTGGGGAGAGAAGGGGAAAAATATCACAATGAAGAAAGGTTGCCAAAAAAGATGGAAATGTGTACACATTCTGGGTCTTATTCCTTTTTCACTTCCCTGGTATCACTACTGCTCAGCAGATGACAATCCCTGGACCAGGGTTTCTCAATCAGGGTACCATGAAACCCTCAGGTTCTATGAGAGATCACTAGGGGTTCCCTGGGAGATCATGATTTATTTAAAAAATATTTCAAATTCAGGCAACTTGAATTAAAGAGGTAAATTTCATTCTTTATTTTTAGTTTAAGAACACTGTTAATGCATCTATACAAGCCTACACATGAAACGAATATAATAATTTTGTAACTTCTGGCCTATATCTGAGCCTGAATGTGCAGGGGTTCCCTGAAGCCTGAAAAATATTTGAAAGGTTCCTCCAGGGTCAAAAATTTGAGAAAGGCTACCCTGGACAATCTGGTCTCAGTAGCTAAGCAGAGTCAAGATTGGTGAGCACTTGGATGGGAGACTACTATAGAATAGCAGGATACAGGCCAGACTGGAAGTCAGGAGAAAAGAAAAAAGCATACCCAGGTTGCAAATGGCAAACTACTTTCACATTGTTGCTTAAAAAACTACATGGATATAAATAGGGGTTGAGCTTGAACTGACAGTATCTTTAGAGCTATCTAAAGAGCCCTCTTTCAATCTCCTTGCTCTAACTTGAATTGGAAAAATCCTCGAGGGCAGCTGTGAGTTAATGTAGATAATATTCAGCCAGTTGAATTAATAAACAGACATGAATTATTAGGGAAATAATTATCGTGCCTAAAGTACTTTTCCCTAACTTTGCATCCACCAGAAGTGTTTTATTATTTGAATTTATCCCCGCCCATCTCTACCATGGTAGACTCTTGGATTGCAATCTTCAGCAGCCTAGGTTATAGAAATTCCTTGAGCTATGGTAGTTTTGGTAGCTGCAGGCCCAATATACCTGGCCTTCATTTTCTTTAAAGTATTGTGGAACATCCGGCTACATGGTAAGAAATCAGAAATTTGGCAGTATGGTGGTATGGGTCTTTAAGGGATGGGCAAGATCTAAGAAAAGGAAAATACTTGGGCATTTTCCAGGAAATGGAAAGGAATGCAACTGATAAATAGGAGGAGACTGATTTCCAGAACCTGACAAATCAGATTTAGCATTCTCCATTCAAACAATTATGTACTTCAGTAATACTGTTATTACCATTAATTAAACATCAAGGAAATTATTGCAGAGAGGAGAGGAGAGGAGAGGAGAGGAGAGGAGAGGAGAGGAGAGGAGAGGAGAGGAGAGGAGAGGAGAGGAGAGGGAGGAAACTGGAAAAAGCCTTTGAATTTCACACTGCAAACTTCAGGTTGTGGGAATGATGTGGGCTTTTATGTGGGCTTATTTTCATAAAAAGAAAAAAATGGCCCAGTTTAATAGGATGGTCTCTCTTTGTGAATCCCAAAGGTTTCCTGAGATTTTGACAATTTCACCCCAATACTGAGATTTGATCATAGAACATCAAATGTTTCTTAGAAATCTCTCAAGGATCCCAGAATCTCCAGAGTTTAGAAGAATACTGAGATTTTGTGACAACTTATGAATTCTCTGGAGTGTTTGGTGCTTTTGCATGGAAGATTACCAAATGAAATTTGGAGGCTGTTGTGCAATGATACCTAGGTCTGGAAAGATTACTGATCCTTTAAATGTGGAATAGCTAAATAATAAAAAAGACATTTTCTTTGAACCCCTTCCACTTTACAGCAGAAATTCTGTTGATTTCATCTACTAAACACTGTAAGATAAGACAGTTTTCACAGGCACCTTAACATTTACCATAGACAGAAATATGATTAGTTCCCCACCTTTCTTTAGATACATTTTGTGCTTTAAAGCTGCACAGACACATAATTTAAAGTAACACCCAATGACATAGGTTATTGGTACCTTTTTGACTGATGCCAATGAGATTTGTGTCATGCTTTGATTCTCCTACAGAGGAGACAATAGCATTTGAGGGGAGGAGGGAGGGAATCTTATTACTGCTGTGGTCTCTGTTGCAGTTTCAATCAAAAAAGGCAATTGGAAGGTCATATATTTGAGAGTTTCTTTTCAAAGAAACCTGTTAGGCATTACATGGAAGAATATAATCACACAGAGGAACTACTTGGCTTAAATTTCTGTGTGACTTGGAAAGGTAATTTGATCCATATATTGGAGCACTTGTACTTTGGATTGGAACATTGACATAAATCCCAAGTTTCATCTGTAGCAGCACACCATATCTAAGGGTGTGTGAGTGTGTGTGCATAGAAATTGGAATGCAAACATAGTTCCATTGGGAAGATTAATCAGTTAAAGCTCAAATTATCTGTGTATCACCAGGGAACATTATCATGTACACCCAGATTTTCCACTGAGTATAACTATTTTATTCATTCATTAAAATATTTTATTATTTTTTAAATTTACTATTAAATTCATCCTGGGTCTTTCAGCTTATTTAAGTACCAAACGTGGCTTGTAATAATAAACAATTTATAGCCTGCCACCTGCCCTAGGGATCTCAGGGCCAATTACAAGTCATAAAATCCACAGGATAACATCCTGAAATGAAATAAAAAGAAACCATACTTTAGAAGATGAAAATGGCCATACTCACCATACTAGAGAAGCAAAGATTTTTAGAAAGGAAAATAGCAGGTGGCCAGGCTGTAGTTGTTAAGTCCAAATGCAAGAGTGAACAGTCAGAGCACAACCAGAAGATGGGATTCCAAAGAAAAGAAAGTATGTCTGGCTCTTACATACTAGGAGATGTCTTCTTCAATAACCCCCATCTTAAATGTACAAGGAGACAGTACAGTTCTTCATGCTTTATGATCTCTAAACATTATTCCAGGCTACAGTCTTGCTTCTACATTCTGCCTTAGTTTCAGGTTTTTTGTCATCTTTGCGGGCAGACCCATATAAAGTGCATTGCAATAGTTTACCTGGGAGGTTACTAGAACACTGCTGTATCCCAGCCTCCCCATCCAGAAAAGCTCATAGCTGATGGATCAGTTGGGCATTGAGCAACATAGATATTCAGGCTCTATATTTGCTCTTTCAAGGATGTGCAACTCCATCCATAGTGAGAAACTATACCTTCTCTAACCCAGCTCAATATCAATGCTTTGGAGGTAGTTTTACATTTCTTTTCCATTTTTCAACTTGTTCTTATTTATTTTCAGGACAAATATGTCATTTCCATTCTCTGATGTTTTCCTGAGATAGAAGGTGGCCAAGGGATGCTTCCCTATCTTTCATGGCATAGTTATTTCTCCAGTGGCCTGCAATCTCCCTGCTTTTTCATACATTCAGTCTCAAGGGAAGACATCAGGAGATAATTCCTTTCTCAGCTCAGGTAGGGAAGTTACAGAGTGAGTAAGAGATGGCTAACTGAAAAACAAGCAAACTAATGAATCTCTCCAGGATACCCTGGCACTTTATAACAACAATAAAGAATAAGCTCCAAATTATCACCAAAAATACAGAAGCACCCTGAGAATGAGGTAGGAAAGCACTTTTGCAGGGAAAGGAAAGTTCTGGGAACTTTCCCAGATTTTGGCACAGTATTAGTCAGATTAAATATTTCCAGAGGGCCTAAATGATAGAGACCTATATTAAAGTATCCTTTGTTGTTTATTTTTGGAAGGAGAAGATGGGATTAACAATCGTGGTGTGAGCTCATATGTTTTTGAGGTCCTGATCTGTCAAAAGAAAAACATGTCTGAGGATCACTTGCAAGAGCTTCATCATTCTACTGGCTTCCAGTATCCATAATTGTATGAATATTTTAGATACTAACACTAGATTCAGTTTTCCAAGTGTCATCTGCCTTAGATGAAAAAGTACAAAAAATCAAAGGAAGGAAGGAAGGAAGGAAGGAAGGAAGGAAGGAAGGAAGGAAGGAAGGAAGGAAGGAAGGAAGGAAGGAAGGAAGGAAGGATTCTCCAAAGGATTGGAGTCTTTTCAGAAAAAGTAAGTATTGCAACGAGTTTGTTCATTAAGGACTGAATGCTAGCTGGAAGAAGCAGGATGGGGAAAAATGGGATCTGGGGATAAAACAGAAATATAATATCAAAAAGAGGGCATAGATGGTGGAGTGGAACCTTGAAGAGGAACACTTTATATTGTGACATTTTTGTTATAGTTACCTAGACTTTAATCTGCAACGTAATGCCGTTATGTGGAACTCTCCCCCGCCCCAAGAAATTATCACTGCTTGTTAAATAACAAAAGCAGCTTTTTTTGAAGCAAGCATGAAAACATTGAATTGCCATACTGAAACACTATTTCACACTTCTTCACACACAAACTGTGTACAGTTACCGTTAACCTAATAAACAGCTGTGGATGATCCTGCTTACAGTCCACTTTCAGTCCACTTGCATTCTTAAGAATGTGGGAGGGAAGTTACACGTTTTTAATCAATTGTAACAGCACTATTATTACTAGCATCATGCAGTCATTTGCTCACTTACATCAATGTAGTCAATTCCCTATTACTGTATAGAACTGCATTCTCATTTTAATATGATCAGAATGTTTTGAGATCAATAATTCAACTTAATTTAGTTTCCTTCAAGGACATCAGAGAAATGAGCATAGAGGAAAAACTCCTCCCCACCTTCTTTTTATGAATCCTAATGCTTAGTGGCTAATTTGCAAATTACATTTTATATACTTGGAGTCCATGTCCAGTATTAACTGCCCTAATCATATACTCACTGAGCCTTGTGTCTTGCAATGGGGCAATTGCAATTTAGATCTTCAAAAAATCTTGCAGGGGATAAAATTGGTTATTGACCAGAAGGAACAGTTTCCCAAATTTAATTCTGAAATTTCCAGAGTCTAAAACTGGCATAAAACAGCTTTTATTTTACTTTTATTTTTACAAATGTTCTTTGTCATATGTAAAAAAAAACGCTGATAGGGTTTGTATGGTTATATCTAAAAATAGTCTTCCTAGTGTACAAATTTTAAGTCCCACCACTGAATGCTGATTTTCAATGTTTATTTGGATATTTGCTTGTTTATTTATTTATTGTCCTCCATCCACTCAGTGTTTTGGGAGTGTGAAGAATCTAACATAATGCAGTGAACTCCATTTTCTTTGAAGAAAGCAGATTGGGTCAGTTCACACAAACTAGGCTAGGCTCCAAAGGAATTGTGTAGTTCACAGTTTGGCATGTTCTGTCTTTGTATTTTGTGCGTGTGTGTTTGTGTGAATTGGACTTTGAAGAGGCAGGATAGGAAGAGTATTGACACTTTTGAACTTTGGTGTTGGAGAAGACTCCGGAGAATACCGTGGACAGCCAAGAAAACAAACAAATGGATCATCAAACAAATCAGCCCAGAGTTCTCACTCAAGGCACAAATGACCAGGCTCAAATTGTCCTATGTCAGACACATTATGTGAAGATCTAGCTTTCTGGAAAAGGCTCTAATGCTGGGAAAGAGAAGAAAAGGATGATCAGGTGGATGGACTCAATTACAGTAGCGATGGATGCACCATTGGAAGACCCAAAAGAACAGGTTAGGGACAAATCATCATGGAGAAAAGCTATCTATGTGGTCGCTAAGAGTTAAAAATTACTTGATGGCACATAATCAAACCATCAAATCAAGTGTGTGTGTGAATTGGGCCATTATGTTAAACCAGGGGTCCCCAACCCCTGGGCCACAGACCGGTACCGTACTGGTACTCACTGCCATGCCAGTCTCCAACTCAGAGGAAGAGGAACCGATAACAGGAAGAGGCGGGGAAGGCGCGAAACCTGAGCCTGAGCCAGAGCAGCTGATAGGAGGAGACCACGAAGCAGAAGCACCTACACATATCAGCACATGGCAAAGGAGGCTAGAGAGGTGGGCCGAGCAGCGCAAGGCTCAATTGTTTCCCACCTGCAAACGGTGTGAAAATCAAAGCCTGGCCGTGCACACTTCTGTCGCCCGAACTCCAGCCGCCTGAACTCCAGCCGCTGCCTGTAGCATAATGCGCTTGAATCATCCCTAAGCCATTCCCCCACCCACCCACCCCAGTCCGTGGAAAAATTGTCTTCCACGAAACCGGTCCCTGGTGCCAAAAAGTTTGGGGACCCCTGTACTTAAACCATAGTATGGTTTACTTGTTTGGGCATTGCATGTTTTGTAAACACAGCAGTTTTGATTTGTTTATCTGGTGAAAGTGAATTTGGAACATACACAGGTCTTCAAAAGGTCTAATTCATTTCACCATCTTTTATTATTATTATTACTATTGGTGCCTGACTTGGTCTGCTTATCATAAATAGGAAATTCATATGTTGGCTGAGATCCAAATAATGTACTTAAAAGAAATTGCAACTCTCAGATTTATATATTTTCACAGTCTGGTAATGCTTCCCTGCAAGATGCAGATAACACCAAAAGAAACCGTGATCACAAAGAAGGTATTTATAAAAAATATATATTTCCATGAAGTAGGAAACAATACAGGTATTTTGCTTTCTGGTTTTTTTCCCCCCTTTCTTTCTCTGAATACAATACATTGAGAAAATTTAAAAAAAAAAGCTTCCAAACAGAAATAGGGAAAAAAAGTAAAATGATTTTTATATACCACTTAATTTTATTATACAGACGCTACTTCTAAATGATAAGTTTCCATTACAAATTGGGGATGCCAACAGCTTCCATGTGTTGTTTTCTCTGAACAAGATTTCCATACAGAACTATGAATATTCTAAGGAATAAAAGAAATAAAAGCTAAAACATTAGCAAAAAAATTATATACACACTGGATCCTCTTCTAATACAGTAGAAAACCTTATGGTGTCGTGTGTGGAATTTTTAAAGTCTAGAATCATGCTTTTGTTTTGTTTTTAATATTCACATGAACCGGTTTGCTTCCAGCTGTTTGTGCTTGTACTGAACATAGTTAGTAGGTTTATGATATAAATATAAAAAAACATCCAAAGTTAGTTTCCTCTAGGGACATTTTTCACCTTGCTAGCATTCATTTTTTACTCCTCTACAGCTAACATTCCTTGTGTTTTCTTTTTGAAAAAGCATGTTTCAATTAACATTCACTATATATAGAACAAATAATTCTAAAACTTTATCAGTGGATATACTTTAGATGGTTCTTTTTTCCTTATACTCTTCCAAAAACCAATCTTAATAAATAAAAACAGTAATGGACATCAATAAAATATTTATTTCAAGGATTAAACAAATAAATGCATTCTTTAGCAATAAAACCAGCTTTTGTTTCAGATATGTGAGTCCATCCTCCTTCATAGATTCCTCTCCTTTTTTTTTTTCCTTATCAAAGTCAAAGAAGGAGCAATCCTTCTAGAAAACAATCCATATTGTCAGATTTCCTCCCCACAACTGTGGATTTTGAATCCTGTCACTGGAATGGATTAAGAACATGTGAATATTTTAAGGCTTGACACAATATTTAAAGATGTTATTGTTCGGTCTGTGGTGTTTTTGCAGCCAACAATTATCCTATGTACAACTTTGAGTCACTGCACAGTTGAGGCCAAGAAGGTTTTTATCAATCCTGTCTTTAAGAAAAGAAAAAAAATCAGCATTGAAAAGACGACAGATATTGCTTTAAACTTTTATTCTTTTTCCTTTTCCCTTGTGGAATCTTTGTGGGCAGTGGGGAGATCAACCCTTTGTTCTTAATGGACTATCAGAAGATAATCTTCTTTACCAAAAAAAGTCCTACAGAAGTCCATTAGGAAGGGAAACACCTTCTCCATTGCATTACTGGTTCCCGTCACCAAAGACGATCAATGCTCCAAACCCCATCTTCAGAGTGGTCATGTGAATATAGAATATCCAAAGACTTCTAGACACTCTACATACTTAACGCCACACTCCACGAGACTCAGACCTCCTAACATATATTTTTTGACTTATGTACTTTTTTTGGTTCAACATTACAATGTAGTTGATTTTTAAAAGATGACTGGTGCTAAAGTTGCCCCTAAACAAAAAGCCACATTAGTCATAATGAACTGTGGTGGCCCTAGAATATTACATGAGAGTTTAAGTCAAGACTGGGGGAAAAAGTGAACATTTGTAATCCACTGTCAAGTTTCTTTGTCACTTTCACCCACTGAATATAGTTCCCCAAGTCTTTTAAAACGGGGTCCCCATTCACTGAGGTAGTCAAAATTCTGATCTGAGTCTGAAGTTGACGACTCTAAAGAACTTAAAGAACCAGCCACTGATCCTCTTCCCTCATAACCATATATCTGAATAGAGTCATATGGAGGAGCTGTGGGATCATTATCAGCCTCATGGAGTCTAACGTTGATAAATTCATCAACGTCAACCCCATTAGGGACTGGTGCCAGCCCTTGTCTGGGCATAAATTGAAGATCAGGTTTAATATCCTTACGGGGTAAAAATCCATTTATTCCATCTGGGTTCTGCAGTGTTGCAATGTCGAACGCTTCTGTGTCCTCTTCGCCGCCACCTTCATCATCATATCGGATTATGTTTTCTCTCACATCTTCATCATCTTTGATAATCAGAGGCTCATTCTTATGTCTCCTTAATGTTACAAAAAGCACCACAATGACTGCAAAGGAAATATTACAAAATGAGTACCAGAGTACCGCCCCTAATACAAGGTCTGGAATCATAGGGCTTAATTAGAAGTTCAATTATATGGGGCCAAATGAGGATACCCCCAGAAACACCCCACTTGAGGGGTGTTTATGAAAATGTTTTGAGAAATATTTATGCTTTGCTGAAATCTGCTTTGAAATTTCTCAAAAAAAAATTATTCCCCTTCAAAAAGATGGTACTTGAGCATGTTCTCATCCCTCTCATGGTGATGTTTCAAGTTTATTGACTACCAGAAATGGAAAGGGATGATACTTTTGGAGGGTGGGTTTTGTTGTTATGGTTATTGTTGTTGTTACACATTTTTCTATCAATCTGAAGGCACCCAGTTGTCCAGACCAACTGATCTGAAACAAAGAAGCAAACAAGCACAACAACAAAAAGCCCTCAATTGGAGGAGTTTCTTCCTGTGGTGTTTCCTTAAGATTGACCATAAGTATGAAACATCAGGGAGACAAGAAAGGGTATTCATATGCATCTTTGGTTACTTTAAAATTAAATAATTACAATAATACAGCACTCTACCTGTGAGAAGTTTACTGAAATTCTCTTCTCCTTTGGAAAACAAAGGAAATTTCTTTAGAAAAACACACTTGGAGGCTAAAGAATGAGAAAGACCTATGTCCATGTACTGTATCTGCTAAATCAGCCCTCCCCTACTTGGATTCTCTCCAGATGTATGAACATCAGTTCTCAGAATTCTTAGCAACGGCCACCTGCTGACTGGAGGATTCTAGGAGTTGAACTCTACTGCATCATTACTTTAGTTCTGATTTAAGCTTTGTACCTACAGACTGTTTTTTTGTTTACTTCATTTATACTGAAGATGATTTGAAATTAGCCAGAGATGAGTATTTAAGCCTGACAGTTTGCCTGATAAATACAGTCTAATGGAATGTTGACTCATTTTCAGGAATGTTTCACTTGCTTTTTATGTCACCATTTTATGCTCTTTGCATCTCTCACATTAGGTTAAATTTGTATTAATGCTGTTAGGCATCTGGGTTGCCATTTGAAGGAAAAGTGAACATAATTGGAAGAAACTAAATGTATGAATGACTTGAAGTGGCATATAAAAATCAGCAGGAGTTAGGTTGAATCAATCTATACTCAGAACTCTTTCCCAGGCACAGAAGTTCTTCCTGAGAAGTGTATTTGTTTATTCATGAGATTTGTATCTCTCTGATCCAGATAATCATGGCAGCATACATTTCCTCCTGTTGGCATTTTTTTCTTCTATCATAATTAGACTTTGGGGTAGGTTGGGATTTGAATATGATTTAGAGGAAATGCTTTGAATCTCACACAAGTCTAACCACAGCACCCTTCTGCTTTCATTAAAGGAGATGCCGATTTCCTTCAGGCCTGTGAAATTGAAAAAAGATGTGGCTGCTTTAAGAGTCACATTTCAAGGATTCAATTAGTGAATTCAGTCTTTTAAGGCTCACACAGAAACCTGAAAAAGGATGTACATGGTTTAGTGAACGTCAGAGAGATTCCGTTCTCCTGAATCATTTTTGAAGTGGGCACAGCCCTGATAGTGGCCAGACCCAAGTCACCTGATGAACCTCTATGGCCAAATATGGGTTTCTGTGGAGATCTCCGTCATCCCTTTCAACACCCTAATCACTGTACCGTTCATGTCTTTCCCAGCAATATATTCATACGTACCTAAAAGCAAAATGATGCAGGCCAGAATTGCTATTAAAGCACCCATGCTGAGACCAATAGGGAGGACATAAGCTTCAGCATTGCAGGACTGGGCAATGCCATCATTGCTGCAGCCACAGACCTTAATGGTAAGAGTACTAGTGCTGCTCATTGGAGGATTCCCACTGTCACTGATGATGATGGGTAAAAAATAGACTTCTTGTTTCTGCCGGCTGAATCCGTTGCGTTTTGTCAAAATGTTGAAAGTATTATCTGGAAGGGATGGGGTAGGCAGGATGGAAGGAGAGAATACAGTTTTTAGTTTCCCCAAAAGTATGAGCCTTGTGGTACCTTCCTTGTCTTATTTCTGTGAAATATTCTAAATATTTGCTATTAACAGAAGGGCCAAGATGGTAATGTTACAATGTACGTTTGCCTATTTATTTTTTATGTTCATTTATCAAATATATGGACTTACTTACCTTGCTTGATCTTCTTTCCTCTGGGTTTAGACTGTTAAGTTCAGACATTTACATGTGTAAGTGTAATGATGTGTTTGTACCCCCAGTCTCCACATCCCAAATTCTTAGGAAATATTATTATCATTAAATAAGACCATGGAAACATATATGCATGGGCCTGCACACACACAAACACATTCACAAAATTAAGTATTTGGGCCCCAACGTAAATGATATGCCAGAGCTATGCAATGCTTCAGATTCAATTCAGAAGTAATTGGTTTGGAATGTGAATGCAGCACCTGCCTGTAATTCACTTAAATGGCCACATTTCCAGAACTGTGTGTCTAGTTCTGATGTCTTCCAAACTATCTAATTCCAATAAAATCTGAACTATTATATGTGTGTGCGCCCCTTTGAGTCAGTGTTGACTCCTGGTGACTGCCTCGATAAAACTCTGCACTTTTCTTGGTAAGATTTCAGAAGTGGTTTGCCATTGCCTCCTTCCTAGGGCTGAGAGAGAGTGACTAGCCCAAGGTCACCCAGATGGATTTATGCCTATGGCAAGACTAGAACTCACGGTCTCCCAATTTCTAGCCTGGTGCCTTAACCACTACAACAAACTGGCTCTCTGTTGTTTATCCTTATTATATACCTGGGTTCACAGCCTTGTGCCCATTAGATTATTTGCATTTCAATTCAGTTTAGTATGGTAAATTATAAGAGCTTGTGGGAGATATAATCCAGAATATCTAAGGGGCACCAGATTGTCTACCCTTGATGTGCACAGTTGCATCTTTTGAAAACTTGGAAAGTCACAAAATGATTCTTAAAAGTCCATCTCATCTTTACTTATACATCCACCAGTGACCTCATAGACATCTCTGGGAATCAAACAAACTGATAAGGAAAGTAATTCTATTATGGTTGTTGTGGGTCTTCCGGGCTGTGTGACCGTGTTCTGGAAGTTGTGGTTCCTAACGTTTTGCCAGCATCTGTGGCCAGCATCTTCAGAGGGCCATGCTCAGGTAGAGTGGCAATGTTTGTTGCCACTCAACAACCATCGAACTCCGGCCGTGAAAGCCTTCGACAATACATTAATTCTATTATCTTCTTCCAGCATTTCTTACTTGTTCTCACATGGATAAATTCCCTGTTTATAATCAACAAGCATGTCTGATGCATAGCTTCACCTTCATTTGCACCTTGACAAATGGTCCATATTTATTAAGTTTTGCATGCAGGAGAGACTTTAAAAAAAAGTCCCTTTCATAAATATTCAAACTAATATAGTCCCAGTTTTTAATTCCAATATACAATCTGCTACAAGTACAGATTCAGTGGTGCAGTTAAATAATATTGGATTCTGTACCTAATGATATTATATTGGTTCCCCCTTTAAAATGGGATAACCAAGTTCTTGTGGACGTTCTTTGCTCTTTGTGTAATGTAACCCTGGACCTCTATCTTAAATTTATGGCTTCACTGTAGCAACTCTTTTGAACAAACTTTCAATTTGAGTCACTAACCCTTTCAGTCTAATGATAAGATGTCCCATACTCAGATTCTAGAGAAGAGATAAAAATGGAAGAGGCACATGAGGGAGAAAGGCAGGAATTTGAACCTGGCCATTTAATTGCATTCATCTGGATCAATGGAACAAGCATTGGCCATCGTACAGAAGATGGGGAGCTGTTGTTAAGCACTGGTATGCAGTTAACAAATCATTCTGTTTTCACATAGTGATGTTACTTTTTTTCCCCACAGCTTTGGGCCCAGTTGACATCAGTAAACCAATGGTCATTTAACTTGCGCAGTTGCTGAATTTACAGAGTCCTTTCTTTCATTTAACATGTAAAATATAGGCAATGCTGCAAATGAAAGTGAAATGAAATCCAAGTGAAGTAAATGGTGGCTTTATGTAATGGCAGGCATTATGGGTATATTAAATCAAATAGCTAAGGATCCCCCAGGTAATTATTGAATTCACTTTACTCCTGAATGCAAGAGATTTTTTTCTATTATGTTAGGTAACCCTACATTCACTGGAAAAGACCCTGATGCTGGGAAAGACTGAAGGCAAAAGGAGAAGGGGACGGCAGAGGATGAGATGGTTAGATAGCATCACCGATGTAATGAACATGAATTTGAGTAAACTCCGAGAAACAGTGGAGGACAGAAAGGCCTGGCGTGCTATGGTCCATGAGGTCACGAAGAGTCGGACACGACTAAACGACTGAACAACAACAACCCTACATTATTGAAAGGCAACAGCTCACCCACCATTTCCCATCTATTAGCATCTCTGGGAGAGGCAGAAAACATTTCAAAAATGTAATGTTATTTGATTTATTTCACATTAGTGCTTTATTGTTTTCTGTTTGAGCACAATAACAAAATGTTGGAATATTCCTACTCAGAATTCCACACACTTCATTTTGGTTCCCCCCACTCAACACAATTTTTCATTTTCTTTCCAGAAGTTTATCTGCATATACTATCCAACTAAGCTCGCTTAGTAATTATTTTTTTGTGTCCTCCTCTCAACAGATGCTACAAGTTTTGTCTAGATTTTATCTGACTTCAGGAAATCCCAAGATTTCTCCAAGTTACAGAAAAATAAATACATATAGATAAAGCCATGTTAGTTATATCCCATTATCTACAGTATATTATCCAACATCAATGATTCTCAGATGCTGTTCGATATATTATTTCAATAAAAAAATAAAACAGAACAAAACAAAACAAATAATGGGCTAGATCTATAGCAGATCATAGATTTCTTAAGATAAAAAAATGAGGTGGATACAGAAATAATTTTAAATAAAGCAGATCTACTGAGATCTTAAATCCATAGAAACTTATAAATCTTCTGTTTGCTTGTAAATTTTTTCAGGTTCAATCCATCAAATTTTTATTTTAATTTTTATTATAGTCATAGACCAGATTCCATGAGATCTCATGGCAAGCCAAACCAATTACCCACAGAGTATGGGTTGATAAAACATGCTAAAATATGCTATATTGTAGTTCAGTATATCATATGAAAATTGCCTATGGTTGGGTTTTTGAACTCTTCTCTACCATTTCTTTTGCACAGTATTCTCATGTTAGTAAACATATTTATTGATACAGAAATGTTTTACTTGGTCCACTTAAAATAAGGATTTATGAACAAAAAGATTTCCAAACACTGATTGGAAATCTTTAGTAATTACAGCGTGATCCTTTTCATCAAGGTCAGTTTCATTTATTAAATTGGGCCAGTGCAGATAGGTAAGAATTCAGGAGAGTTTGATGGCCAAAATTAACAAATGTTTTTATAAACAAGATAGAAAAGACTTGAGATTTAAAACATCACCAAGAAGGAAGACTGAATACAGGAGAAAGCAAAACTGACAGATTCATCCATCCTTTGCTTGACATGTTGCCTTGAGGTTACAGGGTGCTACCAAGGGATTTAGGCACTTTTATTAAGTTTCTCCAACTTGAAACTTGCAGGCCACCTATATTCCTGATTAGTAACAAAATCACTGTATCTGACTGACTTTCCCTTCCTGGCAAACACTTTAAAAATAGCACTTGGAAGCTGAGAAAACAGCAGGTGGTTTCTGGAGTTGTAGACACCAAGGCTACTGCATGAATTAGTTTGGAAGCAGGTGTGCAAGAGGATGGTGGGTGTCTTGCTCCCACTCATCTCCCCAATTAACCTCCTGATCCTTCATTATCTTGCTTTTCATGTTATTTATTTACCTCTGCCTTGCTTAACAAAACAAAGTACATCCATGTGGAAATATGTCAGCGATTAATACTGGCTCTAAGTCTTGCTATGTTCTTTAATATTTATTTATACAAAACTCAGCAATAAAAGAAGAGCCAACAAACTGAGGAGAGAGAGGTGTTTTTTCTCCTTACTTTTTTCCTTTCTCTGGTCTTCTGATAAAGGATTATTTTTTTTCAGGCTGAGGGCTACATCTGCCTTTGAGGAGTATGGCAAGAGCCACACTTTAACAAAATAGATGGGGCCAGGACAAAAATGAAATTGGATTTCATCTAAAGTGAATCAAACAATAAAGTGCAGCTAATACTATTTGCTTCCCATATACCCAACAATTTCTTCCTCCAGACACATTAAAACTTACAATTTGGAAAGACAATTTGAAGGTCTTTGTAGCTTGTGATTGTACTCAGCCTTGGACTTTGCAGCTCAGGGAAATGCCTACAGTAAGATAATCTCCTCCCGGATGAAGCACTTCCTATATTCTCCTTTCTCCTCTCTGACTTGGTTACACCATATTATTTATTTATTTATTTTGCCATTCAATTGTGTCCGATCCTCGGCGGCTGCCTGGACAAGTCCCTGCAGTTTTCTTGGCAAGATTTCAGAAGTGGTTTGCCATTGCCTCCTTCCTAGGGCTGATAGAAAATGACTGGCCCAAGGTGACTCAGCTGGCTTCATGCCTAAGGCAGGACTAGAACTCACAGTCTCCTGGTTTCTAGCCCATTGCCTTAACCACTAGACCAGACTGGTTCTATACCATACTTTCCTCAAGATCTTTCCTCAAATCAAGGCTGCTCCTTCTCTGATTGTTTCAGCTCCTTCTAATTACACTTCAGCTCTTCCGTTGTGATCACTTTAGGACATATTTTTCATGGTAGGGACAACAGTTAATCCCCCCCTTTTTTTTAAAGAATGTAGTCCGTGAGGCAAAGTGGACATAGCCAAATCATGTTTTTGTGGAAGCCAGGTTTCTCTTGGGAGGTAATTTGTGCTTCTTCCTTCAAAACTAGTCTATTTCAGGACTCACATGGAAAGTTTCATGTTTCCTGCCTCAAAAATGACAGAAGACCTTCTTACTGCTGATTTTCAGCAGTGTGAGGGTTTGTCCAGAGGCTGCAAATGCAGCCTTGAAGTTTCATGGACCATCCATGATTGCAATAGTTTTTTTTTTTCAAAAGCTGTATTGACAAATCTTTGAAATGACATTTCATCCCTTTGTTAGGTAACCCACCATGAGATCTGGTTAGTGAGTAGACTATAATACCAAAAACAAACAAATTGGTTTGTGTGTCACAAGAAGTGGGGGGGGAGATTTTATGCACACCTGGGCATGCATTCCAGTAGTCTTAAAAAAGCAGGTCAACAGAAACAAAGAGTGCCTTAGTGTCAGGCTACATTTCTAGATTGATTTAGAGGATGAGGCGGTGGTGGAGGAGGAGGAGCAGCTGTATGTTAAATGTCTGTAAGTCAGGTTTTTATTAGTGCACCTGATGTTCCTTTACTTCATGGAACTTTCTTTAATAAGTACACATCTGTAAGTTTCCCTGCTGTGTAACCTTCCAACTAGCTAGCTAGCTACTTTTATCTTTTTCTTCTTTCCATTTTTTCCCCAATAACTGTTATTAGAAATATCAAATCATTAATGGCATTAAAGAATGTATTATAAGTTATCTGTGCTGGGTATGTTGCGTTTGAAGAGAAAGAAAAGAATTTTTAATTGGGAACTTTTACAGCTGGAGACTTGAGAAGCTTTGGCAAAGCACATTTCTTTATGTTTAGATAAAAGTTAGCTGGCATGAAATGAAAATTGTTATGTTCAGAGTCCTTATGTGTACTTGGTTAGGAATTGCATTATGCTATTACTAAGAGGGGCATTAAATAGGATTTGAAGCAGAGATTTCTTGGAATTCCATAGCATTAGCCAGCAATTGTAATATCTTAGATCTTCAGATTAGTTTGGGCCACCTTTAACTATGTCACACAGTTGTTCAATTTTACCATTCCATGGTCTTCCTGGCCACCATCACTAAGGCTGAAGGATCTTGAGACAGGAATCATTGACAAGACTTCAGCCTATAATATCCAGATTCATCCACAAAGACAATTTAAGGGCTCTAAATTAAGATAGGCTTACTGGAATGGGCTAAAGCATCTCCTAAATAATCCATGTGTAACCAGAGAATTGGGCAGGTAATGAAGGTAGTCTGATAGTCAGCCAAGCCAGGTAGATCCAGCCACAAAGCATGAGAAAACACAAAACCAAAGTACAAACCAGTTCAGAATCCAAGGAGTTAATACCAGGGGTCTAGGGTAGAATTCAAGATACCTTGCCATTCTAGCAACAACAGATGGATTTTGTTTTCAGCACTGAGTTGCTTCCAAATGACACGCATATAACACACAAAGAATCCAGTGCTATTCCAGAGCAATGGTGACTCTAAAGTAAATTATTGCTCCCAGGGAACTCTTCCTTGCAATTTAATCCACCTTTCAGCCCTTTGACTCTCTATCTGGCTCCATCTTTCTTTCCATGAGTTTGGATCCTGTTTCAAGGAATCTGGAGATATAGATGTCATACTCGCCTGGGGTAACCCTTTATTGCTTGCTGTGCTGAGCCCTGATTAATTAATTTAATGGCCTTCAAAGTCTCCCTGCCTCCTCATCTTCTGACTCTTCCATGAAGACTATGACAACACGGATATAATGTGCATAAAAGAAGATACTGAACATTCGGTCCTAGTCAATGTGCATGAACAGTGATATTAGCAGCAGAACAGGGTATTCTGGGTATGGAGAGAGGACAGATGCCTTTCTACTCTGCCCCAGTGAATCTCCCACAATTTCCTGCAATGGATCAGAAGAACTAAAGAGCAAGTAGGTTTAACCTTGCCCATAAAGAAAACAGTAACACCTGATCTATTTGTGGCTACATAAATAGTTTACACAATATGCTTTCTTCATTTTATCACTTCTTGAGTGCAACTACTAACAGCAGAAGCAAATGAGAGGGGGAAAAAACCTTAGGTTGACCAAATAGCTCAGAAAGAAGCACATGTTTTACAGAGCACAACACAGCAGGTCACATAGACCATGCATAATACATTATTTATGAGAAAGACTCTTTATATGAACTTGACAATAAAGACAGAAATGTCCTATTCATCCAGAAGGCTGATTAAAATAAATTATGCTACTTGATGTTATCTCTTTTATAAGCTGATAGTTTTTAAATGTTAATGTTATGGTAACCAAGTTGTATACGTATAGACATATTCATGGTTAATGCAAAATTATCAATTTTCAGTGAACATCAAAAATTTACAATGCATGTTCTGGAAAAATCAAATTGATGGCAGCCATAACATTTTATATTAGAAATCTTATAGAATTACAACACAGATACAGACACAGGTTTATAATTCCACTTAACTCATTCAGTTTTTCATCTTATAACATCATCTGACACACAGGAAACAAGTATTATTGCAAAGTAGCCTGAACTGAATCAAGGAATCACCTTGACTTGGTTCACTGGAACTATCTGATCTGAAATTATGATGACGATGATGATTTAATAATAGTAGTAACATTTAAGGATCTATAATTCCCAAGCTGTCTTTTCTGCGTGTTGAGAAGCTGGATTTTCATGGGGAATGTAATGGTTTGTTTTTAATTTTATTTTTGAAGTTGGTATTGTTTTGTGATCCACTCTGGGTTGTGGTTCATAATATGGGCAGCTATATAAGTCTAAAATAATCAAATCAAATCAAATCAGATTCCAGGGACTGTTAATCAATATCTCAGTCATCTTGAATGCCAAACCTCAAAATTCCTCCCTCAGAAATATTTCTATGGGGGGAGGGATTTTTTTAAGTGTCTTTCTTGTCTTCCAATAATTCTTAAGCCTATGCAATGCCACTCAACAATATTGAAGTTCTCCTTTATTTTTAAACCAAACAGAAAAGACATCTGGCTTAGCTTTACTTTAAGTAGTAGCTTACAAGAAAAATAAGTTTGCCCCTTCCAATCTGAGCAATCAAAATTGTTTTAAGAACTCTTAGCTCATCTTTTGGTATAAATAACAATATAATAGGCTATGGCTTAGGAATTTGAACTTAAATTCCAATAATAAATATGAAGTTCATATAAAGGGCAAAAACAGCTAGACAAGAACAACAACAAAATGAGCTTTTGGCCTATCACAGAGATTTCCAAACTGTTCATGTTGGTGACACACTCTTACAGCAGGGCATCATTTCACGACACACTCTTATAGCAGGGCACAAGGCAGGCAGTAGGACCTGCGCAGAATCACAGCAGGTTTGGAGGCAGCAAGGCACAAGGCAGGCACTAGGACCTGCACGGAATCGTGGCAGGGCTCGGAGGCAGCAGCAGCCACGGCACACCCAGACACTGCAGCCGACACACTAACGTGTCCCGATACACAGTTTGGAAAGCTCTCACCTATCAAATGACTCAGCTATCCTCCATGATGTAAAACGACATGGAGATAGTCAAAGATTTAAAATTTTTGACACTGACATAGCTGATCACAAATAGATAGGAAAGAATGCCATGTTGAATGTTTCTTCTCCCTCCCCTTTTTAACTATCCCCTTTGGAACTTTAAATAAACTTTAAATAATTATCTGTTTAATTTCCAATTCTGTTCCTTTCAAAATGTCTGAACTTTAGATAATTGTCTCTAAAGCATGCCAAAACATTTCTCTGACCTTTAGGCCAAGGGAATAACATCCTTATAGGATCACGTCTAAGCTGTATTCCTAATACTTTTGTAGTTCTGTTTGGAATACTGGGCTTTTTTCCTAGGAAATTACTCAAAAGTTTCAGAGTTCCAATTTTCAGATTTGGACTAGGAAAGCTTACCTCAAAAGGTAGGAGATATATTTCTCTATATAACGTTCTGTCCTGCAAGATTGTGTCATGCTCCAGTGCAGCTGTGATGTTCCCAATCCATTGACTATTAAATCAGAGCTCCTGACACAAGCCACTTAGGGATATGAAGGAATCTTCATTTAAAGCCAGTGATCTGTTGCACATTAAAGACTCGAATGACTCAAGTCCCCACAACCCACAGTTTAAAAATCTCTGAGTTTCCCACCCCCCATCGGGATTTGCAGCTCGATCACCCTTTGATCTATGCTAGGTGCTGAATCGCTCGCCATGATACTTTGATTAACATAGTTAATGGCAGGATGGCGTGGATGACATCCTGACAGCAGCTGGTGTACAACTAGGGGCCCTAAGGCCAATTATGGTCTTCCAAAGCCTTAACCATGAACAAGAAACCCTCCAAATGGTTGTGAAGTAATAATGTTTACTATTATAGATTAATCATTAACTACATGGAAAGCAGTCAGCATTTGTCCTGGCTTTATGTTGTGGGTTAGAGGAAGAAACAATGCTGAGCCCGGAATAAAGCTATAGATCTTTATTATTCTACCTTACAGAGAATCTTGCCAAACTAAGCCACGCTAACCAGTTCTCTGGAGAAAAACCCCAGGTGCTCTAAGGCGGATCCAGCCTGACTTTCTTGGATGGGCACCCAAGTTCCTTGACGCTGTGAACTCGTTTCTCTCCCTAGAAAGTGCCCCCTCCTCCCTCACCTACGATCTCCATAACATCACCTTCTCCCTCAGAGACACATTCCATCACACACACATCACACACACTACAACACATGCAGTAATGTACCCTATTTCACACAACACAAAAGTCACCATCAAATGGCCATCAAATCAAAAGAAGGTTGTACGCTTCTAAACTAGTGTGATACTCTACCTTAATAAAACTCAACATGGTGCTCTCTAGAAGTTTTAGACTTCAAAGTTAACTTTCATCAGCAAGTGATTGTCAAGACCTCAAAATACATGGGAGAAAGTTGCCTTTGCCTGTCCTAGTGTGACTTTCCATCTCTGTCCCTTTTCTACATCAGAGCCAAAACATTCTCTTTCCTTTTATTTACATTTCTCTTAGGAAGTCAAGGAGACACATAAAGAGACTTCCCTTTGTTTCATATTAACAGCATCAAAACCTTCTTAGTCTGAGAGATAATAACAGGTTCAAATTTATTTTATCAAATAAAATTGGAAGCCTCTGAATCAGTTTGATATATAGCAACAGATTAATCAAAGGCAATGGCTATTACACATGACATCTTTGTAAAATCACATTCAAAGGTAATATGCTAATGAATATCAAATGTTTCTGGTGATATAACAAATAGAACATTTATTTGAGCTTGTGATCTTTCTTAAAGCATGTGGCCAACTGATATGCTAGATGTTTAGGTAGAGTGAGAGAAAAACATAAGCCTTCACATTATGGATTTGGAGACTCTGCTAAGAGTACCATAGACTGAGAAGAACCAGTCAATCAGTCCTGCAACAATCAAAGGCTGCCTCCGTCTTAAGGTGAGAATCAAAAATTGATATGTTTTGTGCATATAACAGAAAATGGGCTAGAAATAATTATGCTTCGTGAGTTGAGGGAAGTAGAAGAAGGGGGAAACAATGGATAAAGTGGATGAATAGGATTAAGGAGATTACTGGAAGGTCCTTAGAAGAACTATGGGTTACAACTAAAGACAGGTCAAGCCTGAATCCATAAAGTCACCAGGAACTGAACTCAACTTGAAGGCATCAGAATAATTGGATATGATTCAATCAGATCTTCTTGTTTTCTTGTATTTGTTCATGCTATAAGGTGAGAACTATAATTATTAATTATGGAAAGGAGGGGGGAAATGTCTGGAACCATAAAAATGTTTTTTTTTTCCGTTCCCGGAGAAAAGCTACTTCTGAGCTCAATACTGGAAAAGCATGCTTGAAAGAGATTATTCTGCAGTAAAGCCCTTGGTAAAGCTTGAATTTAGTATTCTTGAGACACTTACATTAATTTAGTTTGCCATTCATCTGTTGAATAAAATCCACCAAAGTTTGCCCCACATAATGACCAGCTTTATTGCCAGTTCTATCATCAGGGCTGCAAGCATCCATCTCATCATAAAAGCCACGGGAAAGGGATTAGAAGAACTTCACTATGCAGGGGGATTTTTATCAGCTCAATGGTGATAAGGCAGGTGACCAATTTAAATGCCTTTAGATCACATGTTCCTCCTCTCAGGTTGGATAATAGTTGAGGCAAAAGAACATTTGCCAGCTTTCCATGACTTCAAATGAGGGCTTATCTGCAGGAATAGCCATTGATTTATCACCTACCGGACCCCAATGGTTAATAAAAAGAAGAAGAAGAAGCTGGACAAGTTGTAGAGAAATTAATTCATATTCTCACCAGTAATCCACAGTTGGAGAATATTAAATACAGCAATACTCCAGAGGAAGAACAAATGATTGGCACATACATATATACAGTATGCATGATATAAAACTACTTCATTTAATAGTCTCCTTTATTTTTCTCCCTCTCTTTTTCTCCCTTTCCTGTACAGCACATCCCTTTTCGAAGCAAAAGTTAATTTTCTTATGCATCAGTTAGCAAATGCCTTTTTTTAAAAAAAAAAAGTTAGAATGCAAATGCAAATGCATTTTATGTGTATTTTCTTTTGAGTAAATATTTGCCTATGTTTTTGCAAGCACCATTCCCTAATATATGCCTTTTCCACATATTTTTTCCTAAGATTTATTCCTCTGTGTGTTTGTGTATGTATGTATGTATGTATGTATATGTATGTGTGTGTATGTATGTGTGTGTATGTATGTGTCTGTGTGTATGTATGTGTGTGTGTGTGTGTGTATGTATATGTGTATATATACTGTATGTATGTATCACTATGAGTTTAGGAAATTATGTTGTGGGATATCAATGTGATTGATGATGAAAATAACATTTTCTTCCCACTGAATTTTAACATGAATTTATCCAGTTTACACCACTATTGGGAAAGTACATGCAGAGTGACATTTGAGATGTTTCCAAGCCAAAAATCCAAATATGCCCAAACATGTGTGTATCAAGAAAAAGCTTAAATCAAAACTGAATGTTGGGAAAAATGAACTTAAAGCCCTGGAAAGCATAAGCTCCATTAAAATGTTCATGCTTAAGACAACAGAAAATCACATGAATAAACCATGCAAACATGGGCCCCAAAACAATGGTGTGGTTACAGAAAAATGACACATTGCCTTCAGAGTGCAGACAATTATGTAGTACACAGTGGAGGGAATGGGTGAACTTCAGGGACAAATCCAGATTTCCAAGGGGATGGGCATATTATAAAGTGGGTCTTATTCCTTATAATACTTATAATATTTATATACTTATACTTATATAATACTTATAATACTTATAAGTGGGCAGTGTGGTGGCATAACAGTTAAGACTACCGACTGTTGAACGAAAGGACAGCAGGTTGAAACCCGGAAGTACCACATGACGGGGTGAGCTCCCGTTCTCACCCAGCTCCTGCCAACCTAGCAGTTCAAAAGCATGTAAAAATGCAAGTAGATAAATAGGTACCACTCTGGTGGGAAGGTAACAGCGTTCCGTGCACCTTGGCATTTAGTCATGCTGGCCACATGACCACGGAAGAGTCTTTGGACAATGCTGGCTCCCTTGGCCAAGAATCGGAGATGAGCGTCGCCCCCTAGAGCCGGATACGACTGGAAGGGGAAACCTTACCTTACCTTATTCCAATGAAAAACATTTCCCCCTACTTTTTATTTATTTATCATATTTATATCCCGCCCATCTCCCTCACAAGAAGGGACCCTGGGCGGTTCACAAAAAAAGTTTAAAATCAATAAAAAACCATAAATAACACTAATAATCACTAAAAATACCTAATTACTATATGATCCAAGCAATGGTAGATTTTATTTATCCCATGGTCCGGTAAGGCAGGTCAAGGCAGATCTAAGAGAACAGCCAACCCTAAGACTGGCTATTTCCCTCCCTTCCCCAAGCATGGTGGCAAAACCAGGTCTTTAGGTTTTTTCTAAAGTCCAGGAGAGAGGGGGCTGATCTTATTTCAGGAGGAAGAATATTCCAGAGGGCGGGGGCTACCGCAGGGAAGGCATGCCTCCTACTTTACTTTTCAAAACATTTTATAATAAAGGAACATAATGTGTGTGTGTGTGTATACACACCCAAACAAACAACTAAATAGATTAGTAAACAGTTTTTTTACAAAATGTTGGAATGAATATATCAGAAATGGAGTTGTAAAGCATGCAATGCCTCCCCTCACGATGCAACCATACAGTAAGATTAGCTTGCTGGATTGAGCTCAAAATGGTTAGGAATACAGCCTTCCTGGTGATGGCATATTAATTACGAAACTCCTTTAGGGAAATCCAGTTTCCATGAAATCTTTTTTTAAATAACTGGACACATAGAAATCAAATGGGTGGGGTCAAATTATGAAAGCAGCATCACAGTGGTGTAATGCAGGTACTGTTTCTTTAGTACATGTGTCACTTAAGCATGTACAAAAGCGGTGAACCTTGTGTTGCAACAGTGTAATAGTGCTTTTGTCATTTGGATGACAGCACTGGATCCTGCACGTTCCCCTGACTAGGGACGTCCTTCTTCACCCCGACGTTTGTTCCAAAACCAACTTTTCTTTTAGAATGCCTTTTCAAATGAACTTAGTTTTTGTACTCTGTGTTTTGTTCTGATTTGTTTTTACTTTATGGGTGATTGTTCTATTACTGTTTTATGGGTTTTACAGCAGGTTTTCTCTTTTTCTTTTTAACTGTTCCTCTTTCCTTATATACTGTTCAGGGTTTCTTTGAGCAGAATGGCAGAATCATCATCATTAAAATTCCTTTTAGGGTATTAGGAGAAAGAAAATAAAAGTGAAAGGGTGTGCCTTTCACAACTGGAACAATATTACAAGGCAATGTAAGAAAGGCCTTTGTATGATCATTACACCTTGGCTCTATAATCAACTGGACCTTTCATATGATCTCATATCACCAAACTTGAACAAACGGTTAGCTTGCAGCTGCCACTGCTCCTCCAATAATCCATCATTTATTCGAAGTGAAAAGATTCCATAGTAACTCAGCTATCAGGGTGTTGTTTTAATGAGTAAGCTTGAATATATGTACATCAACATCTATTAGATAGGAAATGGTTATTTTTTTAAAAAAATCTGCAAACAAGTCTTGGCATTGCTCCCCCAGGATAAGGGTTATTTAATTAATGCAGTGCCATCAAGTCATACAAAAATAGCATTACTTCTACTTGAGGATACAAAGTGTTCCTCTGTCACTTAGCAAGTGAATTTAGAGGGGCACAAAGTTTCAGAAATGAAACTGTTGAGAGGGGAGAGGTTAGGGATTATTTAGCATAGCTAAGCTTTAAGAATTCAAGGTCACGTTGCTTTCACACAGTTGTGACTTACATTACGACAATTTTTAATGGAATTTTGAATAATTAAGTAGAGGAGTAGTAGTCCAATCCCTGTTGGATGCAAGAAGGACTGGACTAGAGCATGAGTAATGGATGGCTGTCCTATCCTGTTTTTGCCAAGATCTTTGATCTCCCTAGACAATTGGTTCCATTACTGAGTTGGCATTACCCTTACTAAGTTTCTCCTGAAGTTTAAATGAAATCTATCCCCTCTCTAACATACAACTACTAGGTGTAATCCCATTTATTGGGAACATAAAAAACAAGCCCTTTTGCTCTTACAGTATATGTGGCATTACGTCAGCATCCTTGAGAATTTCTCTTATTTCTCTCATCAGTCTTGTTTTCTCCTGCTTCCACATACTAAATTCTTTAGCTTTTCTCTGTAGGTTGTTTCCTTAGTTGCCTCTTTCTGAAACTGTTCCAATTTGTCTCTTATGTTTCTTAAAGCATAAAGGTAAATGTAAAGGTTCCCCCCGCACATTTCTGCAGTCGTGTCCGACTCTAGGGGCCGGTGCTCATCTCCGTTTGTTAGCCGAAGAGCCAGCGTTGTCCGAAGATGCTTCCATGGTCATGTGGCCGGCATGATGCCCACCGAACGCTGTTACCGAAGTGGTACCTATTAATCTACTTGCATTTGCATGCTTTCGAATTGCTAGGTTGGCAAGAGCTGGGGTGAGTGCAGGAGCTCACTCCGTCACGTGGGGCTAGGGATTCGAACCTCTGAACTTGTGATCTTCCGATCGACAAACCTGGCATCTTACCTGCTGAGCCACCATGCCCCCTTTTCTATTAAAGCATTTCTTTCATTTTCATTTCATTTTCATTTTCTATTAATGCTTTTCTTAAAGCATAGCATCCAAAATTATACACAATGTTCCAGCTTTGGGGTATTTTTACTTAGGACTTAGGATGGTTCTATTAATGCAAACTAAAATCACATTACTCTTTTTGTAGCTCCATCACACGTGTGATTCATGTCCAGCAAAACTCTGGGATATAGCTATAAGCTTAAAGTCTCCACCCCCTCCTTCAACATGGCAATTCATATGCTCTGGGAGAACCATTGATTGTGAATAGAAGTTAATATTGATCACATAACTACAGTTCTTATTCCCATCCCAAGCCTTCAGTTGTTGTTAACAGATGACAAGCCTGAGAATAAATGTATCACTTTGGGACATTTCTGTGTCCTTTCAAATCTTGGATAAATTATAGTTTCAGGAGGTCTTTCAAGTTGGTCTGCGCTGCATTTCTATGTGGCCATTTCCAATTTTCTTTCCAAAACAGCTAATATCCCTCCCCCTTGGAGAACAGGATACAAAAAAGAATCTAAGAAAAAGAATCTTTTCAGAAATTTTATCTTAGCTCCAGTTTCATTTGTCTATACATAGGCTGTAGTAACATATTGAAGGATGGAAGAGACAAATAAACCGAAGCAGTTAGAAACACAGAAAACTGTGCTGTGATTCTGAAATTGATGTTGGAGATTATCGTTGTTAAATCAGAATTCAGAAAGAGCGCAGAGCAGGACAAAGGAAAACCACACAGCAGTAAAGAATTATAATTGGAAATAATTTCACCCCTAGTTAAATGAGAAGTAAATATTGCTTTGTCCATGAAGAAATATACCATAATGTATACAAGTGATTACTGGTACATCAAAAAGAGCAATAAATGTATTACAATTTAAAAATCTCCTGCAAGACTTTGCTGGGTATAATAATTATTGTGTCTATATTTGTTATAATCCATTGCATTGTATGTATAGCACCGATACAGATACCTTGAAAACAAATAGTGACAGTGTCATAAAGATTGAAGTCAAATTCTCATAGGAAAACATTAAGAACATTAGCAAAATGAAGCAATGAAAGAAGTAAAAAGTACAGTTTCCAACTCTCCCTCATGTTATATTTACCTTCATTTTCCTTAATTGTAAAATTAGGGTTGTTGGCCATTTCAGATGGAAGGTTATAAACAAAATAGTGTCCATTTTTGGGATCATCTTTGTCAATGACTCTCATGGTATGAATAACCTAAAACAGGAAAACAAACATATTTACTTAAATCTGAGATGTTCAATGTAATGCTGGCTAGACAGTAACCAGAATTTGTGTGGGAAGAGATATTGGCTTTCATAGCAGAGTAAATCAGTAAACACAGGGACCCAATTTTGCTCTGTTCCATGGTGCAGTAAGAGGAATACAAGACAGATCTTCCCCTCTAATGTCAAAGCTTTCTCTCATTAACCTTTGAGGGGTATAACACTGTCATAGGGGTCATGGGATTCAAAAAAATGTTTTAAATGTTAATATGGGGAGGGCCACAATGGTTCTTTCAGGGTTAAAAATTACTCTAAGGTGTTATTTTGCCAAACTTTGGTGAATTATGGGGAGAGAGGAATATTGACACTAAGTGGTCTTGATTTCAGTGGAGAAAGACATTCATATGCTTAATTATCCTATGGAATTAAATGGTTCTTCGTTTCACTATTTGACTTCACAGTAACTCCTTTTGATATAATTAGAACTGTTTAGAGTGTTTTTAAGATTATACTTATGATGAGTAATTTCAGTTATTTTACATTGCATGTTAGAATATCTTTAGTTAAATTCTCCTAGTGCTCTCTTCCTGCTCAGAAATTCTGCATGAAGAGTTGCTTTGCTAAGCATTTATCGACTTTTTGTCCATGCTAAATTAGCACAGAAAAGTGAGGAAGATACTTTTCCCACCAATGTTACTGTTGTGAATAAACTGCTTATTTTGTGTATGTACAGAAACATCACAGAATGATTTTCACTCTTGCAACACTTTTATCCCATTGTTTATAACACTTCATATTGATCAGCAAAAAGATAAAGGGCAAAGATGGTTGTGTGGTTGTTTTTCAATATGGGTGAATTTGTCATACCCCCTTTGCAATAATTTATAGAAGGGGAAAAACAAAACAAAACAAAAATAGCTCAAAACATGACTTGGCTACACCAGTGAGTAGAGTTTTTGCTTGTTAAGCATGTCCTTAGCTGAGATGGACCTATTCTAGATATAGAACAGTCAAAAGTATAATACATAACTTCATTGTTAAACACTGTTCTTTAGACAGCTGGATTTTTAACTGAATTTTATATTAGTTCTATCCTGGTTTCTTTGCAGTTATGTGTGTCAAAATCTCACAAGATTACTAAATTGCAAACTTTTGTCATTCTTGCCAAAGTCTCTTAGTATTTTAGGTGAGAAACCCAAACTTTGGTTGATTTCATGATATTTGGGCCATGTAAAGACATACAAAAGTTTCTGTTTAATTATGTGACTTAGCATATGACGTGATGGTGGTGGGGACACCCTTTTGAGAAATTTGAAGTTAAACTCCAGCATAGCATTAGTTCCTATGCTGGCAATGTCTTCCCCCAGCTATATATTGTCCTTCACACAGGGAAATACTATCTTAAATCTTAATAGATTTAACAAATATGGCATTGAGAGTGATATTTCCTTAAAAAAACAAAGCAAAGCAGAACACCCCTGTAGATAAATTTGCAACACAACTTCTATTTTCAGTTTTCAGAGATTTGGTTTACATTTTTTCTTTCTTTAATTTGTTGGAGTTTAGGTGGCTGGTCCCTTAGGTGGTTTCTGTTCTATATGCTGTTTTGAACTAAGTCTCCTAAAGATGGTAATAATATCAATCAAATCTTTATTACGGTCATAGACCAGCATATAGGGTAATAATAGATTTTTAAGAGGCCAGGGAAGCTGGCTAATAATAATATGGTAGGTAATCTTCCTCTGTGCTTGAATTAGATTGACCATCAGAACTTGGGCATTCCCACTACTGGCAAACATATGGCTGGATACCCTAGAAAAGATTGGCTATATATGAAGAAGCAATGTTAAGCTTGGGAAGAGGGCATGAGATGGGTGGAAGGAGAGGTGGGCAAAGTGAAGAAGCCAGCCATTGATTCAAAACCAAATAAGGCATAGCCTATTTTTGAAGATCTATACTCTAGTGTAGAGTTGTGGATCTGCTAGCCTGACCAGAATTCAGAAAGTCCTCTCTTTGCAGAACTTGTAGCATTCCAAGCATCTCTTAATATTGCCTTCAGATTGAATAGCTTAATGATAAAGAAAGCAATAAATATATGAGGAATAATCATATTTACTGAACTTAATTTAATGTAAACTGAAATAAACTTAGTTCAGGCACTTTTGTTGTTGCTGTTGTTCAGTCGTTTAGTCGTGTCCGACTCTTCGTGACCTCATGGACCATAGCACGCCAGGCCTTCCTGTCCTCCACTGTCTCTCGGAGTTTACTCAAATTCATGTTCATTACATCGGTGATGCTATGGCCCTAGTCCAGCCCAATTCTTTGTCCCCTTACCACCCACTTTGGGGAAGGTAAACCCTCTTGTGCTTCTATTATAACTCTATTGGAAGAGTTATTCATTCTAAATCTGATATAGTGACTAAAACAGAAGGGAGATTAGAGGACTAAAGTTGTCCATCTACCACTAACCTCAAGACCAGGGTTTCTCAACCAGGGTTCCATGGAACCCTAGTGTTCCACAAGAGGTCATTAGGGGTTCCCTGGGAGATCACAATTTATTTTTAAAAAATTAAAATTTTGGACAACTTCACATTAAAGAGGTAAGTTTCATTCTTTATTTTTAGTTGAAGAACACTGTTAAGGCCTATATATACACATATATACAGGCCTACTCATGAAACAAATAGAATAATTTTGTAACTTCTGGCCTATATTTGAGCCTGAATATGCAGGGGTTCCCCGAGGCTTGAAAAATATTTCAAGGGCGCCTCCAGGGTCAAAAGGTTGAGAAAGGCTGCTCTAGACACCATAATGAGCATATTTAGAACTCATCTTCCGCTTTATTGTGAGATGAGAACTTTTTATATAAAACAGCCTGCCCCCACTGCAAAGGAATGCCATAGTACATATTATTTGCCATCCTTTAAGACAGAATTTAGTTGGGATAGATTACAATACCTTAGAAATTAAGAAATGATATTTTGTAAAAAATAATGTTCTTGGGTAAAGGATATTATTTGCTCAATCCAATCTCTCTCGTTATGCAGAGAATGGGTTTGATGACTGTTCTGTAGGAGTTTTCTTTCCCAATTGGTGATTCATTAAATTAATTAATATCAGATTAATGAGTAGAAGCAAGGATGGGGGGGGGGGGGGTCTTCTAAGTCAGGAAAATTGTGTAAAGAACACCCAAGGCAAAGCAATATGCTTTTTTGGCAGATTTGAGTTTAGCATTCAACTGTTATGGATTCAGAATAAAAGCATAAAGAATTCATCTTGCAATGTTGTACATCCACAATTTTTAATGTATTCCATCATATCACTGGCAGCTGTCGTTGCCATTCTCAATTATAGCAGGATCCAAAATAGAACACGTGGAGAAACGAACTGCACTGGTTTACTCAATATATTTACAGACTGCAAATCAGGTTTTCTAAGATGTTGAGATGTAATCAGCTCCCTTGAGGAGATTCAAACTCAATTTAACTTAGCTGTAAGTTAACCTGCAAATGTGTAAATGTATTCAGATGATAGGCAGTGACTGCATTTGTCCTTCATGTTGTATGATAAAGATTTAATTTCAAAGAACCTGGGGAATTCAGATTTAGACTAAAGGAAAACACCTATAATTGAATGGCTAATTTCCGAAGGTAGTTTTTTATGTATATCTGCATACCAAATTGACCATTTTTAAAAAATATATTCAGAAACACACTCATAAGCCTGAGAAACTCTTGTCATTCTGAATTATACCTCACTATTGAATCCCAGATAGCTTGGTTTCACAATTCATGAGGCTGAAATGTAAATGGTCTCATCCTGGTTGCCAGATTATAGCAATCGTGACACTGTCATTTCCAAATCCATTTTTTTTCATGATCCAAAAGACCAAATGCAAAAATGCAAAAAGAGGGCAGGGTTAATTATAGTGAAGAAGAGATAGGTTATGAAGTTCAACTTTTTATTGCTTTTGCATAAGGTCAGTCTGCCAAAAATAATGGAAGTGAATTTTTTTAACCCTGGGTGTAATTTGAACTGCATTTTAAGTTGATGGCTTCAGTTTATCAGTGCTGTGGTTTTAATTCATGAGGCCTGTTTAGACATGGCATTCTTGCCTTGTGAAGCCAATGTGAACAGTCTGGGATTGATTGAAATCGGCATGCATAGTTAAATATTACGTGGTTTACTGAGACCTGTCCTGTACTAAGATCCGGTGAAACAGTTGTATCATTTTCTTTTGGTTTCCATTTTCCTCCATCTGCTTTTTCATCCATTCTTCTATGAGTTTAATCTTTTCTTTCAGTCCAGCATCTTAGTTATATTCCTTCCCTACCTCCATCTTTTCTCTGGCTCTCTATCCATTCTCTGCCTTCTTGTCAAAGCTCTGTGTTCCTTTCATCATCCCACGTAAAATAATATGCTGAAATTCTCAGCCTATCATAGCCAATTGAAATTATTTCCTCCCTTCCAAAACATACATTGTCAACTTCCTATTACCACTACTTCTAACTCTTGAAGCAGTTAGAATCATCACAAATATTCCATCATGCTGCACCCTGTATGTGCTTGGAGACAGCTTTTCAGCAGTTTGACAGATAGAACACCACACTTGTAGGCTTCTGATCAGAGAATATAATCTGGGAGGGGGACTGGAATGGGATTAGCTGCTTGCCCTAACTGGACAGCAACCAATCACTGATTCTTCTCACTTGCTAAAGATAATTATTTGAAAAATCTCATTTTGGGGTCATTAGAAAGCTCAAGTGCTTCCTCTGTCGTTCAGCAGTGAAATGAAAGAACAACCAAATGTTGATTTCTCCCAGGTCATGTACGTAAGTTAAATAGGAAATTAAAAAGAACGGTGCTAAATGTTAGCTTGGAGTCTAATTGGAGGAGGCTTCTCTCTTTGTCTCTCTCACTCACTAAATAATGCAAGATAATTGGGGGGCGGGGTGTTCATGTGTGTGCAAGTGTATTTATTTTATGTATGTATGGACTGGCCTTAATAGAAAATAGAGTATTTGTACCTTTCTAGCCTAATATTGGGAACAGTGTGACATCCTTTGCTAAATGGGAGAGAGTGCTAGTAGGGTTCAATTTCTACCACCCCAAAACAAATATTGTACTATCATCAGATACTGTGGAGTATGTTGATCATGACCAATTTTAATCCAAGTGCAGCTGTTAGAGTCTACTGTATATAGAGAGGGGAGAGGGTACAACTCATAATTTGCTTCAGACCCTCAGGAATCTGAAATTACTGTTTCAGTCATATTTATATCAATAGTGGGATTTCCACCACTACCACCACCACCACCACTCCCTGCCGTGTTACAAATGATTACACACCAGAGGGCCTATTTAATAATCACCCATAGGTTGTGGAATTCCTGTGAGGGATGATCTTCTATCTATCATCCATCTATCTATCTATCTATCTATCTATCTATCTATCTATCTATCTATCTATCATCTATCTATCTATCTATCTATCTATCTATCTATCTATCTATCATCCATCTATCTATCATCTATCTATCTATCTATCTATCTATCTATCTATCTATCATCCATCTATCTATCTATCTATCTATCTATCTATCTATCTATCTATCTATCTAATCACCTTCTCTTTTGGGGGAGGGAGGAAGGAAGAATCTCACTGCAGGGATAAAACCAAATGCCCAACATTACCAACACTGATAACTCAGATCAAGTGTGGAAGCCATATTTCACCAATCTCATTATTCAGTGGAGTAGTAATTTGTTTGTTTGTTTTAACTGTCTGGAAATTCAGATTCTATTATCAGGTAAGCTGCTTTGGTAAATGGTGATTTTAATGCCAAACCCCACAAGGCACAAAATTAGCTGGATTAACAAATTTAGTGACATGCTATCAATTGATGTTTATTTAACTTAAAATGTTACTACTCAAAAATAAATCAGGTATATAGAAATCTGTGGATTTCCAACCACTCATTGTCTTCACAAGCTGGATTATAAAACTATTCTGTTTCATTTGTCCTATATTACTTTCTAGGAGATAAGGGTTTGTTATATCATTGAACACAGTCCAACACTGTGTGTCTTCCTGAATGATGGCCAAGGCTGATGTGGATTCAATCTCCTTGGAAAGATTTAAGAACCTGGTTAACTTTTATCCCTGATACATGCTTTAGAAGTATCTCCATCTTAGATACACACTCTCAAACTGCACTCAAAGCCACTTTTATTTTTTCCTTAGTCTGTCCTTCTTCCAACAGCATCTCTAGACTCAATCTCTGATTTTAAAAAAATGTTCAGTACTCAAGATCCTGCAATCCTAAACCAGAGATATTGCCTAAATAAATAACTAAACCAACACATAAATAAAATCAGCAACTATTGCTTTATTGCTCATCGAAAACTAGAAAATCGTTGTCAGTCTTTTTTTGGTAAAATCAGGAGAATAGGATCTTACACTGAGAGATTAACACTGATCTGTTTAGCCTTGAGAAAAGACAAATAAGTACCCAGAGAATTGTCAAACAGGGTAAGACCATAATTGTTGTCTTTCCCCAAGAACTTGGGACATGGAATAATGGCTGTAAGTTACAAAAAGGCAAGTTATGGGTGGAAGAGCAGTTTGACAGTGAAACTAGTGAGCAAAGGTGGCGGTAAGCTGCCTTTTGCTGGATATATTCAAATGGAGGTGGGACAGCCATATTTTGGAAAAGTTTTCATTTGGATTCAACACTGCATTGGATTTAGTGGTGTAAATGTCCTCTTCTAATTGTGTGATTTTAAATATATCAAATCACAGGTATCATTCCATGATAATAAAAATTTTACAAGACCTGATCAATCAGGGTAAACTGAACATGTATGGAGGATGAGAAGATCATGTATAAAAACTCCTCCTAAACCTATGATCTTTCAGTTAGGAATGCAATTTTGGATGTCTGTGTCAAGACTGATCCAGGCTAAGAAAAAAATTGACATTCATATGTATAGAACTTGTGTACTTACAATTTGTGTGTGTATGTGTGTAGGGAGATATCTATTTGTAAAATTAGAATTGTAATAATCTGTATTTGTGTGTGACCCTTAAGTTAATTTCAAAAGCCCTCTGCAAACAATATGTTCAGTAAAATAGCTCTGATTCCCCAAATAGATAAAGTTCACATGTGGTGGTGGAGAGAATCCCAGGAAGTTTAAGAGGATTACTAGTAACACTCCACCTGCAGACCATGCCCTACGCATATCTCAAAGGGAGATTTTGTAAGCTCCCTATCAAACAATGCCTCTGTCCTCCTGGTGTTGGCAAGTGGAGGACATTATCCAATATGTCCTCCACTGCCCCATTTACAATGAGAGCATGGCCAAATTATTAACGGCAGATGAACTCAAGGGCTCTGGCCTTGAAAAATTGAACTACCTTCTTGCAGATATGTTTCCAACTGTCAGCAACCAAGTTGCTAATTTTGCTCTGCTGTCATTTAAACTTAAAAAGAAATACTTAAGTTCTTAGCTGTAGCTTTGGCTTGATTTTGTTGCAACCTTTTTACATCTAATACTTCTTCTATTACTCTATTTTATAATTTCACTATGTTACTGTTATTTTATTGAATTTTATGGCATTCCTATGTTATGACCTGTGGTTACAACAATAAACTTACTTACTTACTTACTTACTTACTTACTTACTTACTTACTTGTAACAACCTCAGCAGTTTGCCTCCTGCTTTTCAAGGTAACATGATCAGATCTCCTGTTTCAGAATGATAGCCATGTTGTAAATAGACAAACTCTGTCCATTGTAGACATTTTGTGAGAGTTTGCATAGCCATCTGATCAACCAATTCAGCTGGGAAGAACAATTTTCTCCATCCTGCAACCCACCAGATGTGTTGGACATGAACTCCCATAATCCCAAGACAGTTGCAATCTTAAAGTGATGGGGTTAGAAATCTAACACACCCAGAGAGTTCCAAGATGGGGAAAGTGTTATAGAGTTTATTTATTAGATTTATATTCTGACTTTCCTCCAAGAGCTCAAGGTGGCATATAGAGCAATCACTTCTCCAAGCTTTTCCACAAATCCTCTTTGAGGTAGGGTAGAGAGGTCCCTGGACCAAAGTCACCCTGTTCAACTTTCCTGGCTGAAGGATGAATCTTGGATCTCCCAGGCCCAAAATTATAACATTTAAAGCACTATTCCACATTGGCTTTCTATACCATTGAATGAGACAAATTGCAAGGAATTGCTGTTACTAAACAGACCACGACTTTGCATTGAACAGGGCCAGTTTCACATCAAACCAGATCAACAGACGCAATCAAGAGATTTGAGAGAGAAAAAAACTGCACAGGGTGGACAACCAAGGCATATTTACTTTTCCAGTTTTTCCATTTTCGCATAAATAGGCTTCATTCCCAGATACAAGTTCAGGAGCGTTGTCATTTACATCAAGAACTTTGATAGCAACAGGTACTCGAGATATTTGACTGGGATTTCCTAAGAGAAGAAAGACACAGCAAAGAGAAGGAAAAAGAGAAAAGAGAAAAGAGAAAAGAGAAAGGTAAGCACACTTCATACCATACTAATGACATCAAGGGCCAAAGATAGATAAACATTTTTGTGCTGAAAGCTTGATGCACCTTTTCTACTTCCAGTAATTGGGCTGATTTATTCAAAATTGGAAGGGGGAGGAAATGAAGATAAAGAAGGGACCATATTTAACAAAGGAGAGACAGCAAATAAATCCCTATTGAAAACAGCTTTTGCTGGAGATTAGTCTGATGAAGACCTTCTTGGATTAAATTGGTAGATGCCTTCTTTCTGATGAAGTTTGCATTGTTTTATTGATAAAGGGCATTCTGCATGGGGGAAGAGAGGCTGTAAACAACCAAGATTTATTTTCTTTCTTATCTTTCCCATTTTACTCTATTAGCCAGCCTGACTGCACATCTATTATTTCGGCTTAGCAGAAAGGAAAGGGGGGGGAGTGGGGGGAGAAAAGAGGTAGAGAAAAGGAGAGAGAAGGGTTAAAAAATGCAACAGACGGGTTCTAAAATATTTTGTGGAAGGCATAAATAACAGGAGGTGAATCATTAAAAGAAAGGGACAAATAATATTTCCTACTTATTCAAGAACTTGGGTTGATTTATTTGATACAGATATGTGCTTTTGAACTCATGAAAATTATGCACAGAGGGGGCAAAAGCTCTGACCCACATTTATAGCTACAATTTATCATACTTCTCTTAATTCATTGCCTAGTTCCTATGTGTGTTTACTTAGATACGTGTCTTGTTTTGTTCCATACGGTTAATTTTTAAAACAGAGCCCTAATCAGTTTATTCTAGTTTCTAATTGTTGCTTATAAATAAGGTTTGTTGTCTTCTCCTTGAAATACCAGGTGTTGCAGGTGACATTTTGCTGAAAATAGAACAGAATGGTATAAATTTGCTCCATATATTTGTATAAAACTTAAGACTGCATTATGCAATTCCATCAGAATAAACCAACTAGCCTTTGTCAATATTTCACCTGCTCACTAGCTGCCAGAATTTACATAAAGGAGAACAGTAAGGAATCACTTTGCCATGCACTGATGTAGGGTATACATTGAACATAGAAGAACAATGTATTTCTTATCAGGGTGAGATTCAGTTACTTGCAAGCTGAATATTCAGGACATCACAAATATGCACACACACACAGAGAGAGCATTGAATTCTCAGTGCCAAGTGTCACATTTAAGCACTCAAGATTTCTTTTTATCTAAATTAACAGAACAATGGCAGTTCACATTTTAGAGAGGTTGTAGTGAAATGCAATTAATTAGATAAGCTTCTGAAGAAATTATGTATGTCTCTTGTGGCTGGTCCCCAAATGTTTGTCTTTCATCTGAACCACAAACATGAAACCTACAGATATTATTCTTAGAAACTGGCAGAGAATTCATTAAACAATCTATATAATTTGCTAAACACACTAGAGAAAAAACTTAGCACAGAAATTGCCAAGATGGAGATACCAAGAAGTATCTGAATACCAGCTGAAAATTGATATCTTATTTGTTTGCTCCTTTTGTTTATGAAATATTTTTGTTGTTGTTCAGTATACTTATTTTTATTTCAGGGTGGAAGATCATCAGAAACCCGACTCTGAATGCCCTCCCATAATGAGAAGTGGGGAGGTGCTACCTAGAACTAGCCCTTTCAGCCTCCTGACTCATTAATGTCATCCCGTGATATATATTCAGGGCTGAGTTGATTGTCTTTTTGGTGCCAGCCAAATTTATTTCATTCTCTCAGACATCTTAATCAATACATGAGCTAATTTTAAGAATACATACTGCTTAGAACAGGGCTTTCCAAACTTTTGCCGTTGGCGACACACCAATGGCCAGCCCGCAAAAACCCAGAAGCACTGCCACTGGTGCGGTGCAGAAAAACCCAGAAGCACGGGCAGTGGTGCTTCCGGGTTGCCGCCGCGGCAGCAGGGGCGTGCCGCCGCTGCCCCTTCGAAAGGGCAGGCTCCGGGGACCCCGAAAATGCCCTCGGTTCACGCACACTGCAGGGCTGCTTCCCTGCTGCACAGCTGATCAGTGCGGGGGGGGGGCGGGATGGAAATTCTCCACGCCGATCAGCGTGCAGTGAGGCTTTTCGCCTCCCTGCTGGAACCAAGGGCATTTTCATCAGCGCTTCCGGGTTGTCACGCAACACACTTGGGGCCCCCAGGCGACACAGTATTGTGTCGCGACACACAGTTTGGAAAGCCCTGGCTTAGAAACTTCTGAACTACTCTAGTTCCTGCTTGCATTAGTTGTATCATCTATTTTAATTAGGATATGTAATTGTGCATTTTACATTAGGATATTTTTTTTTTTACTTTTATGGTTTTAGTATGTCATAAGCTACTCCAGGGGGAAAAAAAACTGGTTTTGAAGGAAGGAATACAGATTTTAAACATCAATAAGTATAAATGTAAATGAAGAAAAAGAGCAGGATGGATTATTCCTATCTAAACCTCCTTAATGCCAAACTGTCTTCTCACATCATAGGTGTTGGAATTTTGCCTTTTATAGCATCTGAGTAAATGTGATCTAGTGAGTGGGACCATGAGGTGAATATTCAAGTACTCACTAAATCAAAGAAATGAAGCTAGACATTTTTAGCCCATCCTATTTCATAGGATTGTTATGAAATGCAAATTGGAGGAGGAATGTTTAGCTTCTAGCAGAAAGGTGAGATAAAATAATTGGACTGATAAGTAAGAATAAAGAATGAGAGTGCTCTGTGGGGTTATACCTTGGATTACTGTTCAGAAGTTTCACTTTCACTCTCCCAGATAACCAGGTATATAAATCCCTACTAGCAGTTGGGCAGGTTGTTTGGAATTAGGAGCGATAAGTGGTGTAATTTATAACATCCTTTCACATTCCAGGTCATGAGATCATATAAAAATATATTTTATTCTTTTTTTTTAATGTAGTAAGTTAGCATAATAGGATGAACACTGCTACAGCATATTTCCTCGAAAGATAGATTTCTGTTCACAGGGAGCACTTATAGTCCAAATCAGCCATGCTAAATTTGTGGCTTTGATGACATATTCTGAGCAGATGAATATAAGCTAGAGCAGTGTTTCTCAACCTTGGCAACTTTAAGAAGTGTGGACTTCAACTCTCAGAATTCCCCAACCAGCAAAGCATAGCTGGCTGGGGAATTCTGGGACTTGAAGTCCACACTTCTTAAAGTTGCCAAGGTTGAGAAACACTGAGCTAGAGGGAACAGTTCCATGCCCTTGCAAAGACAGAAGTCCTATTTGTCTTCTGTTTAAATTGCAAGCCCTCTAATTTTATATATATTTAGGAACCTCTAACCAGACATATTCTCATCCAACAAAGGAGATCCTTATACTTATCAATTGATAGATTAGGATTCATGGGCTCAGTCAGAACTAAGGACCACATACTACTTTCAATGGAACTTACATTACATTTTTTTATTTTTAAGAAAAATATGACAGTAGATCTTTCAGCAGTTGCTGAAATTCTTTCATAATGGCTTCATTAGCTTTTCTACAATAAACATTTTTATCCCAAGTGCTTATATCTTGAAATAGAAGTTTATCTATTTTCAGTCCATTTTGCAGAGAATAACAGCATATTAATAGAACAACACATTGTGAATAGGCCCATGGCCCAATACACCTTACAGCCTGTCCTTGTCCCCATGCTGCAGAGTACCCATATACGATAACATCCGGCAACCACCACAAACCAACTTCTTATAACTTGTAGGATCCTTCAGCAGAGCAACAGACCCTGTATACCACAGTGCCTCATTTGTACCCTCCCCATGCTACCCAGTTGCATCTGCATCATCCTAAATCAGCTATGGACAAGCAGCAAAACATTCAACATGCCACCCTCAGCCCTGTGCAATACCACCTCACTGGGCCAGTGCCCAGCAGCAGTAGAACTTATACACACAGTTAAACTGACAGCAACATCACCATCTGTAATGCAAAGGCCTGGAAAGGATGTTCTTACAGCAAGCAGTCTAAGCCATTGATATTCATCAGCAACTAATAGCACAATGTGGCCCATGCCATTCAGATCCATGTCTAGACTGGAATGGCAGATGCCCTATCCCTTCACCCTCAACTCCACAGGTCATTCTGGACCCTCCACCCTATAAGAAAGATGCCCCAGGAACGCCCTCACTTTCAGCCTCCACATTCTCCCCTACACTTACCAGGTTCCATCTCATCCCTCCCAGCAGCTTTCATTCCATACTCCTGGGAACTGATGTCCATACTTCTCACTGTAATTCGAGACCCCAGTCACCCATGGCTGCATTTCTGGCCCCCAAGAGTGGGCCATCCCTTGTGCCTATTTCAGAGGCCCTTGGAGGGATGCAGCTGGGCCCATCCTTGACAAGCAACTTCCTTTCCATTGGTTTACAGAAGCCTGCATAGCATACTGTTACCCCATGGGATGGAACAGGTCCTCTTTACCTTGCCCCGAGAACAGCAGGGTTTCTTTTCTGTTATTTTTGACTCCACTGGAATTCCTAGAGCAAACACTACTATCCCACATTAAATTAACCAGGGCATGACTACATGGGCAAAACTTGGCATTTTATTAAGTACAACCTCAAAAAAACCAAGATTATGGCAACGAGCTTGATTGATGACTGGCAAATAGAGGGAGAAAAAGTGGAGGCAGTGACAGGCTTTGTATTTCTAGGCGCAAAGATTACTGCAGACACTGACTGCAGCCAGGAAATCAGAAGACGTCTACTTCTTGGGAGGAGAGCAATGGCAAATCTTGATAAAATAGTTAAGAGCAGAGACCTCACACTGACAACAAAGGTCCGCATAGTTAAAGCAATGGTATTCCCTGTAGTAACCTATGGCTGCGAGAGCTGGACCATAAGGAAGGCTGAGCGAAGGAAGATAGATGCTTTTGAACTGTGGTGTTGGAGGAAAATTCTGAGAGTGCCTTGGACTGCAAGAAGATCAAACCAGTCCATACTCCAGGAAATCAAGCCAGACTGCTCACTTGAGGGAATGATATTAAAGGCAAAACTGAAGTACTTTGGCCACATAATGAGAAGACAGGATACCCTGGAGAAGAAGCTGATGCTAGGGAAAGTGGAAGGCAAAAGGAAGAGGGGCCGACCAAGGGCAAGATGGATGGATGGTATTCTGGAGGTGACGGACTCAACCATTGGGGAGCTGGGGATGGTGACGGCCGACAGAAAGCTCTGGCGTGGACTGGTCCATGAAGTCACGAAGAGTCGGAAACGACTGAACGAATAAACAACAAACAAAATCTAAAACAAAAAAAACAAAAATTAATTATATCCATTTGTTTGGCTTAATATCATATTCCTCCCCATCCTGAAGTTTGCAAAGCTGAAGCTTCACACAATCTATATTCACATGGCTCACATTTATCAAGGTTGTATCTAGTTGTATCAGGATAACCTGTTCCCCAATCACTTGATTTTACTCTGTATTATTTTAGTCCTTTTCTCCTCCTTCCTCCTGCTTCTCTCACTGCGATCTTTAATATCTAACATAACACTGCACAATGTAGAGGGAGGAAGAAAGGGGAAAAGCTTACACGTTCAGCAGTTTTGAATAGCTTGGGAATTACAGAAATATATTGCGAGAGCCAGTTCAGGGTAGAGGTTAAAGCATCAGGCTAGAAATTGGGAGACTGAGTTCTAGTCCTGCCTTAGGCACAAAGCCAGCTGGGTGACCTTGGGCCAGTCACTTTCTCTCAGCCCAAAAGCCAGCTTGGTCTAGAGGTTAAGGTACTGGACTAGAAGCTGGGAGGCCCAGATTCTAGTGCCCTTTAAACTACAGAAACTCATGGGGTAACCTTGGGCCAGTCACTTTCTCTCAGCCATAGGAAGAAGGCAATGTCAAGCCAGTTCTGCAAATCTTGCTAAGAAAACTGTAGGGACTTGTCTGGCAGTTGCCAGGAGTCAACACTGCTCAAAGATGTGTGTGTTGTGCGCGCACGCACACACACAAAGGAATATGAGCAGGGAGGGAATCAAGGGAGCAAATGATGAAAGCAGCTATCCACCACTACCATTGTACCTCCACTATAAACTCCACTACCATTGTACCTCCATTTGAGATCACACATACATATGAAAGCATTGGAGCTTGTACTGCAATGGCACAATGCTGTTTTTGTCCTTGCGATAGAAAATCCAATCCTGAAGACACCTCTGATGTGGAACTGTATGAAGTGGAACTGATGGTGGGGTAAGTCTCCTCAGCAGTGTATCCTGTATGGTATTTTGAGCCACTTCCATTGTTTGCCTGTTCATCTCCACTCTCATTTTAAGGCAAAACAAAAGAAAAAAACAAAAGCAGGCAACAGAAAACAGCTTCTGGAGTATTGTCACCAGGGGTCAAGCTTCTATCTGTTGCTATTTTTGATTGTCTCCAATAATATCTTTCTTTATACTATGCGGTTTCGGTGGAGTTTTACTAACAATGATAAACTGTCTTTAGGGAAAACATTATTCTAAAAAACAGTTTATAAAAATATTTAGAGAAATCATAATGTATTTTCATGCCTTAGGAAAAGCACTGTGCATTCAGAATTTCCTAAATGTATTTGCTTCTTCAGTGAACTTAATGCCCCTGGCCTCTATATTATCCTTTTTCACATTTATATAAGAAAACAATACAAGAATAGATATACTGACAGGATTTTTCTGTCAAACTCTCTTTTTTATGTTGTTTTAACAATGCTCAGAACTGCATATGTACACAGTGAAATACCACACACAAAAACTTGAATATTTACAAATGTCACAAATGTCTTTTGGAGGTGGGGGGGGGCAGCAATGTTCAGTCAGTGCATACCTGGGCCTTAGTAATGCAAAGGGTGATTGGAGATGCAAATTGTGCAAAGTGTTGAAAATTACAGAGCTGAAAAGTATAGTTCTGCTTCTTTTTCTAGAGATTCCCCCATTGAACTCAGGATGCAGAAGGAATGACGTATGGGTCACAGTGAAATTGTCAAAAAGAGGAAAGGAGAAAGAAACTGTCTCTCACTCCTACACGTCATGCTGATGGCATAGACGATGATAGCTAGCTACATGTGAAATCAATCCTATGCATATTCACCCAAAACTCAGTACTTAACTGCATTTGTGGCCAAACCGTGACCTAATAGGATACTGAAATTGTATTTAAAATGCACTAATACAGATCTCATTTTATGTCCAGAATCGGTGGAATTTAAAATAATAGTATTGCATTTCTGGCATATAAAACCTAGTTCATTCAATAAGAGTGCAGTGGGCACACTGCCTCCAGTGAAAATGATTTCGGGTCGTTTTCAAAGGACAAGCAGCTGAAATCTATAAACAGTGACACTCAAGCAATCTACAAGTCTGATTAGTGACTCTGAGTTTTTCTCCATTCACCTTCATAAGGTGAAATATATCTGCCAAGATCATTTACTGTGTGAGGGATCAATAGGTGATCTGGAGATACACAGGCAAAGGTGAATTTTCATTCTCCTTTCCCGAGTCACAAAGAACTGAAGATTTGCAATCACATACTGAGGCCTCATTAAAATACCTATCAGGTCCATGATGAAGTTTTCCCATCACATATGAAGCCCAGAGAACCTAAGGCAAATTCCTCGTCCATATGCAGCTTCTTGGGGACACACATAACCAAGGGGGCTACAGTACTACAAACATTAAGTAGTTCAGTCATGAGAAATGAGAGCCATCTTGGTAAAGGAGATATTCCTGCTTTTATATACATCTATCCTGCTGACTCAGGTGGTGGTTACTGCATGCACAAACACTATTATCTGGATAAAGAATCCCAATTCTGCAAATACAGAACTGCTTATATCAACTCAGATCATTGGTTCACAATTCTTAGGTTTACTCTGACCACCACTGATACTCCAGGGATTTAGAAAAGCTTCTTTGCCGTCCTTATCAGAAGATGCTAGGAGACTGGAACTACTTTAGTTCTCTGGGTAGCCAGCAATATTCCTTAACTGATTTGCTTGTTGGCATGCAGCATAGATATATAGCTTTCTATCTAATGTGCATGGTTATGATACCCAGGAGAAGTGAAGATTTATATCACAGAAATCTAGAACAGGGCTTTCCAAAGTGCCGCCGCTGGCGACACACCCGGCGGCGGCAGCGGCGACACGTGCGCGCACGGCGGCGGCGCGGGGGGCGTGCGGCGGCACGCACGCACATGGTGGTGGCGCGGGAGGGGCGTGCGGCGGCGCGCGGGGGCGTGCGGCGGGGCGCGCGCGCATGGTGGCGGCGCGGGAGGGGCGTGCGGCGGCGCGGGGGGCATGCGGCGGTGCGGGGGGCGTGCGGCGGCGCGCGCGTGCATGGCGGCCACCGTGCACGCGCGCGCCGCCGCTTCCGGGTGGTGTGGCGACACACCACGCTGTGTGTGGCGACACACTTTTGTGTCGCGACACACAGTTTGGAAAGCTCTGATCTAGAAGGACAAACCCTTCCTAAAAAGAAAGACAAAGAAATCCTTATCTTACTAACGAGAACTTTAGACATTGGTGGAAAGAAGAAGGGCACTTTTCTCTAGATGAAAAATCAAGGAGGTTATAAGGCAAGGTTCCTTGAGTAAGAAACCAGGAGTGGGTCCTTACAAGATCTAGGTGAAATTCCCAAACTCTGAAATTTTGCTACCAAATTTCAGTAGCAAAATAGCCAATATTTTCCCATATGTTCCTTCTCAAAGGCACACAAACTGACAGTGTTAGAGGCAAGTCATCTCAATTTCCATCTTTGTAATACACCAAAACTAGAAATAAATTGTTTCATTGAAATTCAGCCGTTCTACCTCCCAGAGACAAAATGGACCCTCCCTTCCAATAACATCACCATGTCATAGGTTGTCCTCCTGTAGCCCACCAGGAGGTCAGAAGGGTAAGCCGTGGCCTCTTTAGAGATTGTCTAACTTCTCACTGAGTTTCACTCTCATAAGTTCAGTATTGACCATTGTTCATGGGAGTCCTTCTGCCTATGAGAGGCAATGCTGACATTTAAGTACTACATTAAAAAAAGTATATTTGAAAATGATCTAAAAATGTGAAGGTGTTGATTTAAAAAATGCATTAAGGAAAAAAATCCAACAATGTTTAATACAAGACAAGGGTAAAGTGTTCTGCAGACAAATTGATTGGAAAGTGAAGTACTATATCTTTTGAATGCATCCTTTATTACCTCTTCTGCCTGTGCTTTAAGAACTGCAAGGGGAAACCAGCCAAACTTGAATATTTTTATCTCTATTGATCTCAAAGGGAGAGAGAAGAAAGCACCTAATTCTCCCACTGAAATCAATGGCATTTAGATGGTCTCACACTTAAAGAGATCATACAATATACAGCTTTGTTTCCCTGCAACGTTGACTTTCTGAAATATAAAAAGGACCGCTTAATAGATCACAAAATTTAAGAAAGCATTAGAGTTATATCTCAGACATATTGGTACTACCTCCTTTCCTCCACCCCACCCCACAAATGGGTGAGATGAACAGTGACAAGAAAACAAAGCATTCATTTCCTTTTATCTATTTGGATTGAAGGTAAGAAGACAACAATTACTTTGATTTTAAAACTTTTTGCTTTAATCAGAAATAGCCATCATCCATGCCTATTACCTAAAAGAACTGATGGATTTATAGCACAACCAGTAGTATTCAGTAGATGTGTATGTACATATATTTCATATATATGCTCATCCATATTTTGACTGAATACTTATTTAAATGTTTTATTCAACTGAATTGTGATGCAATGGAGAAAGTGCTAGCCTTGAATCTGGAAACACCAGCTTCAAATGCCTAACTACCTATGAAAGAAGAAGATATAAGTAGTTGATATTTTTTTCCAGGAAAAAAATAACAAAGATGGTAATGGGATTACAAAATACCAATTGTGAAAGTTTTTTCCACCATTATTCCTGGTTTTCATCATTAAAAATTAGGTTTGTTGTCCAAATAACTGTTCATGAGACAGGAATACATTTTTCCATCCAGCAGTCATCCAGTTCCAGGGGGAAAAAAGACTTTCAACTCACATTTTGCCAATGCAGTCTTAAAACAATATCCCTTACTCACATTCTCCTATCTTTTTCACACACTTACATTTCCTAGAAATTAACACATTTTGTTTTATTTTTGTTTTATGCCTGGAACCATCATAACAGGGGTTTTAAACTTAAAAATCACAAAAGTCAGCCATTCACAAAAACAGCAGGAGTGGGCAGAGTCAAAGGATACAGCTATTATCATGGAAAGACACACAATCTCATTTTAAAAAGGAAGATTAATTTTAACTAGGAAAGAAACCCATTATCATCAATATGATTATTTTCAATCTCCATCTCCTTCCAAACATTTTCAAGGCACACATCCAAAAGAATGGGGAAGCAAGGAACTCAGAGACCCATCCAGATCACAGCTGAGCCCCAAATTTAACAGACTGACAAATGCTGATCATCCAATTCCTCAATCGTTTTCCTGAACACCTTCTTTACCATTTAGCATTCATCCTCCATTGACGGGCATTCATTTATTGATCACACTTTTATCCCATTTTTCATCTGAAAACTTAAGACAGTGTACATAGCACCTTGCTTTATTTCATCCATTCAAAGTCCCTGTCTGGTAAGTGAGTGGCCTATAGTCAACGGAGCCAAGTGAAGACCTGAACATGAGCTTCACAGCCCTATAGCTTAACCAGTTAATCATTACAGTGGTAAGAATTAAACAATATTGGTGGATCAATTCAATCTTTATTGCAAATGGGGAACAAGTGGGGGAAAAGGGGGAAAAGCAAGTGCTTTCTTCTATTTGGCACTGCGGTTTAATTTCCTAGCTTCTTCATGATTTTCACAAAAACAGTACTAGATTTTGCTGAGCCTAAAGACAGGTCCTAAACCTACTGGTAAGATTAAATATACATTTTTCTATGGTGCTGTGAGCATTATTGAGATTAAATATGTTCCAGATTCAGTGGTGTGTATGAATCAAAAACAGTAAAATGGCAGGCACAGCACTGCAAATTTAAGTCCCGCCCTTCTCTGTGAATCAAAAACAACAAAATGGCAGACAGAGCACTGTAAATTTAAGTTCTGCCCCTTTTGAATTTCTTCAAAAGGAGTGAGGCTTGCATTGTGATGCTCTATCGGCCATCTTGTCACTTTTGATCTCCCCCATGGACACTGATGAAAAGATGCAAATTAATTTGTACTGCAAAACAACAGAGAGAGAGAGAGAGAGAGAGAGAGAGAGAGAGAGAGAGAGAGAGAGAGAGAGAGAGATAACTGATATAAATGTGGTATATCAGTTACAGTAATAATATTTTTGTTAAACCATCAAGAACAACTTTGGCCTGCTGACAAAGAACATATTTCAGCTTTCATTTTAGACAATGCTGCAGGTGAAAGTAATTTCTGTCTCTGTCGCTCACACAGACATTTGTATATACTTCTGAAACATTACACAGCTTTATCCTTGAGATTCTTCTATTTTTTTTTTTTTTGTAAACCATTTAGTGAGGCTAATTGCCAATATCAACACATGGACTCTTCATTCCTCATGGAACTATAGATGGTGCCTGATAATCTTTCCGATTTGGTTCTTCTGGACTTTAAACAAAAAGCCACTTGAAGCCAACCACTTAATGAAACAGTACCAATGATATTGTCATTTCTTGGGACTGACCAGTAATTGCTAAACCAGCTCCTCAATATTTCCTCCGTTGCCTATTTGCTTCCTGAAATTGACACCCAGAGAGAGTGGAAAACAGTTGGATTGATGCATTATTAACACTATTTGCCACTAGCTACTTGCACTTTTTTTTTATAGAGGATCTCCTGAAGATTCAGATTCTTTGCCTTGTTGTTGCCAACACAATTCTCTGCCAATCTCATGAAATAATAAAATATGAGATTTTTTTTTTTTTTGGTGCTGGGATTCATTGAAAGAATAAAAAATTCCAATGAGGACTAGAGTTTAGAATTTGGTTCCAGCATCCTACTCCCCACTGTGATTAACTAGTGAAGTCCATAATTCAGAACATGCATGCAAATATTTTCCCATACTGCTCTCTCTCAACAGCTATAAATACTCAGTGCCATGTGGCTTCTGAACATCGTGGAACTATTCAGCTGTCCTGTCCAATAGCTGATTATGAAAGTTAGTGCTGGACCAAAAATTCCTTCAACGATTTTCTTTTTATTTGATGAAAAAGGAACAGTTTCCTCTTTTTTGGAGAAAGAAAACTCTGTTAAGGTGGGTGTGAAGATCTTGCATTTATCTTACGAAGGAGTTAGTTAAAAATGATAAGAATGTACTTCATGGTACAATCTTCTTATCAGCAATGTGCACCTTCTTGGCTTCTCATGATTCAATAAACTTCCAAAGAAAGATACCAAGAGGTAGATTTTTCCATGAAGTTTTTTTCAGCTCAGGAACTAGGGACAGCCATTGAAACATGTTCTAAAAATACACAAGAGCACTAACATCTTCAACTGCTCCACCATAAAGTAAGATCAAAAGACATTCTAAAGCATGCTAACAATAATGTAAGTTTAGCAACCACAACTGGAACCAGCAACTCAGTCGTTAAGCAAAGCAGTCACTAAGTGAAACTGCAACTGTGCTTATGAGCTTACTTCAGCTTTCTTTTGCTTTACAGACCTGTGAAGGTTGTAAATGCAAGGATTGGTCGCAAAGTTACTTTTTCATCACCATCGTAACTGTGAATGGACACTAAATGAGGCAGTTGCTAAATGAGGACTACCTGTAAAAAATCCATAACCATGGGTTGGACTCAGTGACCTATGTGGTTACTTCCAGCTCCATGACTGTATAATTTTAAGAGTATCTTTTGCATGTGAAGAAGTCTTTTGAGATATTGCAAGATAGATTTTGGCATAGCATTAACTTTTTATGTCTCCTTCATGCATTTGTCCAATTTCCTTTTAAGACCATATAAACCAGCTGTATTGGGAAAATGGCAGCTATCTATCATCGTAGTTTTGCCTCAGGAAAACCAAATGAAAGATAACACTTTTTTTTCCCCACCAGATTTTCAGAGGGATTCTCTGACATTGATTACATGAATGGCAAAATTCCAATTCTTTCTCAGAAGGTAGAAAAAGGTCATTTCTGGGGAAAGCATTTCACTAAATTGCCCAATTTTGGAAAAATCCCTACCTCAGCATGTGTATATGTATGTATCTCTCTCTCTCTGACCCTCAGAATGATAATAGTAATGAAAAGGTAATAAATAGAAAGGATCATCATCATATCTCTCTTTCTCTACTTTTCCAAGAATATACATACCTATAGGAATTCATTAAAAAACCCTGCTAGGAGCTATAGAGCACTGCTGTTTATAGAATCATTCCAACTGCCCACTCGCCTCCATGAACCAGAGTAAATGGGAAACAACCTTCCATGCCTTCTGATAAATTGATGTTTTATGAACAGCCATAACAATTATGGCAGCCATTCTTCAGTGGGCAAGTACTCCCATGGCAGATGGTTTGTGAAAGTATCTACACCAAGCTTCAAATCTGTAGTTTGTGGCAATGCCAATGCTCTGCTTGTCAGCAATGACATCTGGCAGAAGCCATAATGATGTCACATACCTCATGATATCATCACATAACTGAAATGAATAGTGTATTTTGTGTCAGTTGTGTAATGGAGTAAATGACATAGGGTGTGATTCACATCATTTGTTTGATGACATCATGTTGCATGAGACATCACTTACCCCTCCTGTCCCACCTCCTGAGAAACTCATGCTTGTGGGGTTTCTATGAGTGGTTGGAAAAATATTTCCCTTATTATTTAGTTTAATTGTTGCGATGATGATGATGATGATGATGATGATGATGATGATGATGATGATGATGATGTGAGGAGGAGGAGGAGGAATTTGGGCAGTCAAGGGCACAGCTGGGGAAAGATGTCAAGGCTAAATTTTGTTGTTGATGATCTCTGAACTAATTCCCATACTCCTCCCCCCAAAAAAAAAATCTTGTTAAATTTTATCACCCAAACCTAATCACCAAACTCATCTTCTATCTTCTGATACCCCACCCTGGGAACAGCAGAAGAAAATCTAGGGGGGGGGGGTTGGAATTTAAAAACCCAGTTCTTCATTAGGTAAAGGTAAAGGTTCCCCCCGCACATTTGTGCAGTCGTGTCCGACTCTAGGGGCCGGTGCTCATCTCCGTTTGTTAGCCGAAGAGCCAGCATTGTCCGAAGATGCTTCCACGGTCATGTGGCCGCATGACGCGCGTGGAACGCTGTTAATGTTTCTTCATTAGTACCACACAAATTTCATAATCTGGTTACTGAATTAACCCATTGTTTGGGTTGGCCCAATAAGGTAGTCAAAAAATTTGGGATCACACAACACAAAAAGACATCAAAAAGACATTTTAAAAAATAGCAAAGTAAAAAATAACTAAGTTTGGCATATTGCTAAAACGTGACCTCTTGTACTTTAACTGATTGACTATGTCTGTGACAACACCTGACTGACCTTATCTGTGCAGAGTTAGGCCTAATTTTTGCTAAGGAATATGAAGTTGCAAGCTAGATGGGGGATCTTAAAAAAAACCCTACTTCTGCATTTTTGCTAGGAAAACTACATGGATGTATTCATGAAGGCACTACAAGCAGAGCTCAATTCAAAGGAAACTACATCATTTTATCAGGGTAATTTATCTATGTGTACCAGTAAAGTAATGAATTCCTTTAGGATGTATCTGAGCCCTACAATTTAAGTAGCTTTTAACTTAGATCTATGAATGCTCCTGGTCAAACTTACATTCTGTGAGTGTAATTATCATAGTTTTAATTCTGCCTGCCTGCCTTGTTGTAGTTACAGTATATTGTTGCCACTGTTATAATCTATTCATGTGATTCTGAACAATATTAAATCCCCATTTGTATCTACTCTTGTTTGCATCAGTTAATTAATCATGACTGAGGGTGAGGACACTGCAATAGTATTAATGCCAAGTTGGAAAACAATGGATGCCTTTTCAAGCAGCTGTAGAAATAGCTTGTGCCACGGTTTTTGCCTTGCTCTAATAAGATTGAAATGGCATCTATGTACTATAAGCAGGGAAGGAACCGTTTTAATTGTGACATGGGGACAAATGCAGAAATTTAGTATTCTGTAAGCTTGAATAATCCTGTCTTAAGTCTTAAGGAATGAAATTGTCCTCCATATATTACAGATAGCAAGCTTTAGTGAATCGGATGTTATGGAAGTTAAAAATAAATTAAAAAACCCACCACACTTAATTTTCTTATAACCTTAAAAGAGCCATCAATAGCAATATTCATTGCGCACTTAAAGCAGAATCATAAAACCCACTAATGTCTTATTTGTCAGGCTTGAGGAAAAACAGGAGAAATTCACACTGCAAACAACTGCCAAGTTTTGGGTATTCTGTTAGGATTTTCCAGATTATTCCATAGGCTGCATTTCTATCCAGACAGAAAAGTGTAATCAAGTTTGTTGAAATCAGTGGATCTGAAACCTACTTTTGGACTTGTTTTGGGTTTTGTATGTCAAAATATACAGGATGAAAGTAAATTTAGAATGCAAGCCTGTATGTTGATGCTCAGAAGAAAGTGTCCTGCTGGGGAAAAAAAAAAAAGCAAGCAGCACAGCATACTTTAACAAGTTCATGGCAAAGTATCTAAGTCTTTATAGTGGTGAGGTGACAGTAAAATTGGTTAGAAGTCCAGTCCATGATTGAAATGATGAAAATAATATAGTAACTCCAAGGGTTCAGTCAAAAAGTGAAATTGAACTTTATGCTAAGATGTAGAAATCTAGTTGAACAGAGTCAAAACAGAGTTTTGGGCACATGAGTACAGAGAGAAGCTTTAATAGAGGTTTCCCATAGCCTGTCCACTCTAAAATGGCCTCTTTCACTCAACGTAGATAGATTCCTCCCAGGCTTAGCATGATTCTGATTCTGAAATTGGCCATGATTCCCTATGAGATTCCCTGCAATCTGGCATTTCCTTGTCCTGGTTCTTTGCCCATTAACCCAGTTGCAGTGCCATTCTCTTGAGCTCACAAGTTAGGGGATTGTTTCAGGATTGAGAACTGCAGGGTCTAAGGCATGAAAGAGATTTACTCCTTTCTAGACTACATCCTATGAGACAGAATTACATGCTTTAGGTAGAATTAGATTCACAGACTCCATGTGTTCATCCTCTGACAACTCTTTTTCTTGGAGATGTCCAGGGAGATCATGGCTGAAAATGTCACTGAACTGGATGAGATCAATTTCCAGAGTAGATTGTATAGCACTGTTGCACAATCTATTTTCTGTCAAAAGCCATAAAAGCCTCAAGTATAATCCACTGGAAACCATACAGTTGGCAGGCTTGAAGTGTTCTCACCTATTCTCTCTTCTTTCCCCTTCTGATTCCTGCATCTCTCTTCCTCCAAGCTGCAGGGAATGGAGAACTAGGTCTTATGGGATATCTGAACTTTCCTTTTTCATCAGGCCTTTAAATTTAGGCTGAGGATGGGGGCATCTGCAAGGGGAGTCTTGTGGAGCAAATACTGTAAGCTCGGTCCCGTTTGTATGACCATGTGATGTTACATGCATATATGACACTTTTCTCATTTTGATGGAAGCCTTTGATCATGCTGATACAAAATCAGAATGAGAGCTATAAGCTGATCACCTCCTTGTACAGCCTTAATCCTGTTGTATAACTGTATACTGATGGGCCAAACTTTTTCTTCTGCACTTTTCTTCATTCTTCTCACCCAATATGAGGAAAGGAAATTGTGGAAAGCAAGTGCACTGTCACACTTTCACAAGATGCTGCATCAGAACAACATGCAACATTTTAGATGTTACAAACACATTGATTTGGCTTGGAATCTTCCTGCAATAAAATTGGCTTCCAGGGTAAGGTTGACTTTCACTCAAGTACTTCATTACACATTAGAGCACAAAAATAGCCAATCCGTTTTTCAAAACACTCCTTGTTATCTGGTTAACGTATGAAGCAACTACAATGTCTTCAAGTACAACTTTCTATATGATGTTTGTTACTTCTGAGTCACGCATTTACAGTTACGGGAAACATTTCCAATTCCTGGGTGACAGAGCAAGGATCAATCCCAGGAAACCAATTTCACTTCTTTAATATGTACTCTAAGATCGGACTATGCACTCCTAGACATGAAGACCTGGCTTGGCCCTTTTTGATTCTGATTTACTCTATGCCCTAATTTATTATTGCTCCTGACTCACAAAGGACTCTCTACCACCAAGAGTGAAGCAGCATTAAAAGAGAGAAAGAGAGAAAAGAAAAGAAAAGAAAAGAAAAGAAAAGAAAAGAAAAGAAAAGAAAAGAAAAGAAAAGAAAAGAAAAGAAAAGAAATCAATAATCAGGCTAATCATTTCCACTATTCCTTTTTGATGAAACTGAGTAGCTGAGTTTTTCTATTAAACATTTACTTTGCACCTTGGAAGTGAAGTTAAGAGTCCTTTTATCAATATGATGTTTCATGTTTCATATCAAAGTAATGGCCAGATAAGGGGAAGGGAAGGGAAGGGAGAAAATTGTATGCTATATTCTAACATATTCTACAAGGGTTGAACTGACTTGGTATTTTATTGGCAAATTGTTTGATTAAAAGCCACACATTACAAAGTAGTTATTCACAGACCCTAAGCCTGAAACCAATACATACTATAACTGAATCCTTTCATGCTTTTAGGGATTCTATCTCTCACGTCTTTGGACATGCATACTTAGTACAAACAATAGCAAGATATTTCACATTTTGTTCACCATTTTCTACATGAAATCCACTGTGATATATTGGAGCTTTAAGAAATCTGCAGTGAGAAAATTTGCTTTCATATCTATCCTAAGTCATAAACCCCATTGGGCAAACCTGGATCACTTACTCTCATTGACAACTGATCTATTAATGCTTCTGAAGAACCTTTGTATATGCTAGTTAAAGCCACTATCTCTGAAAGCTGAATCTCTCTTTCGATAGAAAGCAATCATCTGCATTAAATAATAGGCCAGATTTGTATAGTTTATCAGCAGCATTTAGAGCATTGCAGATTAGAAATCTAACTAGACATGGGGCATATTGGAGCATAGCTTCAAGAATCCAAATAAAGGCCAGGTAAGAAAATCAATTATAAGACTGAAACAAATTATTATCTACCTTCACATTATACAATTCTGCTGGGTAGCAAAGCTTACTGGTGGTTTTGAAAAAGAAATATCTCAGACCTCAAATGCACTACCAAGTGGGGAAAGAAAAATGGGGGTATAAAATAATGATGAAGACTAAAGCAATGCATACTATGATGTCCTTACTAATACAACAAATAGTTGGTATTGTATTCTAATAATAGAAAAAAATCATATTCTTTTTCTGCCAGCTGTCATTCAGTTTGATGGATGAGAATTTTACTTCTGATATTTCATTTGACAGAGAAAAGTCATTCTCATGGGCAAATTATAACATTCTTGCACTTAGTGACCAAGGTGGCCAATGTTCTCATTTGAATACCATGTCTTTCATTACACAGTAGTTTCTTCAGCGCTCCTTGGTTTTCTATTTTTCAATTAATTCTCAACAAACATCGGGTAAGTAAGTAAGGTTTCCCCTTCCAGTCGTATATGGCTCTAGGGGGTGGCGCTCACCTCCAATTCTCGGCCAAGGGAGCCAGCGTTGTCCATAGACGCTTCTGTGGTCATGTGGCCAGCATGACTAAACGCCGAGGTGCACGGAACGCTGTTATCTTCCCACCGGAGTGCTATCTATCTATCTATCTATCTATCTATCTATCTATCTATCTAGCATTGAGAACTGGGAAGCCCTAACTCATGAGCGTTTCAATTGGAGGTCAGCCTTTATTAAAGGCGCTATGGACTTTGAAGAAGCACGAGTACAGGGTGAAAGGGAGAAAAGAGCTAAATGGAAGGCACGTCAGGCAAACCCTCATCATGACCGTCTCCCACCCGGAAACCTATACCCTCATTGTGGGAGGTTGTGCGGATCCAGAATTGGCCTTTATAGCCACTTACGGATCCACTGTTAAAATTTTACCTTTGGAAGACAATCTTACTCGGCTACGAGTGATCGCCAATGAATGAATGACCTATTTATCTGAAAGGAATTCCTGTCACTGAGCTTTTTCAAACAGAGAAGTGTGGGCAGCCAGGTTGGAAGGAGAGTGATGCAAAAACATGTAAGAAAAAAGCAACAATATCAAACAGCACCCCCTTCACCACTCCAACAATAAAAAAAATTCCAAAATATCACCAAGAAAATATAAACCAAATTATAAAGTATCCTTCCACTTTCTCTGAGGAAGAGAAGAAAATGAGCAATTATAAGAGAAATATTGACAAAACATACATACATTAAACTTGACCCTGATGGGCTAATTTTCCACTAGCCAAACACTTTTTATGTAACTATAATTCGTTTCAATTTTAGATATTATCACTTCTTGGTAATTTTAGATATTATTATATATCATTTTAGTGTCAATTTTATAATTTAAATATAGATTGCACCCTGGACCTCAATCATAGATGTTAGTTAGGCTGTTTTAGAAATGTATTTTAACTTGGTCTTAAATTTTCTTTCATTTATTATCTATTAAGATAGATTTATATCTATCTAGATATAGGGGGCGCGGTGGCTCAGCGGGTTAAACCACTGAGCCGTTAGTCTGCCGACCATAACGTCGGCAGTTCGAATCTGCATGGCGGGGTGAGCTCCCTTCACTAGCCCCAGCTTCTGCCCACCCAGCAGATCGAAAGCCATTGGCAAGTAGATGAATGGGGACCACTCACGTGGGCCAATTTGCTGGCGTCCTTTTCGGAGGGTCGCCCTTGGACCAAGAAGGGCTGGTTCCCGTAGATGGCAACGGAGGACGGGAGAGGACGGCGGATCCTGAAATAACAACTTCCTGGACATCAGCAGCCGGCTCAGAAGCAAAGGTTCTTGGGACATGTAGTCCGACCTGCGGATGAAGAGCCGGTTCCCTCACCCCCTCCCTAACGCGCGGGTAAAATCATTGTTAATATATGATATGATTGTATAATTTGAATTTACATGATTGTAAGCCGCCTAGAGCCCTCCATTAGGGAGGGAATAGGCGGGGTATAAATAAGAATATATATATATATATATATATATATATATATATATATATATATATATATATTTTCACTAAGCACTCTGCCTGTACTGGTCTACGGCTGTAATAAATAAATTGAGTATATTAAACTTGAAAAGTACAAACCAATTGTGATTTCAGAAAAAAATAATTAGATTGGAATCCAAGAGAAGAGATACAGATATGGAATGGACCATCCTAGATTTTCTCCCCTACTGCAGAAGTGTTAACAGTTAAGGAACCACTCAGGAGCAAGTGAGATGTTTTAGAGTGGCTGGGGCCGCTTGGGAACAGGCAGGTGACAATTCAAAAGGGAGGTATCTGTACAAAAATCTCCTTTATATCTCATTAGTTTTCCTGAATCTTTTATATTTTTTGAAAGTATTTTTATGGGAAACAAGATGACAGGAGTGGTACCCCTCCTTGTAGAAACTATAGCCACTTTGTCTTTCACAAAATCTCCTTTTCTGAAAGGACACTGTTAAAACTTTTTAGGAGCAAACATGGGTCCCTTTTGCCCAATCTATTTCAAATGAATTATTATTACACAATTAATTAAAATCACACAAATAATGTTGCCTTCAAAAAACTGTTTGCATCTAGAAGGGAAATTTCTTTCTGTTCAATTATCCTGGGGACTGAACTCTCAGCTGCAGGAGTACCTCCAGTTCTTTAGATCATTACAAGCCCTTTCTGGGTTGGAAAGTCCATATACTTTATGCTCCAAGAACAGTTTAATGGTGACAAGCGTGAAATTGCCCCCCAGACTCCAAATAGTGATTCTCCGAACTTTCCAATAATTACAACCCTTGATAAATATTCAGTGATAACTTCTGGAGATTGCCATTTATCTGTTTTAATTATTATGTTTATCACATATGCAGCAGGCACAGTTTATTCTGGAGAAGAAATTTACTTCTCTCAAGCATAAATCTCATACACACACACACACACACACACACACACAAAGAGAGAGAGAGAGAGAGAGAGACAAAGAGAGAGAGAACTTCTCCATGAGCATATTTTCTTTCTCTGACAGTTCCCCCCCCCCAAAAAAAAAAAATCATTTCTACTAAACAAAGTTTTTCTCCCCCACAGTATGCTACACATTCTGGTTTTTGTTTCAGTGCAAGTGAAATAAGAATAGGCTTTCCATGGTGATAAATACTGCATGGTGCAAATTCGTTGAGATTATCTTAAAAAAGCTTAAGATTAATTGTATTTCTAAATCCCTTCTGTTGGATTCAGAAGCAGATTCATTCAATCAATCAATCAATCAATCAATCTTTATTCAGTCATAGACCAGAAAATAAAACAAAATCACAATTAATTAAGATAAAAAGAGAAACACATAAAGTTCAAAAATATCAAGGAAAAATTAGAGGAGATACTACGACGTATTGTGCACACTATAGAACAGTACTTGGTTGTGGTCAATGAAATAAAACCAGATTGATTCATTGGAAGATAAAGATAAAATGAGTCAGAACAACCAGGATGTTTAGTGAAGAATGGAGACAGTAATTCCTGGTGAGCACCTGCGTAAAGAGAAAAATACAAAATAACATTTTGTATTTTCTTACTGCATATCTAATGAGATTACTAATATTAATCAGATGTGATTCAAATTTGGATGTCAGATCACCAAGGAATTCCCAAGACTGGGGGCTTGAAAATATTGTCCTGGAAGTAGGTAGAGGTATGCTAAAAGGTAAAGGTTCCCCCCGCACATTTGTGCAGTCGTGTCCGACTCTAGGGGCCGGTGCTCATCTCCGTTTGTTAGCTGAAGAGCCAGCGTTGTCCGAAGATGCTTCCACGGTCATGTGGCCGCATGACATGCGCGGAACGCTGTTACCTACCCACCGAAATGGTACCTATTCATCTACTTGCATTTGCATGCTTTCGAATTGCTAGGTTGGCAAGAGCTGGAGCTAGTGCGGGAGCTCACTCTGCACGCAGTGTATGCTACTTCAAAGTTATTACCAAGGACACTGCATGCGTACCTCCATGTAATTGTCAGAAGTTGAGGTCAATCAAAATTGAGATGAGTACAATTTATTTGGATTTTTAAAAAATATCAAAAAAAGTGAATGTGATAAAAATAAAAACACATTTATATATCCACTTAGTCTAAGACCTTGGGGTACTTTTAACATTTGGCTTGAAGCATCACACAACATATCTTTGATGAGATATCAGATTTTCACCACCACCACCTTCTTTTTTCCTAACAGATCCTCTTAACATAATGGAGAAAAGTGAAATTTTCATTTGGCTTGTTTGTTTTTATTATGAACCTCCCAGTATGGTAGTATAATGGTTATGGAGTTAGACTAGGACCTGCAAGGCCCAGGTTCAAGTCCCACTGAACCTTGGAAATTCAGTAAATGATTTGGAACCCCTCACTCTCTGTTCAGTCTACATCATGGGGTTGATCACCTTGAATAAAAGAGTTCCATGAGTTTCTACAGAACAGAGATTTAAGAAATAAATCCAGCAGGTGAAGATCCACCCATTTCTTCATAAGTAGTTTTGAAAGAGCTTGAATTTTAATAAACAAGGTAAAATGTGGGAGAACACAAAATAAAATCTATCTATGCTTACTCCCAAAAGCTAATCTTGACTTTAATTTCAGGTCCTCCATCTGAAGTAGAAAAAGTCCTCTTTCAGTAAAAGTGTCATTGGGACCTCCTTCATAGACAAAGTTCATTCAGTAATGAAGTTTTCATCTTTTCAATATCACTTGAACTTTTCTTTTTAATCTACTAAAGCCCTCAAAAGACAATACATGATGTTTATTTTGCTTTATTGAAACAGGATTTTTATTTCATGTTTTGTGTTTCTTTGTTAACAACCCCTGCTGTTGCTAATGTTCCTTTGCTTTATGTATCTGAGTGATTGTTGTTTTGAACTGTTGGCTTTAATTATTAGCACCACTGTTGTTTTGTTTTACATGTTTGCAATAGGTAAACATTAAAAAAAACAAAAATGGAAACACCACAAATACTAAGATAACAGAAAACTGCCTAGTCACCTTTGTAGTCTATAGTTCTAATAATTTAAATAAATAAATAAGTGGGATTACATTTTAAAGAAGCATCACACCAATATGTGTTGTAGTTTTTTTGGTAAAATTTGGGAGGACAGAACTGTGGTCCATTCACAGCTCAGTCTAACAAAATTTTGTTCCATGCTGAAAGAACCAGGAAGGTGATGGCATCTGTTCAAACTGGTATTTCCCTAATGTCTAAAAGGTCTGCACAGTTCATTTTTCTTCTGTTCTGCAAAGGTCACAATTTTTCCAACTGAAAATAAACTTCTATGTTCTGCCTGTTCTGCAAGATCCTTCTACGACCTCATTTGCCAGAAGCTTTTCTAAATGTGCTTCTCCCTATGGGTTGCATTCTCAATTTCTAGAAGACTACCATCTCCTTTGCCAAAAAATAGATAAATCTCTTTTCTGCAAAGGGGAGGATGTGACGCGCTTGTGGGATGTACTATAATATATATAGAAGTGTGAGCTTTGAATTAGTTTTAATTCCTATTATACACCTATAAAAAGAAAACAAAAGAAAATGCATGAATCAAAACAAAACAAATTACAAAAAAAGCAAAATATAGCCCCCTCCCATAAATCCTAAAGCAAATATAACAATACAACCATAATTACATCTATATAAAAGAGGCCATGACTCAATTTTAAATAAATTAGACCTTGACCACATTGTTCAATCTTTCTTGACATCAATAGAAAGCCAATTCAAAGTTTGAGAGTTGATACATTTTGGCTAGTTAACCTTTCATACTGGGTATACATGTGCCTTTTCAGGACCACATTTTGGCAAAATTCCCAGCATGGTAAATCCAAAGTTCTTGATGAATAGGCACATTCCAAATTTTTGAAACAGAATTTAAAAACATATCGACAACTTTGATTCTGAACTCTCTTCCAAGAACCTGGTTCACTATAGTAAGAATATTCACCCAAAATGAGACTACCAAGGGACACGATCACAATGAATGAATTAACATACCTTTAGATTTTTTAGTTCTCAAACAAAAGAAAATCAACAAACAACTTATTGAAAACATCATCTATCTATCTATCTATCTATCTATCTATCTATCTATCTATCTATATCTATCTATCTCAGGGCTTTCCAAAGTGCTGCCGCTGGAGACACACCAGCGGCAGCGGCGGCGCATGCGCGCACGGCAACGGCGCGGGGGGGCGTGCGGTGGCACGCGCGCACGGTGACGGCGCGGGGAGGTGTGCGGCGGCGCGCGCGCACACGGTGGCCGCCATGCACGCGTGCGCCACCGCTTCCGGGTGGTGTGGCGACACACCATGCTGTGTGTGGCGACACACTTTTGTGTCGCCACACACAGTTTGGAAAGCTCTGATCTATCTAGTCCTTGGTGTTCTCTGAGCCTTGTTGTTTTCTTGCAGACGTTTCATTGCCAGGCTAGGCAACATCTTCAGTGCAAAAAGAGAGTGGGACTTGCTCTCTGTTTATATACCATGGCTTGTCCTGCTTGTGTTGGTGGAGGTGCTGTTCTCTCCTTAGTAGTTCCTTGATTGGGCTGTTGTTTGCTGCTTGGTTGATTGACTGAGTTAATAGTTCCTTGATTAGGGTATAATGTGCTGTTTGATTGCTCCTCTAGTAAGATACCCAAGTTTTCTACGGACGCCCCAAAATACACAAGCCCGACATATCAGCCAGCTAAAGACCTCCTCTGTCGCCGCAGTTTGTCCCACAGTCTAACTCTGGATATTATATTAATATAGAACATAGATTTAACGTCAATGAAAATATAGTGCTGAGTTGGGTTTAGCTATATACTTCTCTACAAGGTGTTGCAAAACAAATGTGTGATCAAGGGAAGAATTATTAGGCTTAAAACCAGCTTGTTCCTCTGCTGGAACTGGTTAGGATTCCATCCAGTCCAGTACTTTTGCATTTAAATGTTTAACATATAATTTGCTTATAATCCTTAGTAGACTGATGGGATGATAATTGGCTAGTAGATTCCTTTTCTCCTTCTTGTAAATGGAAGTTATTGAAGTCATGATGGAATTTTATGAGAGATTTGTAACTTTAACAACTTCCACCTCACCATCAACCACAGCTTAGAACCATCTATAGAATGTCACTGAAAAACTACCCAATGGACACATAAATACCACATTACACAGGAAACCTATGAACTGCCATGCATACCTACATGAGTCCAGCTTCCACCCAGAACATACCACCAAAGCTATCATCTACATCCAGGCAAGTATGGTGCTTTTTCTGACCCCTTTGACAGAGATGCTCAAGTGATGGAATTAAACCATGCATTTAAGAGGACCCTGAACTACCAATCCAATGAGATCAATAGACAAATCAATAGAGCCAGATCAATTCCCAGGGAGGACCTATCAAAAGATAGACTACAGAAACAGAATACCACTGGTTGTCACCTACAGCTCACAACTCAAGGCACTCAAATGCATTATTAATAAGCTACAGCCCATACTGGACAATGTCACTGCACTTTTTCAGGCACCGAGTAGCAGGCCCATACCTGCATACAGATAACCACCCAACCCGAAGCAGATTCTTACAAGCAACAAGAACAGGGCAATAATACCAACATGGGAACCAGACCCTGCAACAAACCGAGATGTCTACTTTGGTCCCACATCTACACCAAGAGCACTATCCCATGCCCCATAAAGTACACACACAAGATTAGAGACACCTTCACATGCTCTTCCTCCAATGTGATACATGACATCATCTACCAGCAATGACCCTCTGGATTCTACATAGGACAAACAGGGCAAACTTTGCCCCAAATAATTAATGAACATAAGTTTGACATCAGGACTCAAAACAAGGACAGCATAACATCAGAGCACTTTAACCTCTCAGGACTCAAAGCGACTTTAGAAAAGTGGGACTTTAACAGCACCGTTGAGCAAGAAATTGTTGAACATCGAAAGGTTTCAGGCAATCTCAGAAGGTCTCAACAAATACAATGGATTTTTAATACATTGCAATCGTTAATTTATAAGGTACCTATAATCTATCTCACATATAACCTGCACCTGCATAACAACCTATCTTCCTTCCACCCCTACCTTTCCTCTCCTCACCCCAACTTAAATCCTACATCAGTCTAGCCACTCTGTGTATCCAATGAAGAAGCTGCAGCCCCTTTGAATTAATTTTGTCTCGGAACATAGATCTTTAAAACTCAATAAATATATTTTAAAAGTATTCAGTGGAGTTTTGGTGCTCTCTGAGCTTGGTTGTTCGCTTGCAGATGTTTCATCACCCAACTAGGTAACTTAATCAGGGCAAGCAAGCATGGGGTTTGCTACCTGTTTTTGTTTTTACCTTCATGAAACACCAGTGGCCATCTGTCTGGGATACCTCTCTCAACTTTATCAATATATCTGTGTGAATCTTCTGTTCTCTTATTATGACCAGTGATGTAATCCCTAAATAAGTTTAAGTCAGTTTAAGTATAGAAAGAATAATGCTTTGAAGGCAGATAGCTGGGTATAAATTTTATTCTCTAGAGATGTGCACTGTGAAATAATCTAGAGACTGTGTGCTTCGCTAATATTTGAAGCCAGCATTTAGGAGCCAAAGAGATTTCTATTTCTAGACCAGGAGTTCATAAACCTGGTGGAATCACTACTGTTGGTACTCCATTGCCAACATTCATTTCTGATTTGTAAATTCATCTATTTACTTGGCAAAACTTTACAGGGTAAGTCAGAGAAGCAGATAGTCAATGCTTTTTAGGAAAGTAAACAAAGTAACTTAAGAAACAGGATTTCTGGCAAGGATTTTTCAGGAGGCTGTTAAATTCTGTATAATGTTTATATCCCATGATTTGAAAGAAAAATGAGGCAGGTCGAAGCATCTAGGTATTATTTCAAAGAGGAAAAGAGAAAGAGAGAGAGAATGAGAGAGATCTACATGCCATAAAAATGCTGTTGAAGAGCTATTCATTAAAAGCATTACTTGGAGCATTTCCCATGCTATTCCATTCCTGGCTGGCATACTTTTGCTTTGGTGGCACATCTGATTAAAAACAACAATAATAAACAGGAATACATGTGGACTCACCATAAGCAATTATTTTTTTCTCTCTCCCTCCCCCCCCCCCTTTTCAGGAGACTAACTGATAAATTAGAATTCCTGGTGGCTTTAGCTCCTTGAACCTTTACAAGAAAATAGGAAAACACAGCAGAGTAGTCAAAGACCAAATAGGCAATAATGGACAATCACTTACTTTCTTCCATTGCCACAATAGTTATGTTATGCCATGTGCTCGTTTCTCTGTCCAGCGGTGTGGCCAACGTTATCCTTCCATCTTGGGTATTAATGTTGAATTGTCTCTCAAGGTCAGTGTTTCGATCGATGGAAAACCTAGAAAATGAACATCCTTGAAATTCACCTAAATACTTTTGCCTGACCTGAATGCATTGTTATCATAATCTGAGAAAGCCATGTTTGGCTGAATAGCAGCTTTGTGGCCTCAGTGGATTCACTGAGCTCAATAATGGTATAAATAAATAAATAAATAAATAAATAAAGATGGACTGAGAATCAGGAAGCAGAATTATAGTCCAAGGAGTAATTAGCTGTATGCTCTCAGCATGAAGGTTAGAAGCTGTCACTAAGATCAGTAGGTAGCGTCTTTTAAAAACTACTGCGAATCAAGAGTTAATTAGATGATCCATCACTTTTATTGGACAGTTCCTGTTGTATTTCATCGCAACTGCTGATAATTCTGTCAATACATTAAGAGGGAAGGTTGCTTTGTACATGTCTGTGTGTTTTAAGGAAGATGCAGCCAGCACTCATTCCAAGAAAAATGACTTTACATTAATTAGATAAATGTGTCGTCGGTTTATGTTGTAAACCAATTCTGAAGACAATTGTTGGTTAAAAAAAACAAAAAAACTTTTCATGGGAAAAATACTTTAAAAACTGAAAAATGACCATTTTATGAGCTGATCTTGTTAGTGTCTAACAAAACAACTTTGATCTGTTAGCAGAGCAAATGAGAATGTGCAGGTGCATTATGCAGCCTAAAACAGAAAGGCAACTTGACCAAACAAGAAATCTCGGTGGTAAATTGTTCCAACAGTGCGTTAAACAAAATGGTGATTTAGAACTCCGTGCAAATTCTACAGGAAAGCTTTTATGTCAGTCCATTTTCATATAGTTCTTTTATTAATGTACTACTAGTAAAAGAAACCAAACTGGGAAATTAAAACTTTCAATTTCTGACAGGTCATACAGAGAATGAAAGAGAAAGAAAGAGGCAGAGGGACTGGAGGAAAAATGATATGGTACAGCAGCCACAGCTTTAGGGTTTCACTAAATCCTACCAGAGAATTTAAATAAAGAAATATATTGACTATTGTTCTAAGATATGACATCTCAAAACACCACACCAAGTGGCTTGCATCTATTCAGTATTCTTCCTTACCATACAGTGATGAATTAGTATGTTAGCTAGCTCATACCATGACTCAGGATGGTGAGTACGTTAGAGATCTTTAAACAACTTTTTCTCTCGCAATTCTGTTCTGAACTGACTGATTTGGATCACTCAAGAAAATGCATCAGATCATAACTTGGTTATCTAACAGAAATGCATTTTGGCATCCATAACTTAGAGTAGTAGTAGTAGCAGCAGCAATGGTAAATTTATCATGCCACTATATCATGCATGAAAAGGGTTGCAACCACTACTCCATTGGCTATTCGAGCACACAAGGAGAACCTATTAACTTTGCTCTGGTAGTTGAATTAAACTCATGGGCTTATGAACCACCAGAAGCTCTATCAAATTGCTGGGGGGACCCATATGCAAAATACATGTGTTTAACCCCAGCAATGTTATGAGAGGCAATAAGAAGAGGTAGACGTGAAAGAAGGAAGGTTCAACATAGTACAAATAGCAACATTCTGGCCACAGATCAAATGCTGGCATGAAGTCTTGGGTAACCCAGCCAACAGCCTTCCACAATAATTCAAGAGAATCACAACCAGGATATGAACAAACTGCTTAGCCATCTCAGTAGTGAGGAACTGATGGATCTTTTGAATATTCATTAAATGGAAATTGCAGGTTTTAACTCTTTTGGTTTTTTTTTAATGGAATACTTTGAAGACAGCCTATCATCAGGAGACCTGCAGCTGGCAGCCTTGAACTAAAGGGAGAAACAAAAGGGGGGCGAGGGGGATGAGATAATCGAGATGGAATACAATAATGCCTGTCTTCATGCTTTCATGTTCTGTTTAAGACAGTGGAGGCACAGCCAATCAGAAATTCTGCTTAGACATTGAAAAGAGATGCCTATGCTGCATCATCCAGAGCAGAGACAAAAGAATAAACCTGAAAACTTCAATGCAGATGCAATAATTGATGAAATCAAGGAGCCTAGCAGAAGGTTTATGGAGAAAATAATAAGGATCCCAACAATGAGCCTGTGGAATTCCCAATGATAATGGAAAAGGTCAGAAGATGGAACCATTCCATGAAACCAAGTATGTCCAATCAGACAGATAAAATTCAAACCCCTACATGCCACACCAATAATGTCAAGGGAACTTACACATTACTGAAAAAAAAATGTTGAAAAGGGCTTTCAAAACGCATATTTACAAACAAACTTCATAAAAAAATAGTAACATAGAAATAGAATGGGACAAAATATGGGTGAACAAAGACAGCAGTAAAATAAATGAGTTTACCAGTCCCTAGTTTATGAGAATATCAATACATCTAATCCTTTAATAAATGTGGTGCAAAGATGAGGAATCACAGATTGATAGATGGATCTCAGCATTTTCTGGATACCCTTGGAGAATTAGGGTTAGACTGGACTTCCGGGGAAGAAATGGTAGACTGAAGATGGCTCTGCAAAACATTTATTGAAGTTTATCATTTTCAGATATTGCTTGTTATTTTCAGCTATTAGGAACCTTGGGATTAACACATTTTACAGCACTGGGTGAGTTTCCTTCAATTTTTAGTGAAATAAGTTTTAAATACAAGTTTAAGGAATTAAAAAAATTGTTTTGGAATAAACTGCAACAGGGTGATTCAAACTTTGATTTTAGAAAGTTACAAATGAACTAAGGGTCCAGATAAATTTGAAATATTTTTTTTGGAATTAATTATAAGAATCCTTCCCATGGGTAAATGTTTTTGTTTTGAATTCTTTTTTTTTTAAAGATAAGCCTTTAAAAATTGGACACTAGAGGGAATTAGAAGGAACTAAAGATTACAATTAAATGAGAAGAACACTCAAACTTGACTTACAAATATAGAATGAAGCAAACTATTTTAACATTGGACATACTGAAGGACATACATATTTTTGAACAATGGACCCAAAAGTTAATTTTAAGATTGTCTGCCTCTATAGATAGATGGTGCTTAAAAATGTTATGGAAGAAGGACAAGTTTTCCCTGACAAGATTGAGACTGATTTGAAAGTGGATTTAAAAATGACAGGCTACAAAAATGACATGGAATAGGATGTCACACTAGACATATAAAAGAAACCAGCTGATATCTTAATAATTAAAAGGGATGTACAAATAACAAACCAAGAGACTGACCTGGATAATTTTCCTATGATGGATTTACAAAAGAGGCTTGTTAAAGCTTTGAATAATCTCATAAGAAGGGACAAAGAAAAAATGAAATCAAGTTCTAGGACATTATTTGAAGGGACTAAAGATCAAGATTATTAGAAGCAAAAGGAAGGAATATAAATCTGGTTTCTTTGATCCAGGTTAAAATAGATATGTTGTTATCTCTGGTAATCCTTAAGGGACTTTTGCTGACATCAGGATTGAAATGACAAGGTTTTAAGGATTTGTTTATCGATAAGAGAGGGGATATGGAAATAAGATATAATTTTAAGAGAAGGTGATAAATTACTAAAATTGTTTACACTTGTTGTAATGAAGGTGGAAGTCATTTCTTTATATATTTCTTTTCTTTTTCTTTACTATATTCTTATTTTTCTTTCTTTTCTATATTCTTTTTTCTTTTCTGCACCTTCTATTTCTTCTTTTATTTGTTAGTTTGTATTAGTTTGTATTGTTTTAATTATAGTTTTTTAAAAATAAAATTACTATAAAAAGAGAGAGAATTAGGGTTAGAGATTGGTTGGATAAACAATTGTTCACTATTAAGATGCCAAGGCACTCATAAATGCAATCAGATGATCATTCCAAAGAGTAGTGAAGAATTTTTTTGTTTTATCTATGTGCAAGCAATAAAGGGTTAATGGAAGCATGTTGTTCAAATTAAGCTGGAAGAGAATACTGGATACCATATTTTGAATAGTACATACAACCTCCACCCTGGCCTCCTTACAATTCTTTTTCAGTGAAGAATGGACACTGACTGGACCTTGCTTGTTCATCTTCATCCCATCATTGATTCTTCTGGGACACCATCTAAAATCTGTTGCCAGAGGAATATGTGGTGGCATTCTTTTGTATCCCCAGTAGAGTTTACACTTAATTACTTCTCTAAATTGCCACTCCAACTTCACTCCTGATAATTATGTGGACACTCGCATATCATTGTTATTGGCAATATTGCACTGGTTTGCTTCTACTTTCTCCTGGAATATTTCTTCAACTCCCCAAACAAGCTTCCATCTCTGGAATTTCCTGATGGGGTCTTCCACCCAAGTGCTAACCAGGTACAACCTTCCTTAGCTTGGTTGAGATCAGTCAATGTCCTTGAGGTACTTCTACTTGCTCTGACGATTACATTTCTACCCACCATAAAATAATGTCAAATCACAAAGAACAATTAAGTGTTCTCCTCCCCATATTCATTTATCAGAATCTCACACCTCCTTCCCTGCTCAAAATTCTTTTGAGATGCCATCGATGTCTAGGTCAGATGGCCTTCTTATTCCTTACCTTCCAAAAAGCAACAAATCGTATGCTTTTGTAATGTTTTGGAGGGAGTGAGGCTTCCCCTGGCTTCTTTCATTTGTACATCTTTTTTTAACATTTTAAAGGGTTTTAATATTGTGGTTGCACTTTTAATTTGTTCGTTTGTTCTTGTTTTTTGCTTTGTATTATTGTAAGCCACCTTGAAGCTTTTGATTTGGCTGCTTAATAATGAAATGAATAAATATTTAATTAAAAAATCAGTAACTAAGCAAAAGCAAACCTCATCCTCAACAGAGTACAAAGAAGGGACAGCCATGCAGAGGTCTTTAGAGAGGAAAGGTGGTTGACACTGAAGCAGAGATTCCCTACTTCTGATTAGCACAGGTTCCCTTCCAATTGGTTCAAGATATGAAGTTATAGGCCTCTTCTGCTACACTCTCCAAAAAAGCAAAAAAGGTGTTCAAAGGCATACTTCTTTCAACATGAAGTTCTTCATAAACATTGATAGGTTTAACCTGTATGCATGAAATAACAAGGCAGTCCCTATGTCTTACTACCTCTGAATAGGCTGACCATATGTCCCATTTTTTAGCATTTTTCAACCGTCCCGTTGTTTTCATAAAAATATCAATTTTGTCCTGTTTTTCAAACCCAGCAGGAATGGCGCAGAAAGAGGATCCGAGCCAGAGCACGGACCGGGGGGCAGGGTTTGCAAGCAGGAGCCAATCGCGCAGACCGGGGTGGGTGGGGACCCCTGTCTTTTTCATGAATACGGAATATTACATAAGACCCCATCCCATTTTGCCATCCTGAAATATGGTCAGCCTACCTCTGAACCTACCCTCAAATAAGGCTGGGAATTTGGCATTGTCCTGAACTTCTTGTAAGGAAGGATGGATGGGTGAAATTTCCAAATATTTATTAAACTTTGATTTGATTGTAAATATACTGGTAAAATTGTAAGCATTCTGAAAAAAAAACAAGGTCCCCTCTGCTCACTGTTTAGAATTTAAACTTAAGCCCCACCAGATAGACTGTAGAGATATTGCAGAATACATATTTAAAAAGATCACAGCAACAAATGAACACTAAATAGGAAATGCTTCCATTAAAAAGATGAACACCAATTTACATCTGCAAGAAAAAGTCATATTTTCAATTGATATTATTTAGCTACACAAAGAAATGCTTCCAGAGACAGATTTGTAGTTATAATCCCAGTAGCTATTTAAACAAAAACACAAATAAAACTGGGGATTTGTGAAATTTTTCTGTAGTGACTTTCAACAAGCTCTTCACAAGATCAAAGTGTATGAAAAAGTAGAATGCTTTCTTAACAGAAATGAAACCAGCTGACCGGTTGCCAGGAAGAAAAAGCTCTCTTCCTCTGACTTGAGACCAATTTATCATGTGCAATGGTTTTGGCAATGATATTACAGTACTATTCTTTTTAACAAGGGTACTGTCAAACATCTAAGCAACATATGAAGGTACATTTCTATAAAATTGAGGGAGTGGGATGGAAAGAATAAGTAAATATTTAATAACCTTTGAAATTGCTTTAGTAATGCCACTGTTTATTGGGTAGTGGTGGCTAGATTTGGAAACCAAGTTGGAGGAAATGGGTGGTGAGAACATATATTTCTTCAGCCAATGGTTCAGAAATATAGATTTGAATGTAACTTTATGTCCCTGCCTTTTTACTCATTTCCACCAAAATGTGTTTTGTATTGATGTAAATTAAGGCTTTGCAACAAAACCTGAACCTTCCCAGCCTTTCAGCTTTCTCCTGCTGAGACGTGAATCACAATATTGATACTGTAAATCACCGTATCTCAGCAATGCCAACCAGAGAGGGCATGCTACTAGGTGACTGAGATAAACAGCTGCAGCTCGGGAAAGGCATAAAATATTTTATCTAGGATTTTAGAGCTTGCTGTGTATTAAGAAAATGATTTACTTTTGCTGAAGATGAAATACCCTTCAAGACTCTATGTGTGTGTGTTGTGTATATATGCATATACGAGTGTTCCTTTCTTAAAGAAGAAGAATACTGAAGGCAGAAAGACTAGATCCAAGAACCAATAGTTACCAAAGTTTTGAGAGAAACCAAACACAAGTTTGGAAGTGTGAAGAATATCCTCATTTGAATTCCACAAAGATGTTTGGGAAGGTATAACTGAAGAGTCACGAAGGATCTGATCTTTCCAAATATCTAAACTAACTGATATGAACAACTTGCTTTAACATGCAGATTAGAACTTGGTTTTTCCCTAGATTTCACCCTTCTCCAAATGTTCACACTTCACTATACTATCCAATTCACCACAGCTCTCCTCAGCTACAAACTGCACTTTTTAAATGTGTATGTATGTATGTATGTATGTATTTATTTATTTAATTTCTATGACCGCCCATCTCCCTCTCAAGGAGGGACTCTGGGCGGTTCACAACATAACATCATTAAAATACAATAAAAACATAAATCCAATAAAATCCAATGTGCGTATGTATGTATGTGCATGTGCATGTGCATGTGCATGTGTATGTGTATGTGCATGTGCATGTGCATGTGTAAGTGTACAGTATGTGTATGTGTATGTGTATGTGTGTGTGTATATATATATATATACACACACACACATACATACATACATATACACACACAGCATGTATGTATCTATGTACAGTATGTATGTATGTGTATATATGTGTATGCATGTATGTGTATATATGTGTATGCATGTATGTGTATATATGTGTATGTATGTATGTGTATATATGTGTATGTATGTATGTGTATATATGTGTATGTACAGTATGTATGCATGTGTATATATGTATATGTATGTATGTGTGTGTATATATTTATACACAGAGACACACACACACACACGTATATAAATAATGATTATGAGTAAAGCCATGTAAAAATGCCTATAACTAAGAATAGTTAGCATTTAGCCAACTTTGAGATTCCAACATATCTACCATATGGCTAGCCAGGTTCTTTTTAGGAATAGCAACAGGGCTGGGCAGCACTTTGGATCTTCTCTCCTAAAGATGCTTCAGAGCATAAGGATGAACACATACCAGCTGTATCTTTCCCCAGGACTGTACATTTTGGACAATGAACCTCAAGCACTGCACTTCCACAGCCCATTTCATAAAAGGAAGCTGGAAATGACTAGATTACTGTTTTATCTTTAATGTCAGCACAGTAGCCAACTAACTCCTGAGATTTCTTTATTTTCAGTGTGGGATTTGAGTAAAGGATTTAGAGAGAACTATCAAACAGAAAGAAAGCCACATGAAAATAGACATACTGATGAATGAACTGAAGCAACTAGAATTAAGACAAAAGCAGAATCCACTTTTGGATTTAGACTAAAAGCTGAAAACTGTGTAAACAACTAGACTTAATGGAAGTAAGTGACACTTAAATGAAGATGAAGTTTGCTAATCAAAAATATTTTGAAAATGGCAATAAACTAGATAAAATGCTGGTTTATCAACTACAAAAGGAACAAGAGAAAAATATTATTATTATGGTTGGTCACACAGTCAGCCAGATGTTTAGAGTGGATTATGCATTTTTATCCACCTATCAAGTCCTTCCCAAGGAGCTGGGATAGGCAGATGTCATTGTTTCATGGTGTTAAAGGTATTGTTGCAGGATGTAGGCTGTTCCAAGTAAAGCTGCCTTTTACAATTGAATGGCAGCTTTACTTAGAACAGCTTACATCCTGCAATGTTGTTGTTGTTGTTGTTGTTGTTGTTGTTGTTGTTGTTGTTATTTGGAATGGCAACTGACATGTTTCAACAACAGAAAAGGTAAGAAATCAATTTGTTGAATATTATTCTAAATTATATAGTAAGCAGATACTAAATTGTATTGTCGAAGGCTTTCACGGCCGGAGTTCAATGGCTGTTGTGGGTCTTCCGGGCTGTGTGGCCGTGTTCTGGAAGTTGTGGTTCCTAACGTTTCGCCAGCATCTGTGGCCAGCATCTTCAGAGGGCAGGAGCACAGATAGAAGCAAAATCTCTGTGCCCAGGTAGAGTGGCAATGTTCTATTTATAGAGCTAAATTATAGGAGATTAGGTGGGGTTTTTTGTTGTGTTGAAATGTTAACGAGTGGCTGATGAGCGTGATTAGCATGTTCATTGTGAGAAGTATTCCCATGTCCTGGTGGTTGGACTGAGTTCGTTGACCTTTTGCAGGCTGTGTTTTTCAGGACTGGTAGCCAGGTTTTGCTAATTTTTAAAAATTAGCCAGGATTGGGACAAGATTGATACCATATCCTACAGAAAAATGGAAAAGGACATATTTGACTACACAAACAGACAAAAGCAAAAATTCAACAAATGCCAAAACAATAAACCAAAACCGGCACTGGATACTTCACGCATTGTCATCAATTTGACAGAACGCCTGCTCTCTCCTGAAGAAACCTCCATCCTAAGCAAAGGAGGAAACTTTGCAATTACACCCACCAGAATTCCAGTGGAAGATATCATTGCCAATGTGGAATCAGCCATTCACCAACGTCCAGAGGAAGAAGCAGAAGAAATAAGGGGTGAAGTGGCAAGAATCCTAAGGAAAGCAAAGCCCCCCACCAGCAACATTACTAAGAAGGAGAGAAACGCCATAGAGACCCTCAATTCAGACCCAGACATCATCATCCTTCCAGCGGACAAAGGCAATGCCACGGTAATTATGAACATAGATGAATACAAAGACAAAATCAGAGAATTACTAGACCCCACCACATACAGAACAATAAGACGGGATCCAACCAGCAAAATCATGAAGCAAACCAACACACTGATAAAGAGCTCCTCCCTGCATCCCAACGTACTACAACGTATTTGCAAGACAGAAGCTCTCTCACCTAGACTATACGGACTCCCCAAAATCCACAAAGACTCGATCCCACTCAGACCCATTGTAAGTGCCATTGGCTCCCCGACATATGAATTATCCAAACATTTGGCAACCCTTTTACAGACCCACATCGGACAGACTCCATCCCACATCAAAGACTCAGGACACTTCATCAACAAAATCAGCACCCTAAAACTCAACCACACGGACAAACTGGTCAGCTTTGACGTGGTATCCCTGTTTACCAAGGTGCCAGTAAGGGACACCCTGGCACTCATCAAGCAAATCTTCCCAGAAGACATTACAGCTTTATTTCAACACTGCCTAACAACTAGTTACTTTCAATGGGAGAATGAGTTCTACGAACAGATGGATGGCGTTGCCATGGGAAGCCCCCTGAGCCCAGTCATAGCAAACTTTTACATGGAACACTTTGAAAAACAGGCTTTGGAATCGGCACCCATTACACCAACAGTCTGGTTCCGGTTCGTGGATGACACCTTCGCAATTTGGAGTCATACTGAAGAAGAACTGGAGAAATTTCTGGACCACCTAAACGGCATCCACCCCAATATACAATTCACCATGGAAAAAGAAACTGATGGCAAACTTCCATTTTTAGATACGCTGGTCATACTCAATCCGTACCTCAAACTAGGACACAAAGTATACAGAAAACCCACCCATACGGACCGATATCTACACAAAAATTCCAATCACCACCGACGACAAAAGAGAGGCATGATCAAAACCTTGGTGGATCGTGCTAATCGAAACTGTGAAACCCAATTTCTCAACAATGAACTTAACCATCTGAATTGGGTCCTACAGGCAAATGGCTATTCCAAGAATGAAATAAAAAGAGCCATCAAACCAAGAAAACAACATCCAACTGAAGAAAAACAGCCCCCCACAAACAAAGTATTCCTGCCCTACATCAAAAGAGTCACTGACCGCATGGGAAAACTAATGGAAAAACACAACTTTCAAACAGTCTTCAGACCCACCAGAAAAATACAACAAATGCTAAAATCAGCAAAAGACAAAAGGGACCCCCGCACCGCTGCAGGAGTATACCGCATACCATGCAGCTGTGGACAAGTATACATCGGAACCACAAAACGAAGCATTCACACCAGGATAAAAGAACATGAAAGACACTGCAGACTACAGCAACCAGAAAAATCTTCAGTAGCTGAACATGCTCTCAAGCAAACGGGACACAAAATCCTATTTGAAAACACAGAAATACTGGACAACACCAAAAGCCACTACACCAGATTATACAGAGAAGCCATTGAAATTCACAAACACCAGCACAGTTACAATAAAAAAGAAGAAAGTTTAAAAATTAGCAAAACCTGGCTACCAGTCCTGAAAAACACAGCCTGCAAAAGGTCAACGAACTCAGTCCAACCACCAGGACATGGGAATACTTCTCACAATGAACATGCTAATCACGCTCATCAGCCACTCGTTAACATTTCAACACAACAAAAAACCCCACCTAATCTCCTATAATTTAGCTCTATAAATAGAACATTGCCACTCTACCTGGGCACAGAGATTTTGCTTCTATCTGTGCTCCTGCCCTCTGAAGATGCTGGCCACAGATGCTGGCGAAACGTTAGGAACCACAACTTCCAGAACACGGCCACACAGCCCGGAAGACCCACAACAGCCATAGATACTAAATTGTGAACATATTGAAGAATGTATAGTTGATGGCTCTCTCGGCCAGAATCCGATGGTTGTTGTGGGTTTTCTGGGCTGTGTGGCTGTGTTCTGGCAGTTTTGGTTCCTTGGTCTTAGTGTCTCTGCATCGTAGTAGAAAAGTTAGGGAGCATAGTAGGTGTGCTTTCTTGCTTCTGAGTGATTCTAGTCTTCGGGTGTGTCGGAACGTTAAACACCAGCAGCAACACACACCCTCCACTTGGGCACAGAGAGAATCTTCTAGCTGTGCTCCTGTCCTCTGAAGATGCCAGCCACAGGGACTGGCGAAACGTTAGGAACCAAAACTGCCAGAACACGGCCACACAGCCCGGAAAACCCACAACAACCATCAGATTCTGGCTGTGAAAGCCTTCGACTATACATTGAACGCCTCTACGGGGACGAAACGTTCTGACAAGCCCGAAGACTAGAATCTCTCAGAAGCAAGAAAGCACACCTACTATGCTCCCTAACTTTTCTACTACGATGCAGAGACACTAAGACCAAGGAACCAAAACTGCCAGAACACGGCCACACAGCCCGGAAAACCCACAACAACCATCAGATTGAAGAATGTCTGGATACGGTTCAACTTATAGAATTCAAAGAACGACAAAAGGAAGTTCTCAGTAAACCAATGATTAAACAGGAAGCATCTGTCTTTCACAACATTTCTGATTTGTTTCAGCAAGTTCTGTTAGGAAAAAAAGAACACATATCTAGAGATGTCTACAAAAAAGGGGTGAGGGAGAGAGATGACTTACAATAGGTAAATTTACATTAATAACTACATAGTTTTAGGATATTGCACATAAAATCTCTTTATTAAAAATTTGCATATGGATATTGATTTTCATACAATCTATTTCACCTTTCCATTCACTCTCCTGATCTCAGTTCTTTAGCTCACTCCTCCAGTTATGCTACCCACCTCTCATCCTATCCCTTGACAACCCTTTGAAAATCATCAAGAGTCAATGATGATGATTTAACAATCTTAATGAAGGCTACATAGCAGTTAAATTGCCCAGAAAAAAAAACTTGGCATGCTAAAAATGGCTTTTTCTAGAAATCTGAAAACAGCACCATCCTGATACATTTTGTTAGTCTGGTCAAACCAGCTTTTTGCTTCCCTGAAAATCCCTCTAATGTTTAGCCTTATCATTTGTTTTGAAATATGTGGAATTCTAAGTCAGCACTAAAAGTACACAGAAGACTGTGCTCTGTTTAGTAACTTAGGAGTCTATAGTAGGGCTGTGTATGCTTCAAATATTATTTGGAACATGTATTTTGGATCTTGCACAAGCACAATCTCTCTCTGTTCCTCTCTAAAACATTCTGACTTGTCTCAGGGTTCTATGTGAGCCTGGGGGAGTGGGGACCCTGACTGCTTTAAGGAATATATTCATTAAAATAAATTTAACTTAAAGCATTAGCTTTAACTAAAAGCATTGGCTTGCACAGAAATACAGATCAGCAAACAGATCAGCAAACAAAAAAAAAAAATCAGGGCATAAGCATTAGAAGCATTAGAAAGGCTGAATCAGTATACATATCAGTCAGAATCCAGATGAGAAATGGGACCCCCACATGCTAGTTCTGTATATTTAATTAAAACTTGTGAAATACCATCATACAATAAGGTAATGATGGGTTTTGTGGGGCCCAAAATGCTCACATGGCTTAATGAGAGATATTGGCATAGTAAGATATATACTTTCAATAACTAGTCAGGAATTTCTGCCTCCAAATTTTTCCTCTTGTGACTTAATAACCTGAAATTTCTTATCTGATTAACAACCAGCCCTGTATAATCCTATTGCACAGATGGCAGCTTCAAAGAGTTTGGTGTAGGGCCTGTACTCATGGGGCAAAGAAACATTTCCAAAGCAATTAAAAATGAGGAACTGCCTGAAGGTGATGCATTTAAGAACTTTCCCCTCATCATTTCCTGATCAACCTGAATGTTTATTTAGCTTTTTTTTAAAAAATGGCACCTTGAAGACCAGCAGATTCGCTTTGTGGCATATATTTTCTCAAGCCAGAAAATGTTCTTGGATCACATGCACTTAACAGCCATGATATTTAGATTTCAGATAAGGAGGAAGAGAAAGAGAGAAGAATGGAGAAGTTGGGTCTCCAACACAGCACCCATGGACACTAAAACATTTTTTAAAAAGAATATAAACATTGTTTTAATTATATTTAAAATTTAAGCTAGGAGGCTGCAGAGCAAAACACCACCCTCCAGAATCAGTTTCATATCAAAGCATGCCCTTGGATGTATTTATTTGTCTTGTTAGACTTGTGTTTGCCACAATCAAAATATACTTGGCAGTTCACAGTATGACCATAGGAACAGTAAATAAAAGATCCACCAGATATCATTTAAATTATTTGTAATAAAAACGATCACACTACCGTTCTCATAGCAAAATAAACAAACAAGCAAATCACAGCAGCATCCATGGTATTTGTTAGAAAATAAAGATGATAGGGGCTACAGATTTATATTTTATTTGTAAATGTGCCCACTGGCTTGTTGGTGGGGGAATAGGAAGATAAAAATACTAACAATGAATGTCCTGGGAGGCTACAGAATATGGAATGGAACAGCCTGATTCTGGCAGATATCCTTTAGGGCAGTTTTGATATTATTTGTTCATTGGCTATTAGCTGCCTTCATTTGTTCACTTGGCTCTCACTTTAAGGGAACCTGATGGTAAAGATGGGAAGGAAATATTTTTTTACCCCAAACATATTGTTTATTTTTCAGGTGTTTTTTCCTCTTTTTCCTCCCTCCCTTCTACTTTCCTCCATGGTATTCAGAATGATCACACTCAGAGACTGTACAGTGGTTGTCTATCAAATGAAATAGAATCATCCTTATCCATATGATCTTAAATCCAGAGAAAAATGATTTTTTTAAAGAAAAATCAATAAGTTTTAGATTCACTTTTTTAAAAAAAAGATGCCAAGGAAGGTAAAATGATCATTCTCTGCATCTGGAAAGACATAAGATGCCAACCAAGTGTGGGTGTGATAAGACCACTCAAAAGGTTAGGTAAAGGTAAAGGTTCCCCCGCACATTTGTGCAGTCGTGTCCGACTCTAGGGGCCGGTGCTAATCTCCATTTGTTAGCCGAAGAGCCAGCGTTGTCCGAAGACGCTTCCACAGTCATGTGGCCGCATGATGCACGCAGAACGCTGTTACCTACCCACCAAAGTGGTGCCTATTCATCTACTTGCATTTGCATGCTTTCGAATTGCTAGGTTGGCAAGAGCTGGGGCGAGTGCGGGAGCTCCCTCCGTCACGCGGGGCTAGGGATTCGAACCTCCGAACTTGCGATCTTCTGATCACAAGCCTGGCGTCTTACCCACTGAGCCACCACGCCCCTTCTACTCAAAAGGTTTCTGTAATGCTAAAGCTACTATAAAACTAAATCTTAGCTTAGTGGCATAGTATGCAGACGTTTCCTAGCTGAAGAGCCAGCATTTCTAGGTCAGACTGGAAAAAAACTCATATTTGAAAACCTGTGGACAATTACTAGATGGAGAAATGGTCTGACTAAATTTAATTCCTCAGTACTCCACGGGGAATAAAATGTCAAACACAACTGGAGGTTGAAGATGGTCTTTCAGATATCATGCACATTATGAAGCCCTTTGTTCAGGCAGGAGGTATTGTTTTAAAGCAGCAGTACCTTATAGAGCTTGAAGATCCATCTGGATCGTGGGCAGTCACCTGACCAATCACAGAGTTAATTGCAGCATTTTCATGCACTTCCAGTAGATATGTTGGTGATGAAAAGACTGGAGGTTCATCAGCATCTTCCACTACAATTTTTACTGTTGCCGTATCCTTGAAGGGTCCCACGCTGATGAAACGTGGATCAATATATACATTAGTTGCTTCTACCTTCAGTGTATATGAACTTTTGGTTTCAAAGTCCAAGGGCTGTTAAGAATGACAAACACAAAAGCTTTTTCCAAATGACCACAGCAGCAAGAACAATGAAACGTAATGTCAATGCATCTGTTTCATCTCCATTTTCTGACTTTTAATGCAATCACTTTTCACTTTCTTTTACAGGACTGCACATTTCATGGCTGTTTCCTGATGTCTCATTTATTTGGTAAGCCTCAGTGAAACCCCACCAAATTGGAGATTTGCTCTCTCCATTTAAAATCTTTTAAAAAGAACAGATATAAAAGTTTCTCACTTCGAATTTTGTCACTGTTCTTTTTTTTTGCCATGGAATATTTTTTACTGCTAATGGCCTAGATTGCATATTAATTACTCAGCTAATTGTCATTCTGTTCACTGTAGTTAAGGAGCAAAGAGGGAAAAATTAACAAGTTTCATGTGGCATAAGTATTCTACTGTTTGCAGAAATGTGTGAAAAGAACAGACTGAAGGCATTGTTCTTTCATTAAGAGTAGCAGGATTCAGAACAATTTAGATCTAATCATATGGGGAGAGGAACACTGTAGTATCCATTAACTTAAATTTATAAGAATATTTGTGAATCACAACCATTGAGAGATTTTTACAGTAACTGTCTTGAAGCTTAACCTTCTGGTACAGCTAAACAAAGCAGCATTAAGCATAAGGAAATGTTTCCAAAGTGTGCAACATACTTTCGACTTTGCTTGTGATTTAAGGAGTGAAACGTTTCCACTAAGAAAATAGAAATCCAGTTGACATGATTCAAGCTACAGACAATTCCACCTGGATGACTGAGAACCTTCATAGACATCTTGTGATTTAATGTGTTAGTATTAAACAAAAGTGGAAGCAATCATGTCTGAGACGTCAACTGCATTCAGAAGGCCCTAGATTCAGTTCACATTATCTACAGTTAAAAGAGTCAAGGAGCATGTAGTACATGATAATGGGAAAGACCTCTGCCTATAATCCCTAAGAGAGAGAGAAAAAACCTCTGGGCAAGAAAGAAAATAGGCTTAGAAGTTTTATCTGAATGGCATAAGAGAGGTTCAGAATTGCATTTAAAGCCCACATTTCAACATGTCCCATGTTCTTTTACTATTGACTTAAAGAGACCCACCATTGGTTTAATGAGATGTTATAGCTGGTCATTGAGAGCACAGCTTGCAAGGAAATTCTGCTGCTATTAAACTGAAGCTCAAAGAATTAAGAAGGCAAATACAGTTTTAATTATTGAGAGACTGATGGGGTACAGCTTTAGAGGTTTAGGCAACATGAACCTTTTTTGGAGACTTACCTTCAAGAGTAGAGTTGTTAAGTGCATAAGTGCACTGAGGATCTGAATATTGTTGTGATTACATTGTTGACAATAAGCTAAGTCATCTATAGGTTCTCCATTCGCATTTGCTCCTGAAACACTACAGTGCAGATCTGAACTCTATTATTATTATTATTATTATTATTATTATTATTATTATTTTGTGTGTAAGGGTCTCAGGAGATAGTATTATGGGATTCATGAGAGAGAGAGAGAGAGAGAGAGAGAGAGCACATGCAATGGCTGGATATAGCAGCTGACACGCAATTAAGTCAATTGTACATGCTGTGCGCAAAATGATCTTTGTATCAGGAGCGGGAAAAAAAATCTCTGATTCACAGCATCTCAATAGAGCAAGGGTGATTGGATATTCATATTCACAATTTGCCAATCATTTCAATAGGCCTTGGACAGAAGCACTTCTGATTGGTTTTGCTCATAAATATTTGAAACATGGCAGATAAGAAATAATAATAATAGGAGTTACAATACTTTTTTTTAAAAAAGAGGCATCCTAAATCACCAATTTTATGATCACCCAAGATTAATATCTGCTGCAACTTCAAGAACATTGACATGTACAGATTCACAATCCAACTCTTTGATGCCTCACAATGATTAACATTTCAAATGTGCAAATTTGTCAAGCTTTAGAAAGATATATAAATTTGCATCACAATGTCCCATAGAACGGAACAAAGAGAAGGAGAAAAGAAACATAGAGAAGCTTAAATCTGCAATGCAAATATGAAGAGCACAAATAAAAATTCCAGAACTCTTTCAGGAAGTCTCTGAAAGCTTAAGTATATATTCATATTTTCCTATTTTTTTAAAAAAAAATCCACACAGTTTTTGAATCCAGTTCTAATGTAACTTTGCAATTTTTAGTAAACACGACAAGCACTCGCTTCTCTGCCAACTCAGAAATTACTACACTTTAGTACCGATGAATAGGTTGCTGGAAATCAGCATATACACAATTTGCCAATCACATAACGGTATCATTTGAATCGTTGCAAATTCAGCAGCAATAAATCACACCAGTCCAAAGCATTTGTCAGCCTAGTGCTCTAAATGCATGATGGAAACTGTATGATTGGATGATTATTATTATTATTGTTGTTATTATTATTATTATTATTATTATTATTATTATATCTGAAATTAAAAACAATAACAGATATACATCCATTAGGTTGTGTACTAGCTGGACTATGTGCCTGATTGCAACAAGTTTCTACTAATGAGTGCTCAAAACAGTGGAAACTTAGGATCTAAGGGCTCCAGGATCATCTCTCTTCCTGAAGCTTTTCAATCTTTTTAAGAAGCAAGATAGTAGCTTCTGATATAAGTCAGAGGGAGACAACATTTAGTGGCTGGGGAGAATATTTCTCTATAAGGAAAGGGTATATTGTTGTTCAGGGCTTTTTTTTAAAGAAACATGAGAGATTATTGTAAAATTGCACCTAGCATAATGAAAGTACTGTAGATATGATGGTTCCTTGTCCCCTTACTTTTTGTGATATCAGGGCCAAAGTCCCTCTTTTGAGTCATCCTTCCAACAATTTCACACTCTTCTCTCTCTCTCTCTCTCTCTCTCTCTCTCTCTCTCTCTCTCTCTCTCTCTCTCTCTCTCTCCCCCTCCCTCTGACAAATAAAACCAGGGAAGAATTGAATTAAGCAGTGGATAAAAAATAATATAAATAAGAGAGACAGGAATGTTCTACATTAAAGTAGTGAGACGATCCACTCCTTTGATATTAATTTAGAAACTCTTAGCACAAGCCATGGTAGGATATGAAAAAGTTATTTTATTAATACAAGTGAATAGAATCGATGCAAAGAGCAGATTGAGCAAAAGCGTGCGTGATCACAATTTTAAACATGCTAGTTCCCACTCACTCCTCACCAACCCCTCCCCTACCGACTCAGTTCCCATAATTCTAAACTGTCAGTCCTTTGATGATCCCAGCTGAACGGCCTTGGACTCTGGTTCCTGTCTCTTCACCCCCCATTCCCTGCTTATCTCTACTGCTTCAGCTAACCTCCTACAAGCATGCTAACTAATTACTGCCCCTCTACCTACTAATTACAAACCCCATCTACCTAATAACTACAAACCCCATCTATCTCTGGCAGTGGCCATCCTGACAAGTAGGTACTTCAACTGTTTAAAAGTTGGGCCCTCCACTGGATGTAAAAGCTTTGTTCAGTGAAGCAGCGAGATCAGTGAGGGTGGGCTGAAAGTGCTTGGCCTTTAGGGAATTGGGTATTTGGGGCTTACACAATTCTATACTTGTGGAGGACAAAAAAGCAAAACAATTGTAGTGGTTTTACAGTCAGCTGTTGGTAGCATAATCACACTATTATAGTAATTGTACTGAAGGAAATATTGGCTTCTACCTCAACCCAATTTTAAATGAAATCAAATTTGTCACAAGAAGTGCCAGCATCTATCTGACCATGGCTGATCTCAAAAAGACTAAGTAGCAGGATTGGACCTGTTTAATAGTTGGATGGGAGATCACCAAGAAATCCCAGAACTGTAAATTAAGTTCAGAAGTCAAAAATATATCCCAGAGGACAATAATGAAAAAACATTTCCATATTGCTGCCAATAAAACTACATGAATGTGTCATGTGTAGTTCCCAGGAGTTGCACTTCACTTGAGGAAATCAAATCAATCACTTTTGAAATCAAATATATTTCTTGAGCTGGTCCATATCTTCTCTGTCCTGGTCCCAACCCAAACTTGTGCACCTCTGCTTTAAGGACTGTTTTATGTATTGCCAAGATCCACAAACCAGACTTCCTCCAGTTTCCATGCCATTTACCTTTCTTAATATAATAATGCCTTCCTGAGCCTGAGAGTCAGAGGTGATCTCAAAGATATCCATTCCATCTCCTTCAATAATGTCATAGGATGACTTCGCATTCTCGCCAATATCCAGGTCATTTGCTTTAACCCTTCCTACTGGTTCACCAATAGCAATGTCTTCCAATGCCGAGAAATGATACAAACCTGAGAGAAAGTGAGAGTAAGAGAGATGAAAACAGCAACCATATAGCAGCAACCTGAAGACCATTTAAATGTATTACATCCCATCTTTTCTTCCTGTTCTCCATTTACTAAATGTGGCAGTTTGGGATGTAGTCATATTCTTACAGCTTTATTTGGCTATATGTTGCATCATATACAATACACTCTGCAGGATGACAAATAGCTAGGCCTAAGAATGACCCATTTTGTTAGCCCACTTATAGGCTGATGCTGCTAATGCAAAACATTAAGAGGAAATGTCAAAGCAGGTTTGAAAGAATTGTGTAAAACCAGCATATAATTGGAAAAAGTACATTTAAAATGAAGTTTAGGCTAATCTTCATTTAACTATAGTATATTTAATGGGACCTGTCTCGAAGAACTCTGGTTTATGCTATTGATGTCAGAAATACATTCAGGTGACTCAAAGATTGGGGGTTAATAAAAATTCTTATGAAACACGGGGAGGGGGTTGTCTCTGCACAAGCTCAGAGCATTTTTCAGTGATTCATGGAAACTTAAAAATGTTCAAGAAAATTTTATGATATATGGAACTTCTGGGTTGACCAGACCTGCCGGGCACACAAAGGGATGCCCTTTAGTTTTCACCCAGCCCCAAGCCCTAGATATATAATGGACTGGATCTATTATAGTCTTGGTTCCCAACTCTACAAATGACTTCCCATTCTAAAGCTCCAGAGAAGGGATTTTTCCCACAGGACACAGAAGGAGATGAAATTGTTAAACCCCAAACTACATATCAGTTTTGCCCCTCAATGGCATTACAGCAAAAAAAAAATATATATAGTGGGGAACTTATATATTGGTGTGCTAATTGCTGCAAATTTATTAATGTTTAATTATGGAGCTGAGTAGAGAAAGCAAGTATTGCCAACTAGATGAACAAGTTCTGGAAAGTTGTATTTATTTGGAGACATTTGGCAAAATATCAAAGGAGAAGGAGTACAAATATAAAACAGAAGAATGAACTATTGTATTATGTATTAACTGGAATTTCTCCTTCTAACTGACTATTTTAATTAAAATGTATCCTTTGTTTTCTTATTTATTTATTTATTTATTTATTTATTTATTTATTTATTTATTTTCACTCATTCAATTTGTATCTACCACACTGAACACAGTTCACAACAACAGCAATACAATAAAGCATCCATGCTAAATAAAATACATAAGTAATACAATCTACAATAATAAAGAAGTCCATCAGTCATTCATAGGCATCATCTCAATCACCATAAGCCATCTAAAAAAACCCTAATTTTTAGCAACTTCCAGAAACGTAATCACTAATGGTACTTTCTGAGATTTATGAAATTACATTCCACAGTGTTTATCATATCAGTGTAAAATATCCATAATTGTTTTAAAGTCTGAGATAACCCAAACATAAAAAGGGAGATTAAGAATCCTAAACTTTCAAAGAACATTGAAATGAGAATTGCAGAAGTTTTCTCTAAGACACTTGATTAAACTAGGGCTGGTGGAACATTCTAATAGTTTTGCCCATTACTAATTCAAATCATAGGAAAATATTTCTTACCTGCTTAAACTGGTTTCCAACAGAGTATTCTACGTTACCTCTCAGTTTCTCATTACTTAGGGAAAGAATGAAATTGTTCATTCTAATGACATCTCTGACTTTTAGTAATGATCTGGAAGCTGGCAAAGCATGGGTAATCTCTGCCTCCTGAACATGTCTACAGATAGCCTAATTATGCATGCTTCCTAGTAATTCACTTGTTTCAGCTCTGGGTAAGAGGTGAAATTATCCATTTCAGGGACTACCTATCTCTGAAACCAATCAGATACAATTCATGCATACCAGATGAGTCAGACAGTCTTAAATAGAAACACCAGGACCTCAACTTCTCATTTTTTGGTTCCTTTCACAGGCAGAATTTGCTGGTGTCATAACATAATTGCCATAACTATTTGCACAGATTATCACTTACAGCATGTCTCAGAATGGTTATAAAGTATATGTATCTAAGAAGCCCTGTTTTGGGGACACACATTTAGTTTAAAAAATATTAAAAAGTCCATTATTTGTGAAATGGCAATCTTCTAAAAAAGCCTCTTTGCTAATCAATTATTTCATTCTGTTGAGAGAGTCTAACCATCAAAAGGGGATTTAATGATAGATTTTGAATTCTCTCAATTAGAACAGTGGTAGACAACCTGATGCCTTCCAGATGTTTTGGATCCTCTACCATTGACTGGGGCCAATGAGGAGTGAAAGACAAAACATCTGGAAGGCACCAGAATGCCTAACCTTATTTATTTTTGATGTATTGTTGAAGGCTTTCACGGCCAGAGTTCGAGGGCTGTTGTGGGTCTTCCGGGCTGTGTGGCCGTGTTCTGGAAGTTGTGGTTCCTAACGTTTCGCCAGCATCTGTGGCCAGCATCTTCAGAGGGCATCTGAAGATGCTGGCCACAGATGCTGGCGAAATGTTAGGAACCACAACTTCCAGAACACGGCCACACAGCCCGGAAGACCCACAACAGCCATTATTTATTTTTATTTATTATTTAAATTTATCCCCGCCCATCTCCCTGAATACGGGACTCTAGCAACCTTAGGAGACAGCAACTTCATTTCTGGGTTAAGACTAGTGAGTTTGCTACTTATCTGTAGAGGAAAATAAACTCTACTAAATACTAGAAAATAATGACATAAGGGATCTGTAGTCTTGGAGAGAATTAAAAAAAAAACCACGACTTTGGAGCCAGAAAAAATGAGTGAAAGTTGCCTTTCCAGTGGGCTGGGGACCAGCTGATAATGATGTCATCCATTCCTGCTCTCCTGAAATGGTTGGTGGCCCACCCTCTTGCTGGGCAAACAGGAAGTGTGGATCAGCCTTTAGTCAAAGCTGGAAGTGTAAGGTTATTTGATAGGCATTGTTAAAAAAAATATGGGGGATGGTGATAGCTCAGTGGTTTATTGGAGGTATGCCCAGATGCCCAGAAAAATAAGGTAAAGTAAGGTCAGGTAAGGTGAAATTAAATAAAATGTATTCAGGGTGGTAAGAAACATCCTTAGAATGTAAAAAGGGTGTCAGCCACTTCATCAGTTTCCCTTTTGGTACATGAATATTTTATGATTGGGCTCATCTACCATGATGGTCATGTTGGACATGGCCAAGCCACTGAGTGGCAGCTATTTTATGAGAGCATCCATGGCATGTTGTCAACATTCCAAGTATGCTTCTTGATCCAGTGGATTTGCCCACCTCAGCTATAGCGGATCCCTCACCACTCTCTCACATATGCTAATCTCCCAAGAACAGCAACCTCCAAGTATGTGAAGCAAATCTTCCAGAATTCACTTGTCCACATGACCTCTGCTTAGAATTCTGGGAAATGATAACATATCTGCCTACCTAGCTTGGAAAAGGCTGTACTACACAGAAACACTTAATACAATGCATGCTTTATATGCTGTAGCCAAAAGTCATTGCAATTAACTTCAAATGAGCCCTTAAAACCTGGGTCTTCCCCAGAGCCCTTGGCTTAGATAGGGAGATGGGGCCACAGAGGGAATGTTGTTTATTTCAGATGGTGCTGGTTTTATTTCTTCTGGATGTCCATTAATATTTTTCTCATTGTTGTATTTATTTTAAATTTTCCACTCAGAGTCAGACAGTCCTATAAAGGCTAAAACTAAATTTAATAAATATTTATTTTTATTTCTTGGTCTATTATATCATTATTGGCATAAAGCTTCATAAAATTCAGAACTGTGGGTATCAAAACAATGTTGCAATATTTGGTTTGGAACATGCAAAGTGTTTAGTAGACATTAAACTGTGATTCAAACCAATATCTCCCCCATCTCTAGGAAAGAAATGAGAAAATAGCTGCATGCAACTTTTCCTTCTGCCAGTATGAGCAAAAACAAATATATACTCTGTTTCATACATCTCCTTGAAAATACTTTGCCATATGTAGTTGTACAAGAGCTTTTGTGTAAAAATAGATACATAGATGAAAATAAAACCATACATTGCAAACGGTTCATTTGCAGCCTTAAGATACAATTGATTTCTTCGTTCCCTACATTCAGATTCTGTACCCATTATGTCTTATGCTTATTGCCTAAAATAATGCATTATGGGCTACAGAAACAGAACACCAGTTTATTATGTACTGTATTCTTCGTTAGTGTTTCCAAGGTTGAAATATAGATAAGGATCTCACTGGCAACCACTAAAATAATTTATAACATATAAGCAAGAAATGGAATTACAATAAAAGATTGTCACATGCATTTTTTCAGATGGCTTCTATTGTTTAATCAGGCATTTCCTTAAAATATTTAAAAATATATGCCACAGCCCATACTCATTTCTTCACCTTTTTTTTATTCCATAGTTTAAGGACATAATCAGTTGGATCAGAGATTCCATTTCAGATGCCAGTATTTGACACAGTTTATAATCCTAATCACGATGATGGACATGGTCTAATATACAATTGTGGATATAATCTGAATAGAAGAAGGAGTCCAAAATTATCTTCTCTGAAGTTATTTCAAGAAGCAGTGTCACAGAATTCCATCTGTCAGATAAATCCTATAAAATAGTAGATAATCCCTCAAGAACCATGTTTCTCCAGTCTAGCAATGCTTCTCTAATAACATCCACATGTACTGATCATGACTCCCCAAAAAATAATTTAGCACATGGTATCAACCATGTTTTTACCATCTCAGTGACAAGTATATGAGAAATGTTCCTGTTTATTTGATGCACAGGCGACAGGAAATACAACAGTACAATTTTATATGTGAAATATCTATTTTTTTCTCACTAGAGATGTGCAAAATTCACTGATTCAAGAATGGAATATCTGGTCCACCTGTTCAAGAAGATTTACTTTCAGAAAACTGGATCAGCAGACCCAGCTCATAGCCAGATCTGCACAAGCTGAAAGCCAATCCCAGAATGTTGAGTTTTGCACACATTCACACTTAGGGCTTTAGGTTGTATGAAGTTCCCAAAAGGGTTGGCTATGGCTTGAGACTCTACTTTATTACATAAGTGCAAAATAATATTAACTACATTAAATTACATCTGGTCCTGCACCAGCTTCCCTCCAGGGCCAATTCAAAATGCTGTATCGACTTTTAAATCCCTTATTGCAGAGGTCAGTTAATATCTACAGGACCTTAAAATTAAATGAAATAATAATAATAATAATAATAATAATAATAATAATAATAAATCTTGTGAAAATTAGGACTGTGCAAAGTTTTGATTTGAGAGTGATATTGAAATAAATTAAGAAAAACATTTCAAATTAAAACAGGTGCCTTCAAAATCATTCAAAAATATGTTGGTATTTTCTGCATGTGAGTACACATTATTACTGAATCAAATTTTATTTTTATTTATTTATTTATAATTCAATTTATATCACTGCCCCATCTCCCCCAAAGGGGACTCTGGGCGGTTTACAAAAAACAAACAATTAAAATAACATGTAATACCATCATGATAAATATAAGTAATTAAAATAAATATAATATAAATATAAAATCCAAGAGGTGACAAACTTGTGCTTAAAAGGGCTCTATGGCACCAGTCATCCCCAGGAGGAACTGTTACCCCTCCCCTCCCAGGTGAGGTGACAGAACCAGGTCTTTAAGTTCTTCCTGAAGGCCGGGAGAGATGGGGCCTGCCTCACTTCTGGGGGTAGAATGTTCCTAAATCAAATAGATTCTACTTGACAATTCAAATTTCAAATTTGAATTGACTTGACTTTTTAAATCAGATCACAAATTCAAAATGGATTTTAGTTCATTTGTACACCCATAGTAAGAATGTCACATTTTAGATAATGTGACAGTCTTACAAGATTGCAGCCATATGTGTGCATCCCTCTCTCTCTCTCACACACACACATAGACACACACACAATTTTGGGAAACACAATACCACCCAGCACTGAAAAGTTTGTTGACTCTTGCTTTGCTTTAATTACCTGCTGTCACATTTCCCACACCCAATATTTTTCTTCTAATGGGACATGAAAACATATTCAGACTTTTTTCATTGAGATTGTAAATAATGTCTCAATGTGTTAATGTCCATAAAAAAAATAGATAGCTAAAATACAATGAAATCTAATCAAATAGTTTATTATTCATTATAGTACATTATTGTTGTATTGTTATTTTAAATAATCTAATTTTTGAAATATTGAAACATACATTGTGTGCTATCTTGGAAAAATTACACATTCCAAAAGGGAATTAATCAATTTATTGAATAACAAAAAGTAATTTAATATGAGATAGCTATTTACATTACTTAATACAGAACATAAAGCTGAAATATGGTTTATGTACCATACATATATATTTATTTTCATGCACTGAAAGCTTTGTCCAAAAATCTGCTGTTCTTGTGAAAAAAGTGTTAACTATAACTATTGGGGTTTGTTTAACATTGTGTGTTATAAGTCTCCCTAAAATTATTTTCAAGACAAGTCAGTAGTTGTGAAAGTTCACTGTTCTTATTTCAAAGGCCCAGGAGGGCTGTATTTATTTGAAATCTAGCCATAAATACACATATATGATCTGCTCAAAAACAATAAACACACATAACTCTCTGAATACTGTCTGAGTTCATTATAGTTTATTGTGAATATGCCAAGCATTACATCTTATGAATATTGATCACCTTCAAGTTCAGTGTGGTTCTACTACAGCTGTGAATGTTCTGTTGCTGTTGCTGTTGTTGTTCACTTTCATTTCCCCAGAAAACATGTGTAACAATGTCTATGTGCCTATATATTTGTTATATCTTTCCTCCAGGATCTCAAAGCAATATAAGTGGACATCACTAAGTACTAATTAGGCCAACTGCTACAGTATCTCTGAACCAAAGTTAGTCAATTAATTCCATGGTTGAGTGGGGATTCAAACCTGAATCTCATTCTAGTCCAATACATTAACTACTATATTACTCTTATTTTCATGAAAAGCATAAAAGTTATGTTGGCAAATATATAGAGTTGCTGCTGCTATTAATCTCTCATGATATCTAACATAGCTAGGTTCAAATTCCTGTAAAATCAAATACAAAACTAGAGTTGTTTCAGACTGCCACAAAGATTTCAAGCCAATATGTGCTTAGTTAATTTTTATTCCATAAAATATCCAATTAGATTAAAACAATGAGCAGCAAATGGATTGCAGCCATTGCATCTAACTTATGGTACCAAAACACTTCCCGGGGGAAACAGATTGTAATTTATCACAATCTGAGTGTGACTTTTAATGCGGCCCAATCTTGTTTTAAAAGGTTTGAGGGGCAATATAATATGATAGATTAAATTCTCAGTACTCAATCAGTATTATGTACAGGACTGGCCTATCCAGTGTAACTATTGAATGAGAATCATTTTATAATTACTGTAGCTTTAGCTAACATATAATACATCATTTATGTGTAGCAGTTTATAATGAAAACTTGATTCTTAAGGGAAGAAATGAAGATTAGCTGCCTGATCTAGTATGTGGACTCTTGGGTTTGCCAATTGGCTCTAATTCCTCTTATTGATTCAATTTTATTTGTTCATCTGATGTGATTCAACAACTGATAGATATTGACAGAATATTATATCAAGTAGTTCAACATTCTGATTTGAATTGTTGAACCAGGTTTCTTTGATTCAGTTTTCCAAGTTGATACAGAAGGAAGAGCTCTCTTGCATATACAAATCCAATTTGATTTCCAATTAGATTCAAAGTGTTGATTTAAATCAGAGATTCAGTCAAAATGGTTTCAATCAAATCTCCAAAATGAAGCTTTAGATGGTCCTTATGATCAGCCATTCTAAATCAAGTGTTTACTGAGCCATAATTGCTATATGGATTAATTTAAAATCTTCTGTAGAACAACTACAAAGATAACTCTGAATATATATGAGAGAGCCAGTTTGTTATAGTGGTTAAGGCAACAGGCTGGAAACTAGGAGACTGTGAGTTCTAGTCCCACCTTAGACTTGAAGCTGGGTAATCTTGGGCCAGTTACTCTGCCCTAGGAAGGAGGCAATGGCAAACCACTTCTGAAAAAACTTGCCAAGAAAACTGCAGGGACTTGTCCAGGCAATCTCCAGGAGTCAACATTGACTTTTTCCCCAATCACTTCTTTAAGCTTATTCCTAGATTATTTACATTTAGCTAAGGAATATGCTCCAATGTTTTCAAAGGATTTTGTTTCCATGATTATTGGTAGGATTGCTCTATAAGAGCAACTTTTCAAGATTTTGATTTTGAGTCCATAATAAACATATGCCATATTTAAACCAGTAGTACCATGAGAAAAGGCTTCTGTTCTGAGCTCTTTCTAGTGAAAACAAGCACTAGAAAAAATCTAGATAAGTAACATGACTTCCAGAAAAGGAATAAAAGAAAATATACTTTTGTAAGGTACTAAAAAGTCTTTTAAAGGTTAAGTTCCTCATACAATTCCAAAGATTCCTATCTAGGTGAAATAATTGTAAAAGAGTACTAGGTAGATATTGATAAGATTTATAAATCACTCAAATGGTAATAAACAACCTTGCTAAGCCAGTTGACATATTTGGAATTTTATTTTTATATCCAATTTCTAATCTTTCTGTTCTTTGCTAAAAGCAATGTTGTTCTCATAAAATGACTAACAATTCTGACCATTGCCACAATTGCAGGAATTAAAGATGAACAAGCATGCACTGGCTCGATGCCAACCACCATTTTTTTTTAATTCTTAAGACTGCCGATAAAGCAATTGAAAAAAATAGACTATGCTATCAGTTATTGATATTGTTTACTGTCCAATATGCCAAGTTCCATTACATCATATTGCCTGTTGACCAGAAACAGTTTGACTCTGGATGTTCAGTTCAGGGCTAATAATAAATACCTATGACTGATTGCTGTTGTGAGCCACCCAGAGTTGTTTAAGATGGGCAGCTATACAAAATAAATAAATAAAGCAATAAAGCAATATAAAACAGCAGCCAATGTATAATTGCAACATAATAAGCAGCTACTCTGCAGAAAAAAATGCTGAGGATATGAATAAGATGTAGGACATGGCCAATTGTGTTTGCACACAGCACTGAACTCGCTTACTAACCTGATGTATATTCTGGTTGCGCATAATACACTGATGATAAACTAACCAAACAATATTGCTGGATTTGCCAAGTCTACTAAGGTACAGAAGAAAATTAAGATTAGCACTAACCAAGTTTAATGTGTGTGAATGTACCTGCTAGAGCATTCACTAACATGGTTAAGTGTGTTAAGCAAACACAAAGTCTGCCTCTTTTCCGATTGTTCTGTCTCCCTTTACTATACTAAGCATCTACTGTAGTTAAAATAAATGACAGGGAAAAACAGCTAACAGTCATGGATGGTTATACAGTATTAGACAATTCTAGGAGAATACACCTATGCCTAATAAAATCAACCCTTATTATAACTTTCTCCTGCCCTCAGGTTTTTTATTCACACAACAAAGCACCATAGAACAGCTCAGCAAGGCATACATAGGAATGATAGCAACAAATATGGATTTTGTATTAAAGATCAATAATTAACTAGACCTAGATATTTTTTTTCAAATTCTCATCTCCAATTACATGTTGCTTGATTTCTTGCTTTCATCAACTCAACTGCTTATCTTTTTAGACATGTCACTCATTGACTCTAACATAACACTAATCTAATGGGGCTTTGAAAGCCCTGGAATTAACACAAGGCTAAGGAACAGATGAAGGAAAGGAGATGTGCAGAAAAAGGGGAAAAGGAGGGTATGGATATCAATATTATAAACAGATTTATATATTTTTTCCTATGAATTTCTAGTGCTCACATTTTTAAACTTCTCATTAATTCAAGCTGTGACCCTAAAGCTGTGAGAGATTACTCCAGTCCCAATGCTGTTATAGATGAACCTACATATCAGAAATATTTATTGTCTGGGTGTCAGACACTGAAAGTGACTGTTTGAACTAGGCATCTGAATAGGATGACCTGTTGGAATAGGGTGACCTGACTTCAAATCAATACTCATCCACCATTATCCTTCACACAGATCAAATATAAGTAGCTACAGCAATCAGTAAACCCATGTCAATCCAGACTTTGTTTGAAACTCAATATAAAACAAGTCCCTGTGTTTATAATAAGCATTTTAGAGGTGGACTAAGAAAAAAATGACTTGGCAGATATCAAAAAATATATCAAAAGGCAAACTGTTTCAAAAACAATGAACAGATTGGATGTGCGACTAATGCCAGGCAGAAAATTCCTATTTTTCCCCCTACCAGAGAAATTGTTTTAGAACTTCTTGCACAGAATAAAAAGTTTCCAAGAAATTCTCATAAGTGTGGCTTTCTTCTGCTTATTGATTGGACAAATCATTCACCCAATTTCTTTGCCTACAAATTGGGAGGATAATTTTTAAAGGCAACTTTTGCCCAGCTTTAAACATGAGGGAAGAAAGCAACTATAGCAGCTGAAAGCATAGAAGGAGATGTGGAGAAGATTGAAATAAATAGGTGTCTTCCAGAAAAGGAGCCATCATAAAAGGATTAGGAACATGAGGACGAAAGAATGAAATAAATGGAAATGAGAAGATGACATGTCTGTGCTGCTGATATACTGAATTATGCAACCATTTTTATCTGTTTCCAGTTCCCCCAAAAAGTCATATTTCTTCATTTCTGTGTTTGTCCTGCTTGACTGCAGCGTCCACTTGCTTTTCCTTGAACTTGCCTAGGTCCCACAACAAAAGGGTATCAATGCATGATGTGATGAGTGGTTTTTCTTCTGCAGCTGGTGTGTTGAGTAACTTGACACTAATTTGGGCTGAGAGTGAGTGATCACAAAGCTAGCCTCCCTACCCAAAGGATGACTAGAACTTGGGTCTCTATTAGCCCTTCAAGGTTGTCCAGACAAGAAGGACAACCAGGAGCATCAGCAATATCTTTATTGTAAGGTTACATTAAACAGAATCCTGCAAGACTGAAAGTATTTCTCCCCTCCTCTCTTTTTAGTCTCTGGAAAACTAAGGAAGGTCTCTTCTGAAATGTTTCCCATGTTTTTCCCCTACCTGCGGACTGAAGTCCCTCTTATCAGACCATTGCCCTGGCTGTGGGTCTTCCTCCTGTCTCCCAAGATCATTCCACATACCATCACAGTCCTAGGCCAACACACTACATTGCACTGGCTCCAAAATATTCACCTTTCTATTTTATGCAATTAGCAACATTTATAATCACACACCATTGTTATTTACTGAGTAAAATACAATGGCTGGGTTTCACGTATCACCTTAAAAAACATGCCACTGATTACAACTCACAGTGGTTAGGTTCACACAGCATGTCAAGACAAACAAAAGAAGCCACTTAGTTCCTTCCAGGGATATGTGTATCTAATCACTGTCTTTCTTGGCCTGATGCCTGGCTACTATGTATAGGATGCATCTGAAGTGTCACTTACTTTGTGCAAACTTTGGAGGATTGTCATTGACATCAGTCAGAGTAATGGTCACTGTGGTGGTTCCAGAGAGTCCACCCATATGACCACCCATATCCTTTGCTTGGATGACCACGGTATATTCCTCTTTGGCTTCCCGGTCCATGTTTGAAAGAGCAGTTTTGATGATAGCTGGGGAAAGAAAAGAAAGAAAGAAAATACAATCAGAAAGGGAAATGAGAACTTCATGCAGTGTGAGCAAAGCTGGATTTAATATTTGGGATGGTTCTCTTAAAACCATCTTCATTCAAATGTAATGTTTAAAATGTAATAGCACGTGAAGAACCCATCTCAATCAGGCCACAGGCTTATCTCATCTAACGTATCCAATATGTTAGCCCTCCATGGCATACGGCCAGGTTACCTGAGGGACCGCCTCGTCCCCAATACATCAACCTGTCCCACCCGAGCATGCAGAGAGGGCATGCTGTGGACCCCGTCTGTAAAAGAATTCCATCTGGCGGGGTCCAGGAGCCTTCTCTGCAGTAGCTCCCGCCCTCTGGAACATCCTGCCCCCGGAGGGGAGGTTAGCCCCATTGCTCCTGACCTTCCGGAGGAACCTGAAAACTTGGCTCTGCCATCTTGCTTGGGGAAGGGAATAGTTACTCTTGGGGATGGCTAGTACCTTAGAGTGCTCCTCACACACATGGACTGAGTTAGACCTTTCTGCCACTTTTACCCCTTGGATTTTATTCTGATCTTATAATTATTAATAATTGTATATTGTATTTATATGTTATGCTTCTTGTTTTAATAAATTATCTGATTGTAAACTGCCCGGAGTCCCTCCTGAAGAGGGAGATAGGCGGTAATAGAAATTTGATAAATAAATAAATAAAAATAAAATATATATGACATTTGAGTATCTAGCTTGGGTTATCTCTCACCTCATTAACTGCCAGTTGATTTGGCTTATCTGATTGACTCGGTGGGTATCCACTTCTCTCTTCACTGCTCCATGTGTGCCCCTCCTGAAACTGCATGTTCAGTGGGAAATGATGACTGTCCCACATAGCACTGTGTCATTCTTTGGCCAAGGGTGTATAAGAGCTGTGTTTCCCTTGTGTCATGCACTGACAAACCAACTCAGAAATTCAGAAAGTTCAAGACAGGAGAGACAATTGCTCACTTCCACTCTTACTCCTTGGGAAGTGGTGTTCAATGCATGCTACTGGTGATTCCAGAGGTAGCAACCAGCACTAAAATTAACAGCCAGTAATAGTGTGGCCGTACCCAAATCTTTCCATTTTAGTTTTGAAACTATATAAATTGGCAATGAATTCTGTAGTTTAGCTTTATTTCTCTTCACATCTGGCTCTCCTACACAGCAGGATGAGATACTTTGCTTCAGGCAGCCCGAGGCAGGAAGGGAGAAGTAAGGAAGGAAATAATTAAAAGAGAACTAATGCCTTCAGAATATATTTATTTACACATATACAGTAGCTGAGCATTGGTAAACAGTTCCCTAAAACAGGGAGCACAAAAATAAATCCTGCATTTGATCTTTAATGATCAACTGTTACTCTTCAAAGATGCTTCAGTTTTAGATTCCATCTATGTTTAATTCAATCAGATAATTGCCTCTGGCAGTCTCTGTTCCTCCTCACCTAAGGAGAGAGATTTCAGATATCAAGGAACTATGAATATTGTTGCTGTCCTTATTACCAAGCCAATGGTTTCCATTTGTGATTTCCATTAGGTTAGAGGATCAATGCATTCATAACAATGCACAGCCAAGGTATGGATTACTTACCTGTGGATGGATGCCATATAGTGCAGGGTGGACAATAGTTTTTATTTTCAGCCTGGCCCGGAAGGGTTTTAATGGACAAGTAGGTGCCTTAAAGCATTTAAGAGTAGCTTGAAATCATGGGGATTTGGGAGGCTTAACTGAGTGAATTAGGTGCCTTAAGTCTCTGGATTCTGATTCTTAGCCTTCCCCTGCAAAAAGTAAAAACAAAATGCCCCGCATAGAGACCCACCAAAAGGCTGGTAATGTTGCTCTTCCCCATTCCAAAGATCATCTGTACTATGGGAGTTGCATTCAGTCAATGGTCAGTGTGAGGGGCCTCTATCTGCTGCCACCAAGCTACTCTTTTACTTGCCCATCCAGTGGCCCATCCTGTCTGTCTACCTGACGCTCAGCAGCCTAGCCTTGCTGTGCAATATCCTCAGCACCTGCAAAATTTTCTGAGGCCCACAACGATGACTTGGAAGGCTGCATGTGGCCTACTGGCTATGAGATTAAAACAAGTCTTTATATCCTGGGGAAACCGGGAAGGGGTGAGAAATGATCTCATTTGGCCCTTGAGACTTTCCCTGGGGCACACAACTCTGGTTCGGGGTCTGAAACTTAGAGCGGGACAAGCCAGCATTCCTTCCATGATCAGGTTTGCCCATGGTCTCCTCATTTTTTAAACATTACAATAGAAAATGTAGACATTGGTCAAGATGCATTTTTATTATTTAAAAACAACAACAACACAAGTCAGTCGCAGCACAGCTGAATTTATTCACACTTTCTCTGCATACTGAACATGCAGTCTATAATAATGGATTAGTAACCCCCCAGGCAGCAGGGATAAAAATGATAATACTGTCAGCTTTAATGGCAGTAACTATCCATTTCCGGCTGGGAAACTTGAATTTCCCTTTCTGCTTATTAAATAAGTGATTGGTGGTGTCCATTCTTGGAATATCTGGCAGCTTAATGGGAGTACATGAAGATATTGTTTGTGTATGTATCTATTTACATATTCTTAAAATATGCTAATTGTCTTCCTAGAAAAAGAAAGCAAATGCATTCAAGAGTCAGTTAAAAAATATCAGTTACAAAAGCATGATCTGTAAAACAAGTCACTCGCTTGGGAAAGGGACAGCTACAAGGAATGCAGATTAACACAACAAGAGAGTGAAACCATTTTTAGAAGTACAAAAAAAACCCTTTCATTTTCTTCTGTGCTTTAACAGCATTTATGTAGTGATTGGCAGGACTACATGGGTGAGGTTTCCAGCCCTTTGCGCATTGAAGCACTCTCATCTATTTGCTTCCCACATAATCTGTTAGTTAACTATGAAAAATAGGATGATGGACTAGATAAGCTATTGGACTCACCATAATTTTTTCATTTTTGTCTTATAATGCCATGCAAATGGGGTCAGTGAGCAAATGAGAATAGGGTAATAAAGCTTAGTTTGAAGCTATGTTTTGCTTTTGATGTACAGATTACAACTGTGCCTTAGAGTAATATGTTAATAGGTATACATGGTTCATTTATGGTATTTTAGCTTATTCCTAGTTTTTATACCTCGCTTGAGACTGTAATCACTCCGCAGGCAAGGGAAGAGCCACTGAAATAGTACAGAAAGCAAACTACAAATTGACCAAATAAGTCACAATTACTGTGTTGATCCATACAACTGCCTGTGGTTTGTTTACCCAATCAAGATAAAAATAAACAATGTTTTAATGTGAGGTGTGAACATGAAATATAGGGTTATATGCCATTCAGGCAATATCTGTTCGATATCAGTTTTATGTTGCAGTTTAGTTGGAAGTCCATTGTATAACATGTCTGCATTATTCTTCATTTTTAAAAAAATAAAAATCACATACAATGCAATGTACTTCTATTTTTTTTCTAATTTTCTTTAGTAGGTCTATTTACACATAAAACTTCCCGATATGCATTTATAATGGAAGTTTTCTTTGTACACATGGTTGTAGTCAAGATATGTATTGCAAAATCCCAAGAACGGTGGAATTCAATGAATACTTGTGCACCCATCTGCATGGTAGCTCAGGAACAGTGAATACAATTAGCTCCTTTAAAAATTCAGATTAACCAAAAATCTATGATTCCTCCTTTTAAAACTGTTATTTGTTTCACGATCTGAGTCTCATGGATGGTTTTTAATATAACATTAATATAAAATGTTCTATGCCCTTGAGTATTACGCAACACCCACCTTGTGTCAGGAAATGAGTCAATATGTAGCATTTCTTTGTTATCAGCCTTTAAAAAAACTCAATTTTACCAATCAACTATTGTCAGTTATGTTTTACACTGCAGTTGCTAATAAGCGAATGAACAATTAGATAGCATGCTTCCCAGCTGGCATGCAGTTCCCCTTTGTCAAACCTATTTTTCTTTATCATAAAACTGTCATAGAGAAACCATTTCACCATCAAATATCTGTTTAGAAAAGGGCAAAACACAATTGTCAGTACTGTGACAGATGTAGAGAATAGCCACAGGGAAGGGGGGAAAAGCTCAGCTTTAGAAACGAATGAGAATTGGAATTTGGAAAATCAGTTCTGTTTTAAACTTCTTTCATTTCAGTAGTTATTTTCAGAGCCACTGTCTGATAACATCAGAGGCAAATGGAATTATGTGGAAAATTCTGGATTGCTTTTCACATCATTTACTGCCAGTTACAAGAAAAAGGGTAATGGAGCAAAAAGAGAAAAACAGAAAACAGTATGCTATTAGCTAACTTTTAAAATAGCTTTTTTTCTTTTTTCCAAACTCAAGAAGAAACAGAAACACTGAGACAGGGTTAGCTGGGAAGTTGGCAGACCCAAATAAGTAAGTAAGTAAGTAAGTAAGTAAGTAAGTAAGTAAGTAAGTAAATAAATAAATAAATAAATATTTATATTTTCTCTCCCGCCTTTATTATTTTTATAAATAACTCAAGGTGGTGAACATACCTAATACTCCTTCCTCCTCCTATTTTCCCCACAACAACAACCCTGTGAGGTGAGTTGGGCTGAGAGAGAGGGACTGGCCCAAGGTCACCCAGCCAGCTTCCATGCCTAAGGTGGGACTAGAACTCTCAGTCTCCTGGCTTGCCATTGGCTCCTTCCTAGGGCTGAGAGACAGGGACTGGCCCAAGTCACCCAGCCAGCTTCCATGCCTAAGGCGGCGCTAGAACTCTCAGTCTCCTGGTTTGCTATTGGCTCCTTCCTAGGCTGAGAGACAGGGACTGGCCCAAATTCACTATCCCTATTAAGGTTGTGAAGGATCTGGCATGCCTTAGAGAAGTATATTTATTCATTTTAGAAACTAGGGTATGCACCACTTGAGGGGTGCCACATCTCTACAGTGTTCATGGGCAAAACTGCTGAAGATTAGGAAACGGCAGGTCTTGAGCAGGATGCATGTAGTTTTAGATGTAAGTAGGGATACTAACAAATTACAAGGAGGATGAACATTTTCTTTCTGCTTCTCTTTTTTTGCTCCGCAAACTCACACCCTATTTGAACCCCTGAGCAAAACAAAACAACACAAAACAGTTTATCCATCAAAAAACCATGTTACAGCAATGCTGTTGCTTTAAGAATTACTAGGGAGCGAGATTCTTATATCAAGAAAGAGAAAAGCAGGTCAGCAAATTATCTCATACTTCAGCATGATGATGATGATGATGATGATGATGATGATGATGATGAGGATGAGGATGATGATGCTATCTGTTCAATCGTGTCCAATTCTTGGCAATTCTACAGACCAGCTCTCTCCACATTTTCCAATCTGGATAATTCAGCTTATGAGTTCCCAAAGACTAAATGTGATTGTTTATTACCACGACTGAATCAAGATTTGCATCATTTTGCCTATATGTGTGTGTGTGTTTAAAAGGATGTACAATGTACAACGTCAAGCTGCGTCATCATGCCAGGGAAATTTGACAGAAAATCAGTTGAATTGCTGTTTCTTTTCCATAAAAAAATTAAAAGCTTCACAGACCTATTGTTGTTCATTCCACAACACCTTTTCTCCTGGTAAAGAAAAGGGTTGGAAATGTTCCTCCCCCCAGCCTGTGTCCTTTAGAGATCTCATTATGACACTGCCTTGACAGCTCCAAAAACAAAAATAAAATGAAAATGAAAAGTGACAAAAGTTTCACCACCTCCTGCTCCAAAGCATGGATTCACCTCCCATTCGGAACATCAGGAACCCTCAAGGAGGAGGAATGGAAATGCTGAAAAAAATTTTTTGCTAAAGGTAAAACAAGCCCAAAGGTTACACTGAAGAGAACAATGGCTGGTTTTCCCATTGCAAAAAAAAAAAAAACAAGTTACGAAAAGAACTGATTTTGCCCTGAATCAGTGATGAAACAAATTTAATTCTGTTGTGCTGGTTAATGACTGCAATAAAGTCATTTCATTTCAATTTAATTCTAATGAGTAAAAGCAAAGAAAAAAAACATTTTTTTTCCTGTACACCTCCTCACCATCCACCATGTAGGTAGAACAATGGGCAAATAATCTCTCAGTATCTGCCTTCACTTTTCCCAAGGTTTTAACATACATTTATTAGACAGTATGTCTCTAACGGGCAGAGACATCAAAGAAAATGACCATGAACTGTAGAAAAGACCCCTCTAAGATGCATACCAGGTTGGCAAGAGCTGCAGAGATTTTTAATGGGTCTGCAAAGATTGAATAACAGCTTAAAAAGCCTATCAAATGCTACTCCCTCTAAACTTCAGTGCCATCAGCCTGGTTCTATACAGCACCTTCTACCACAGTGATTTTTTTTTCAACGTATTCAGCCTAGAATTCCATTTGCAACCTCCAGAGGCCATCCTAGAATGGGTTCTTATTCTGCATGGAGGAGTTTCTATGGATTTTTAAAAACAAAATTATCCCACTGTTTCTTAAGGTATAGACAACCTAGCATTTGTGGACTCCAAAGTGCTCAGACATATTTCCCTTGGTGTGCTTAATTTAAATAATAATAATAATAATAATAATAATAATAATAATAATAATAATGTGGTAAGCAGTTTCAGCCCAGTGCTTTGCCCATGAAAAAAGAAAAGACAAAGATATTGGGATGGAAGAAATTGAAGGAGTAACAGGCTTTATCTTCCTAGGCTCAAAAATTCCCAGGGATGGTGTCCATGGCCATGAAATAAAGAGACTGTACCTTGGGAGAAAAACTATGAAAATCTAGACAAACAATTGAAATGCAAAGATATCACACTGATATCAAAGACATGTATTGTCAAGGCCATGGTTTTCCTGGCTGTAATGTAAAGCTGGACCATCACAAAGAAAAAGTCGTGCTTTTGATTTGAGGCACTGGAGAAAATTGTATAGAACGCTTTGGACCACAAGGAAAAGAAATCATTGAAGACTAGTTGAAGTAAAAACAAACTGTTCACTCTAAGCATTAATAACGAAGCTAAAGCTTACACATATTTAGACATATAATGCAAAGAGAAGAGTCAGTGGAGAAGACTCTGATGCTTGGAAAAATCAAAAGCAATTGAACGGGAGGTCAACAGAAAACAAGGTGGATAGATACAATCACTGAGGACACAAGCAAGTCACAATCTTGATTACTGGGTTGGCAAGGGAAGGGAGGGAGGGAGGGAGGGAGGGAGGGGGGCGGGCAGGCAGGCAGGCAGGCAGGCAGGCAGGCAGGCAGGCTTGCAAAACTCAAAAGAAGCAGTTACTGACAGGCAACCCTGGTAAAATGATGTCCATTCGGTCAGGAAGACTCAGAAGGAATTGAATGATTGATCAGCAACAAAAAGAGAACATAAAATAGAAAGTAGAATGGATAGCTGGGAGCAAACTTTACCAAGGTGCTTTATAGTGAAGAAGAATCCTTTGTGAAACACACTGGCATTGACTCAAAAAGGTGCTTCATGCTGCAGAAGCAACAGGATTCTCTATTTCAAGGCAAGAAGATACAATTCTTCTTGATGAGCCCTTTGTGTCACCTGGACTGGCAGTTCCAATAGATTCTGTGCAAGTGTTTACCTCCCTGCACAGCTACAAATACATGAGAGCAAGCATCTAAATACATGAGAGCAGTCCTGATGTCTCCATGTTCTCATTATTCTATTCATTGTATTTCATGTTCTGGACAGGTAACTTCCACAACAGAATTTCTGCCCTGCTTATGTAGGTTCTCTATATGATTTAGAACCTTGGTTATACAACAATCTGAATCATTAAGGGAGCCACCAAAAAAGATCACCCCTCCCACTACAGATGCTCACTGTCTAATGCACAAAGGCTAATGCCAAAAATTGTGCTCCTATTCTCTCTATCCTACATAAATAGCATGTAAATATCTGAAAACATTTCCCATTTCTTATTATAGATATGGAGAATATCCCTAGTGCTGGCTTCGGTTTTCCATGTCAGTGGCATGGAGGATGTGACTTACAATCTAAGTCACTTAGATTATACCTCTCTTGGTAAATTTTCAGACAATTGTAGAGACCACCCAGCTTCTGAAGCTGAGAATAAAGTTTTGAATGAAATGTATGCAGTCACTTTTCTAATCAGATTTGCAGAATGATGGGCATCTTCCTTGGATACAGAAAAATCAACAACAATAGAACAAGCAGTAGTATTTAAAACAAACAATCTATAGTGAAATCCATCTTTTTTTAAAAAAAACTAAACTTATTGATCTCAAAAGCAAAGACCTGGATTTTTTTCCTTCTTTTAAATTAATATTACTACCTTGAGGTTTTCATCGTTCTAGATTAGTGCTTTAAAAGTCAAAGTCCCACTAAGTTAATAGGGCTTCCTCCAAGCCAAAAAGGAAAGAAAGCTGCTGTCTTAGCATAACTAAGTGTGTCTAGATTGAATCCAGTTACATATGGGACAGAATCCCAGTGAATTAAGTGTTTCAAATTTATTTATTTATTTATTTATTTATTTATTTATTTATTTATTTATTTATTTATCAACTTGTATTACCGCTCCATCTCCCCCAAGGGGGACTCTGGGCGGTTTACAATACAACAATTTAAAATCTTTAAAAATAGCTACAATTTAAAATACATTACAAGACTAATACATTAAGTATAAAAAATCCAATAGGCGATGGATGATTCTCTTTAAAAGGGCTCTACGGCACTAGCCATCCCCAAGAGGAACTATTCCCATTCCCATCCCACGCGAGGCGGCACAGCCAGGTCTTTAAATTCTTCTGGAAGGACAGGAGCTATGGGGCCTGTCTCACCTCCAGGGGCAGAATGTTCCAAAGAGTCGGTGCCACCACAGAAAAGGCTCGCCTTCTGGACCCTGCCAAACGACACTCCCTTGACGACGGGGTCCGAAGCATGCCCTCTCTACATGATCGAGTGGGACGGTTTAAAGTAATGGGGATGAGACGGTCCCTCAGGTAGCCTGGTCCCATGCCATGTAGGGCTTTAAAGGTCATAACCAACACCTTGAATTGCACCCGGAAGCACACTGGCACCCAGTGCAGCTGGCGTAACAGAGGTGTCACATGGGCCGATCTAGGGGCACCCATAACTGCACGCGCAGCCGCATTTTGGACCAGTTGAAGCTTCCGGATACTCTTCAAGGGTAGCCCCATGTAGAGCGCATTGCAGTAATCTATGTGAGAGATGACCAGGGTATGAGTGACTGTATGGAGGGACTCCTGATCTAGGAAAGGGCGTAACTGGTGCACAACACGAAGTTGTGCAAAGGCCCTTCTGGCCACGACTGCCACCTGCTCTTCAAGCAGAAGTCGTGAGTCCAGGAGGACCCCTAGATTCTGCACTGATTCCGAACGGGGTGGTGCAACCCCATCCAGAACCAAAGATGGTAATTTCCCAGATCTAGAAGAACCATCAATCCACAGCCACTCCGTCTTACCAGGGTTCAGCTGAAGCCTGCTGTTCCCCATCCAGACCCCTACAGCCTCCAGGCACTGAGAGAGGGCGGCCACTGCATCACTTACTTCACCAGGGATGGAGATGTACAATTGAGTATCATCAGCATACTGATGATATCTCATCCCATGGTGACGGATGATCTCACCCAGCGGTTTCATGTAGATATTAAATAGGAGAGGTGAAAGAACCGAACCCTGTGGCACCCCACAAACAAGGGGGCGAGAGTTGGATCTTTCATCTCCTATTACCACCGATTGGGACTGGCCCCAGAGGAAGGAGGCGAACCAGCGCAAAACTACGCCGGCCACCCCCAACTCCTCGAGCCGTCCCAAAAGGATACCATGGTTGATGGTATCGAAAGCCGCTGAGAGGTCAAGGAGAGCCAGGATGGATGTACTTCCTCCATCCTGCTCCTGCCAGAGATCATCTGTAAGCGCAGCCAGGGCCTCCGCTGGACCGTGCAATAGATCCTCGGGTACACCCCGCAGCTCCTTCTGGAACCTCATAGGGTCCATTAGTCGCCGGGGGCGGACCATTTGAATGGGTCCTGCCCTCCCTGCGGAGTGGGGCAGCATATGAGAATCTCAAGGCCACCAGGGCGTGATCTGACCATGACAGTGGGGACAGATCTAACTCTCCCTTCAGATCACCCTGCCACTGCTCCGACAAGAAAACTAAGTCCGGAGTGTGGCCACTGTCTTGAGTCGGGTCTCGAATAATCTGAGACAGGCCCATGGCTGCCATGGTAGCCATGAACTCCCGAGCCGCCTCTGAGGCACGTCCCAGGGAAGGCAGGTTGAAGTCCCCCAGAACCATAAGCCTGGGGAACTCCACCGCCAACCCCGAGACAGCCTCTAGCAGCTCAGGCAGGGAGGTTGCTACGCAGCAGGGAGGCTGGTACAGCAACAACACCCCCAACTGCTCTTGAGAACACAACTTGAAAAACAGGGCCTCACACCAGGTCACTTGTGGAGCAGTGCCCCTGAAGGCAACCAGAGATTCCCGGATGACAACCACCACCCCTCCTCCCCTGCCCCGGAGTCTCGGCTGATGCCACACCTGAAACCCGGCTGGGCACATCTCAGAGAGAGCTACTCCTCCCTCTGCGCTCAGCCAGGTCTCAGTAATACACGCCAGGTCTGTCCCCTCCTCTGTGATCAAGTCACATATGAGGGGGGCCTCATTAAGATAGGCACATACAGTATTGTTGGCTTTAAGAACCAACCTCCCCACTCCTGGTATTATAGCAAAAATATGATGTACTTCTTTCTATATGAATCTATCTAGTTCTTCTTCTTTCCCCACATTTCTTTCCTCATTTTTTAAATTTTTTTTTTCTCCATCTTGAAATCATATAAAATCCCTGGATATATGGGGAGAAGAACCCTATATATGTCTAGATCCATTTCTAATTATCCAGGAAGCTTAGAATTCATAAGGTTGTTAAGAGTTCACGTTTTGTAACATCTGGAGCATCATAGATGTCCCAACTTAGTCTAATTCAAAGGGTGGGTGATCTATGGCTCTTTAGATGCTCCCAAATAACATCCAGCAGTCTCAGCCAGTCTGTCCAATGATGAAGAAGTGGGAGCTGTGGTTCTGCCACATCTGGATGATCACATACTGGCTGTCTCTGATCTGATTGGTAGACAACAACAGGAATAACCTTTACTTTACCCACCCACCCACTTTTTATTTTCCTAATTATTTTGTTGTTGAGGATCTGATTAAAAACAAGTCATCTACTTTTTTTGCACATGAAATCTTCTCACCCCCTCCTGATTTAAAGAAATGAAACCTTACTTCTAATAGAACCAAGGCAGTTGCTTTATCTAATTCTAGGACAGTACCTTTGACACTTCCTTGTACACAGCTACAAACTGTCCCCTCACCCTCTCTCATTAACACCTTTCAAATATTTGAGCAGTGATTTGATAACTTCTCATAATTAGCTCTTACCCAATATACACAAATTGTTATCCAACTAACATCGCACATCAGATTCCATCATCTCTCTCTCCCTCTCTCACTCACTTTAACACTCAATTATTTTCCCCCAGTGAAAGAACTTGTACACTGTTACAATATTTCACCATCGCACGGTGGTAAAATTGCATACTGCAGTACAAGAAAGAAAGGGTGGGGAGGGAACCTGAATTGTGTCCAAGATTCATGAAGCAAACAGCAGTAGAGGCAGGAGATGAGAGAGAAGAAAAGGTCGAGAAATCATAGATGAAGCCAAATTTTAAATTAGATAGACAAGTAGCTGGTGTCTGAGTAAAAATTTGGTTTCTTGAGATCAAAATGTTACATGGAAGATCCACAAAACTGAACATTTCCTCATAAGAATGTAAACACAATTATATTATAGTATTGTCGAAGGCTATATTATAGTGCTTTCATTTTCTTCTTTTGACAGCTTTAGCCTCCTTATAAGCCCAAATCAAGTGTAATGTTCTGAAATGAGAAACATGTGTTTTAGAAGAGAGAGATGGTTAAATTTCATTAATTTTGGAAAAAATATCTAGGGAATTACCTTGGTAAGATCTTGTATATCCTGAACACATATATATGCAAAATGTTTAGTGGATAAGGAAGCCAGCTACTTTTTACCAGTTCAAACTCTGCTAGGATTCTCATAAGATTCATTGGCGATCACTCGTAGCCGAGTAAGATTGTCTTCCAAGGGTAAAATTTTAGCAGTGGATCCGTAAGTGGCTGTAAAGGCCAATTCTGGATCCGCACAACTTCCCACAATGAGGGCATAGGTTTCCGGGTGGGAGACGGTCATGATGAGGGTTTGCTTGACGTGCCTTCCTTTTAGCTCTTTTCTCCTTTTCGCCCTGTACTCGTGCTTCTTCAAAGGCCATAGCGCCTTTAATAAAGGCTGACCTCCAATTGAAACGTTCATGAGTTAGGGCTTCCCAGTTCTCAATGCTGATATTACATTTTTTTAAAATTAGCTTTGAGAGTGTCTTTGAATCTCTTTTGCTGTCCACCAATATTCCGTTTTCCATTCTTAAGTTGGGAGTAAAGTAGCTGCTTTGGAAGACGATGGTCAGGCATTCGAACAACATGACCGGTCCAGCGAAGTTAATGTTGGATGATCATTGTTTCAATGCTGGTGGTTTTCGCTTCTTCTAATACGCTAACATTAGTCCGCCTATCTTCCCAAGTAATTTGCAGAATTTTTCGGAGGCAGCGTTGATGGAATCTTTCAAGAAGTTGGAGGTGGCGTTTGTAGAGGGTCCATGTTTCACAGGCATACAGAAGGGTTGGTAGTACAGTGGCTTTGTAAACAAGCATTTTGGTCTCCCTGCGAATGTCCCAATCCTCAAACACTCTACGCTTCATTCGGGAGAAAGCTACACTCGCAGAGCTCAGGCGATGCTGAATTTCAGCGTCGATGTCGGCTTTTGTAGATAGATGGCTGCTGAGATAAGAAAAGTGGTCGACATTTTCTAGTGACACACCTTTAAGCTGGATTGATGGCGCTGCGGAGGGATTGGTTCGAACTTGCTGGTAAAGCACTTTGGTTTTTTTAATGTTAATCGAGAGGCCGAGCTTTTCATATGCTTCTGCAAAGATGTTTAGGATAGTTTGAAGATCTTCCTCGGAGTGTGCACAGACTACGTTATCATCAGCATATTGAAGTTCTATAACAGAAGTTGTAATTACCTTATTTTTTGCTTTCAGCCTACTAAGATTAAAAAGCTTTCCATCTGTTCGATATATAATTTCTACACCAGTAGGAAGTTTCTCTTCAACAAGGTGTATAATCATAGCGATGAAGATAGCGAATAAGGTTGGAGCAATAACACATCCCTGTTTAATGCCGGATTGCACTTTAAATGGATCGCTTTGAGAGCCAAACTATTGTTCTCATCAAACCAGTCCTGATGTCTCTTAGTTTGGTATCCGATAGTTTGTTCACAGGCTGAAATAATAGAAGTCTTCAATTTAATTCAGTGTTCCTCAACATTTTCAGGGAGTTCCATAGGCAGATGTTCCTTGAGAGTTGATTGAAAGCAAGCTCGTTTAGTAGAATCTTGAAGGGCCAGTGTATTCATTTTACGCCTTGGTTTTCTTCCTTGGAGCCTACGATGAGGGACAATCTTTATGGCCATCGTGGATCGAATTAATCGATTGTCTGTCCAGCATTCATCGGCGCTCGTCATGGCTCTGGTGAGAAGTACATCACGGCGATCTCTAGCACGGACAATTATATAATCTAAAAGATGCCAGTGCTTCGATCGTGGGTGCTTCCATGATGTTTTAAATTTATTTTTCTGGCGAAAGAGTGTGTTAGTAATGACAAGGTTATGCTCTGCACATTTAGTCAGAAGTAAGATTCCATTCGTGTTGCTATTGTCAACTCCTTCTTTCCCAATGATCCCTGGCCACAAATCAAAGTCACGCCAAACTCTTGCATTGAAATCGCCCAGGAGGATAATTTTATTCTCCTTTGGTATCTCTGATAAGATGGTGTCCAGCTGGGTATAAAATTTTTCCTTGATATCCTCATCTGCATCTAGTGTTGGTGCGTAAGCACTTAGGATAGTTCCCTGTTGGTTTTTGGCGAGTTTTATTCAGAGAATTGAGAGTCGTTCGTTAATCCCAATGGGAACTTCTGACAAGAGCTTCACAAGGTCGTTTTTGATTGCAAAGCCTACCCCATGTATTTGTCGTTCTTGTTCAGGCAGTCCTTTCCAAAAGAAGGTATAACCTCCTTTTTCTTCCTTCAACTGTCCTTCTCCTGCTCTTCGAGTTTCTTGGAGTGCTGCTATATCAATATTAAAATGTCTCAGCTCCCTTGCAATAATGGCAGTCCTACGTTCAGGTCGTTCACTATCCATGTTGTCTTGCAGTGTCTGTATATTCCATGTTCCAAAATTCATGAGTCTTTTACGACCGCTAGATGGTGACCCCACTGGTCGCGGTAGTCCAGTCAGGGAGAAAATGAGGCAGACTATGTTTAGGGCACCTTTTCTAGCCCCCTCCCCATATGGGGTGAGCAGAGTGGATCCTAAATAGGGCTGCTCAGTCGTGGATACAGCTGCCGAACTACTCAACTGCCTCGAACCTTGAGTCAGGATGACTGAATCTGTATCCACTGCCCATGTGCTGGTCCATGACTAGGAGCTTCCGGATTTCACAGTCCTGCCCCCGTTGCCATTCGTCAATCGCCATGGGACTTTTGGTTGTTTTGGGTTTGGTGTGGTTGGAAGACGCCTGTGCGTGAATTTGTTTTATGTGTGGAGATTGGTGCACAACGATAAGCACACAACCTTCACAGAAAAAGGCTCTAATCCAATGTCATGGGTACCATGACGATTGGTGACCTTTTGTCTGCTGCAGCCTTCATCCGCCTTCGCAGGCGTTGTAAGAATACACCTTGTTATCTTCCGCCTGTTCTGCCATTGAGGACTTTCTTGGATCGTTCTTTGTCTGGTTCCTCCCCCTGGACCTTACCGCCATGGGTGACCCTACCAGGAGTACATGACTCCCGACGGCTTCGCTCACAGGGTTCATTGGAAACACACAAGCCCACTCACCACAACAAGGTAACGATCCAGCGAGGGGTCTCATAAGATACAGCTTGTTTGAATCACTAAGATATGGCTTGTGTGAGCCCTGATGTGCTAGTCAAAGTCCATAAGTCACACTTTCCTGACAAAAAGTTGTGCATTGCTCTAACTGCTTCACTGCTTCTTTCACTGCCCCTTTGACTCTGGCCTTCAGAACCCTACACTTAGTTTTAAAAGTGCACCTCCCACTGCAGAATATTTTCTTTCCCTTGTTTATCTATATGGTCTCAGTTTGCTTACAAGATAAATACCATTTACATTCAGTTGATTATCACAAGAACCATAGAATCAAATAGCAGTAAGGGACATCCAAATTCAAGTTACAATAAAAAGTTGTTATCTTCTGCAAGACTTAAGGTTTATCTTTTACGGTTTTATAGGTTAATTCTAAGTTTACCTGGAAACATCTGCTACTGAAGATTGGACAGCTCCAGTCTAATGTGCTCTATTTAATAAACAGGCTTCCTCATTATGTACCAGTTTCATGTTTGGATTGCTCTCATGGTATATGGTCTCAATTGCCCACCTGTGCAACTACACAGCACTTAATGGATTTGCTCAGATGTTACTAAGGGCATTGCTGGAAGTTAATAAGATTACAAAGATGACCTTGTAAATATTTTGGGGGGTTAATCCAAATAAAATGTAACACAACAGAAGCCAGTTTACTCTCTCAGGTCATGCCTGGTGGTGCAAAGATATTAATAGGTGAAGTGGGAGGGGGGGAACACATTTCAATAGAGGTTCAGAACCCCATAAAGACATTTACATCAAAATTAGTTCAACTTGTACCATAAAGTTTGTTTCCAATTAATGTTTTCATAATGTTTCCTGAAGAATGAACAGATTTGGTTTAATGATATCCACATTATTCATCCACATTATGAACTGGGTTTGCCTGAGATAATTTTCTCACATTAAATTTCTATAACATACATGAAAGTCTAGGCCATATGGATACATCAAGCCAATATAGACCTTCACGATAAGAATTGTGCTGGATTAGATAAAAAGCCAATAAAGTTGATCACTTTGATCTCAACTGATTGATTAGATTTTGATCAAGAGAACAACCTGCCTCATTTGCTTCTCTAATAAACATTTCCATAATTTACTAATATAAAAGTTTGATTATGTAAAGAACTGTTATTCATCTAACTCCCTATTTAAAAAGCAACTAAGACAGTGGATATTACCAAAGCTTTGCTATGGAATTTTGAATTGAAGGCAGATACATTGAATAACTTCAGAGCAAATTGCTGACTCAATTTAATGTGCTGAATTTAAGTAAATGCCTTCAGATCAATTTGGCAGTTTGGTAGGGTTTTGCACAGAGCTACACAATGTAACCAAATCAAAATGATGATTCCAACTGAATTACTCAACTTTTCAAATCCACTTGATTTGTCAAACTGACAATTCAAGTCTGATTGACTGGAGTCACTGACAATTTGAATCAAATCTTGAGTGAATCATACCCCTCCACAAATATAAACTAATAACTTTATCTTTCTTATATATTTTCTACTCTTATTGTAGAAAATAGGAACAGGAACTCCTGTTTAAGGAGTTTCCCAAACTGTGTAGAACAGAGCTTTCCAAACTTTTCATGTCGGTGACACACTTTTTAGACATGCATAATTTCACGACACACTCTTACAGCAGGGCACAAGGCAGGCACTAGGACCTGCACAGAATCACAGCAGGTTTGGAGGCAGCAAGGTACAAGGCAGGCACTAGGACCTGTGTGGAATCCTGGCAGGGCAGGTTTGGAGGTAGCAAGGCACAAGGCAGGCACTAGGACCTGCGCGGAATCCTGGCAGGGCTCAGAGGCAGTAGCACCCGTGACACACCCAAACACTGCATCCGACACACTAACGTGTCCCAACACACAGTTTGGAAAGCTCTGGTGTAGAATATTATAAATAGAGATACATGGGAGATAATTTAGAAATGCTACAAAAGACACCAGAAATCTTAAGAACAAAGCCATCCAATATGAACAAACTCCATAGCTAATTAAGTGACAGACAACGTTTGAGGAAGACACAGTTTTTAATCCAGTAACTAATGGCACTTTTAGAATCTAGCCCATCAATGGGTCTTAAGAAGCTTGTGGCTTAAGCTGGTATTATAACCATTATAACCATGTGCTACAAGGAGATTAAGGAATTATTAGTTCTGGATCTGAACTAATGTTCATTGGCAAATCTCCTTAGGAAATGAAATGGAAAGCATTTCTTGGAAAGCTACCCTTCTGCAGTGCAAACAACTTGAGCCACAGGTAAACTTAGCTTTCATTTTACACTGTTCATTTCCAGAGTGAAAGGAAAGGCTCCTAGTAAATTATTAATATTTTTTAAATATTTTAATAGATCAATTTCTAAGTTATTTTTGTTTGTTTTTAAACAAGGGAAAATATGTTGCTGAAAATTGCTGTCATGCCATCAGGATTCAGATATCTCAGAAAGTTTTGAGGACTCCAGATTTTGAAGTGGAGCTCATACAGCCACAAACCATCATCACACCTTACATAGGTAATATCAAAGTAATGAGTTTGGTATGAGGCAGCTTCTTGGTGACTGTACACGTATTTGACAATGAAGATAATATTTCTAAGTAAATTTATTCCATTGCTCCTTGGTGACAAATCGATGATAATGATGATGGAAAGAGAGGGAAAGGGAAAGGGAAGGAGGAAAAATCTTGCCCTCCTGGCCAGAAGTCATTCCTGGTGAGATATTGACTAATTCCAACTAAACAGGTTTGACTAAACAGGAAAGTTTTGACTCCTTTCCTAAAAATCAGAATGTCAGCACTTTGAGGTTGATCAGATAAGGAGACAGACTCTATAGGAAGATTAGAACTCTACTTTATTGCATGTCTGTTTTACCTTCCTTCTTATATCCTTATATTTATTTGTTTGTTTGTTTATTTTTGGTGCCTTCTGGTGACTTCCTGGAAAAGTCCCTTTCTTGACAAGATTTCAGAAGAGGTTTGCCATTGCCTCCTTCCTAGGGCTGAGAGAGAGTGACTGGCCCAAGGTCACCCATCTGGCTTTGTGCCTAAGGCAGGACTAGGACTCATGGTCTCCCGGTTTCAAGCCTGATGCCTTAACCATACACCAAACTAGCTCTCCATATCTTTATATATTATCTTCCTTTTACCTTTCTTCTCATATCCCAGAAAGTCAGGGAGGAGTCCATCTGAGTCTCTTCCTAACACTTTCCTTTTTTCCTGGGCAAAACACATGTTTTTGCACATGTCGTAACTCAGGGGTACCCAACCTTTTTGGCATGAGGGACTGGTTTCGTGGAAGACAATTTTTCCACAGAACAAGGGGGCAGGGTTTGCAGGCAGGAGCCAATCACGTGGACCGGGGAGCGGGGTTTGCAGGCAGGAGCCAATCTCGTGGACCAGGGGGCGGAGTTTGCAGGCAGGAGCTAATTGCATGGACCAGGGGGCAGGGTTTGCAGGCGGGAGCCAATCACGTGGACCGGGAGGCAGGGTTTGCAGGCGGGAGCCAATCACGTGGACCGGGGGGTGGGGTTCGGAGACCAGCATGGCGGCCCAGTTCCTAACAGGCTATGGATCGGTACCAGTCCACGGCCTGGGGGTTGGGGACCCCTGTTGTAATATCATTAACACAACAATGACAACACTTGCTACTTGCCTTTTTGTGAATACAACATCTTGTTCATTATAATCAAAAATAATTTAGGACTTCAATTATTTTAGCAGTTGCATACAAAATATCAATGTGTCAAATACAGCAGAAAGGTATTATTTTTTACTTTTCATTTTGCCGTGACTCTATTGCACTACAAGGTTTCACTTCGGATTATGTGCTGTTAAGAAATTAAATAATAATTAACAGAACTGAAATAATAACTAATTGAAATAATGACTTGCCATGATTTAAGATCTAAATTCATACCAGCTGAAAAATGAAAACTATTTTAGACCAACTTCTAGCCACCAACTGCTGGGGGAGGAACTGAAAAGCAGGACTGGGTGCCAGTGAGTTATTAGAGAATAAACACAATTTGCATGGCTTTATAATTAATATCAGAAAGTCAACTTATCAACAAACATGGTAAAAAAAAGAAAGAAAGAAAGAAAGTTACAGCTTCATATGAAACTGGCAGGTGATAGTGATGATTTATGGAAGTTATAATGATTAGGTCCAACATAAAATATATTACTAATTTGGCATCATTGACAGCCAAATTTATTGAAAATTTATCCAGGCTGACAAACAGGTTTTTTTTTTAGACATTGCTAGGTTTTGCTTTAGTTAATGAACAACAACCATGATAAAACATGGACACAAAAATGTTTGTGTACACAGAAAATAATATTTTACCATGGTGAAAAGACCTGACAACATTGCATCATTAATTTGAAAGCACTGTCTAGAAAGGAGCTTGGAACAACATTTCTAAGCTGCAAAGATCCCCAACTACCTGAGGAAGTGGGTCCAGCAGAAATCAGGAGATGCCGTAGGTAGAAATCCCCTATCAGTCATTGTCTCAGGAGGGGAAGAGCCTCATCACAGCCTGTTTCCATATCAGTGTGATATTTTTTCCATAAATGCTTGCATAAAAATCAACTTGATATTTTTGTGTGCATTACTCCAAACATGTCCATTTTTGTAAGTGGTTCTGCCTGATACATTCCTTTTTTTTCTGAGCAGTTTCTCCCAGTTTTTGTAGATTATTTTTTTTAAAAAAAGCTGGGACATTGTTATTTTGAAATTCAGCAAAAGGTGAATTTGAAGTCTTGCAAGATTTGAAAATTGAAAAATAGGAATTGAGCACAGTTCTCCCTTACAGAGGAAGTAATTTCTGTATGTAAGATAACCCAGTACAATTCCTCTATAGCAGAGGCATACAATCTTGCTGAGAGACTAGGAACATTTCGAAATCTGAGATGATGTTGAAAAGTTATCATGGAAGGCTTACCATGGGATGCAGACTGAGATACCAAGGAGCACAACGCATCTGTCTGGTGAAGTTGATCCATACTAGCCATTGTTGCTTTCTAGGATGTTACCTAATACCACCCCTCCCCCAACTCTGCTATTTTCTACACAATTTTCTAAGCAAAGCACAAGTGTGCAACCATCCCTTCATATTTTTAAATTGAAATATTATGGTGGAGTCTCATTATTTTGAAGGATGTCACGTTCCATATATTATATGTATGGAGAGCTAGTTTGGTGTAGTGCTTAAGGCACCAGGCTAGAAACTGGGAGACTGTAAGTTCTAGTCCGGCCTTAGGCACAAAGCCAGCTGGGTGTCCTTCGTCCAGTCACTTTCTCTCAGCCCTAGGAAGGAGGCAAGGGCAAACGACTTCTGAAAATCTTGCCAAGAAAACTGCAGGGTCCAGTCCAGGCTGTTGCCAGGAGTCACAAAATGGATTTGAAGGCACAATATATATTATGTATGTATGTAAATTTGGGTAGAGCAGAAAATCTGGTAGATATATCACCTATCTGCACTTTTCAATCTGAGGAAGGAAAAATAAATAGTTCCCTTATCATATCTTTCTTTAGGATTTAACTGCAGCCAGTGAGGTTAGAGTTTGCTAGAGAGATATTTCTACAGTAAAAGATGGGATATTCATACATTCCGCTCAGCTACCAGTTAAATGTAAAAATCCCACACTCCTCTCACGAGCATTTCTTTGAAATTATTTGCTCTGAAGGAAAAAAAAAAAGAAACCCTAAAGCAAATTCTCTTTCACTGAAATGAATGAGAACTGTTTTTGGTTTTTCCTGCACAGCCCTAACAGCGACTTTCTGCTTGCAAACACATACTTTGTCACTCCAATCTGCAGCCTGCCCAACGTTGGATATTCTCTGTACTTATTTCACTCTGGTGAACATCGATATTATAAAAACTGCAAAACTACTCAGCTCCCAGAGAACTCTGTATCATTTATATGTTTTATGCATGTCGGCCTCTGAAAAGTTTAATTCAGAGTGCCACAAACTGCTGGAAACTACACCCCTTTGATAGTTACTCCTGGCTTTCCAGCAACTGCATGTAAAACCCCATGAAAAACATTCATGGTGCATACGAATTATTACTGGGAAGTGCTTAGATGATTAAAGAATCTGAGGGCACACTTCCCCCCCCCCCATCAAATTGCTTATCTGTTTGCAACTATTTGTGCTGCAAAGAGGATGGCTTCTTGAGTAACCCATTGCTTACTTTTTTAATGCAAGATTGTTATATTCCCTTATACCAGCAGGGGGACTGAATTTTACATCACAAAATTGTCTTCCAAAGAAGATTAATGCACCTTGTATGTATTATGTTTTGAGTACTCAGAGCTTCTGATTAAACAATAATGCCCGATGGATGGATGGGTGGGTGGATTCATTCATTCATTCATTCATTCATTCATTCAATTGATATGGCCATCCACTCACCAAATGTTAAACTATGCACATTCAACCCATGGGAGATTCTCAGATTTATTCATATTGGAATGTAAGTAGTGGTGAGGAACCTAGTCCATACTAATGTGACTAGAGTTTACATCAAATGTGATCAACTCCAAACACTGTTTAGAAATTTCAGCTGGTTTGGTTTGGAATATACACGATTATCCCAAGATATGATGTCCTAAAGCAGTATTTTGACCTCTAACATTATAAATAAATAAATAAATAAATAAATAAATAAATAAATAAATGATAAGTCATAAATAAATAAATAAATAAATAAATAAATAAATAAGGGATAGAAGTCGAAACATAAATAAATAAATAAATAAATCAAAGCTGGGCCATCTGTTCTGAATCAAGAGCTATGTTTTATCTTGTGGGACCTGCCAGGAACTGCACTGAGAAAAGCAAATATGGCCAAGGGGGAAAAAAAGTGAATTGGGCCAAAAGGGGAAAGCAAGAACAGCCAAAGGAAAACTTTTTTCCCCTTAAAAGCCACATAATTAATTGAATATATGAATCATATATAAATGTGTCTATGTGTGTGCAAGACAAAGAAATATATACATATACACATCAATTCGCCACACACACAAACATACACAAACATGCCTTTGTATGTGTATGTGTATGTCTCTGTGTGTATGTGTATATATGTGTGTCTGTCTGTCTGTCTTTCTATATATCTATCTCTGTTTCCAAAAGGTCAGGAAGAACATAAAATCCTTAGCAGACAATACAACATATTTTTATATACTTAAAAATAAAATCAGGTACATTATGATGGCACCTGCAACATTTGCCTTGGGGTTCAAATAGCTCTATTTATGGCCCTGGGCAAAATATAGCTTTTCTTCTAGCTAATATTTGGTGATCAGGGAGGCAAAGAGGCCAACCTCATGTGTCTCTCATTTATTCCAGTTTGAAACTAACTGTGCATTCAGCTGAAACCTGAAGAGGCCATATTAATTACATGGAAAATGAGCATCAACTTTAATATCTTATGAAACATTGCAGAGTTCTTATAGATATATGCTACTTTTCCACCATATAGTCTTTTATAGGGAAGGAGGAAGACATTCCTAACTATAAAATAATAAGAAATAAATAAAATGCCGCAACACATACAAGAGGGCCTGAAAGGAATATTCATACCTGAACCATCCAAAAGAAGAGCGGAAGAGATAAAATTTAAAGGAACACCAAAAGGCCATTTGAATCCAAAGAGTTCCACAATATTGTTTCCTATAATACAATTCCCAATCGGCAAGGTCTCACATTCTGAAGATTACTCTGTTCCGTCCGCCTGCAGTTTTCAAAATTTAAGACCCTCAGCTATTGCCTGTTACATTCGCAGTACAATCCTTCTTTGGGTTGTCAAGCACCTGGCAAGCTAGAATAAATAGCTACATATGGAACTGGGGAGAGGAAACCCTGTTTGGCTTTTAATTCAAAGGAGTATATTATAAAATGGATAATTCAATTGTTACTCAGTGAAAAAATCACCACTTCAGTACCTCCAGAATAGATGATAAGGGTGGGGAGGGAAAACTAAACAAAACAGATATTTGCAAATCTTGATACAAAATGATTTTTTTTCACACTTCTGATTCAACTTCAGGGACAGGCTTATTGTTCTATTTTTAGTCCGTGCCATTTTAAAAATATACTTTCAAGCACTTTGTCCATTTCATTGGAATGTGCTTAAAAAAAGAAATTCATATATTTGTACGGAATGCTATGGGTTCCCCCCCATAGCAAAAATTACAGAGGCAAATAATAGTTCTGCTTTTTTTCACTACCTTCCACCTACATTATTAACAAGCTGATACTATTCAAAACTATATCTATATATATACAAAGAGAGATTAAGAGAGAAAACATCTTCATAGACAACTTGTGTGCAAGAAACATTACAGCCCCTGCACCTTTAACTCCTCCTTTGTATTTAAAAACCCCTCCTACTCAATTCCAAACCCTCAAATCCAGTTAGAGAGCGAGCAAGCAATGATTGTGACCTAAGTCCCTTAACTCTAAAGATAGATTGCAACAACAGTTGCACTTTCTCTCATGATGAAAATGTTGAAGTTTTCCCATTCTGTTTAAGGAGAAACTATGCAAAAGTAGGGTATTTTATCTTAAAGAATCAAACGTAATTCTCACTTATCCCTCTTCTATTCTCCTTCTCAGCCAAATCCTGAATCTAAACATGTGAAGCTGCATTTTTTCCCCAATTAGTTCATAGTACCTTGGAGTCTCCTCTCTTCCCACCTCTTCCCTATTAGTTCTTGTTCTCCCTTCTTCCCCCTTTCATTTTAAAGCCTTTAGACAGGTTCTCTAACCTTTTCAAGACTTTATTTGGTAAAAATGGTACATGAACCTGCTTTGTACCACATTATTCTGGTTCATCTAGCCTAGTACATCACCTGAGCCCTGAAGGCTACACAATGCCCCCCAGAGTCTTGTGTGTACCCCACAGACCTCTACAATTGTTGCCAAATTGTAAATTTTAATGTGAGAGAAGTCCAAATGTGGTCCTTGGCCCAAATGTTCTAGACTGTACTCTGACTGACTCTCCACAGCTAGGAGAAAAACACGTTTCATGGTATCCCTTGGGAAGATAGATTTAGAATGAGAATATTGGTTAGTGCATTGGACTAAAACTGGGTATATTCAGATACTCAGCCACGAACTTGAGCCAGACTTTAAAACTGAATTCTTGCAGAAGGCTAATACATGGATAAATAGGGGGAAATCTTGAATCCTCCCTTGAATTTTTGCAAGGATATGCACAAAACTAATTAATGAAAAAGAGAGCCAGTTTGGTGTAGTGGTTAAGGTGCCAGGCTAGAAACTGGGAGACGGTGAGTTCTACTCCCACCTTAGGCACAAAGCCAGCTAGGTGATCACTTTCTCTCAGCCCTAGGAAGGAGGCAACAGCAAACCACTTCTGAAAAACCTTGCCAAGAAAACTTCAGGGTCTTGTCCAGGCAGTCTCTGAGAATCGGACATGATTGAATGGATTTAAAAAAAAATAATGAAAAGGATAAATTTATCATTTCAAACTGAAGATGTCAGAGATTAAAAATGTAGCCTCTTGGGTACAAAACACATATTTTCTCACTAACCTTCCCTTGTCTATATCTGCGTATACACAAGCTTTGATTTTTTTCCACGTAAAAGTAATACAAGTTAGGCTTTATGACTGTAAAAATAATTTGCATCCACGAACACTACCAAAATGATTTCCTTTTCTTCATGATCCTATTTGACAACAATGAGCTGTTGACTTTTTTCCTCTTACCACCTTGGATGCCTCAACTGAATTGATAAACATGGTTCTTTCATTTTAATCTTTGTACTTTGTCAGGCCTCTGGGTACAACTGTGAGTATTGAGTCACATACTTATGCTCTGCAGATTGACTAACATTGGCAATCACCTACCTACACATTATGTTTAAATGCAGGACACAAAACAGCATTGGAGAAACATTTTTTTTTCTCATATCATGTAAGAAAGTAAGTTGACATTCTGAAGCACTTACCTGTGTGTGGTTCTACTGAAAAATAAGGTTGTCCTTCCAAGATACTGTAGACTAGCTTGGCACTGTTTCCATAAACAGGATCATCTGCATCAGTGGCTGTCACTTTAGTAACATAAGTACCTAATGGAAAAAAGAAGCAATATTTGATGTTGTTCAAGGCTCTGAAATATGAATCTCCCAAACTGGTAAGGGAGAATCTAGTTTGTGGTCTTGTTTCACATTGTCTTTGAAAATGGAATTAACTAATGTTAGAGAAAATAAAGGAAATTATTTTCTCATCAGCTCATCAAAGAAGAAACAGATAAATCAACACAAGTAGCCTCCAAACCATTAGAGGCTCAAATATGAATACAATCTCTTCCAGTAATCACAATAACAGAGTAAGAAAGAAGACCATTTCCTGGAAGGTAATTATCCATTCTTAATATCACTAGCAAAATAGCCCTGTACATGGCAAATATTAATGGTATTATTAATATATTATTTATTTTATATTTTATATTTATATTATATTTATATTAAAACATTTATTTTATATTTTATATTTACTTATATACTTATTTTAATGGTGGTAGATCCAGTAGTAAAATGTTTATCCTTGTGCACTGATCCAGTGTTGATCAATTTAATTATATTTATTGTGCACAATAGTTTTATCTCAATGAGATGTTTTGCACAGAGGGAGTCACACACACTGCCTTGATGCTTCCATTAGATGTGTCAAGACGGGGCCAATCTGCCTTGATCAAGGGTGCTCCCTTGCTTCACAAAAGGTGGCTTCTACACATCCAGAAACCAGATTTGACAGGTAAAGCAAAACACTGCATTCACTTGCTTCCGCCAATTAGAAGCAGTTTGTTGTGGAACTTTGCAGAAGAGTTTAGAGGTATGCTTTGATCAAAGTGAAGTGGGCCTTTGAGGATTTATGCAGCCCTAATATTTATACACTACTGTTTGGTTAGAGGGGGCATGGTGGCTCAGCGAGTAAGACGCCAAGCTTGTCGATCGGAAGATCGCAAGTTCGGAGGTTCGAATCCCTAGCCCCGCGTGACGGAGTGAGCTCCCGCACTAGCCCCAGCTCTTGCCAACCTAGCAATTCGAAAGCATGCAAATGCAAGTAGATGAATAGGTACCACTTTGGTGGGAAGGTAACAGCGTTCCATGTGCGTCATGCAGCCACATGACCGTGGAAGCGTCTTCGGACAACGCTGGCTCTTCGGCTAACAAACGGAGATGAGCACCGGCCCCTAGAGTCGGACACGACTGCACAAATGTGTGGGGGGAACCTTTACCTTTTACCCTTCAGTTAAAAACAACAACCCACAAACAACATTGAGGTGCTGTGTCCAAAAATGTTAATTCAACAATACAAATAAAATATTTCAAAGCCACCCCCCAATAGTTCAAAGGGCTAAACTGAAAAAGATGTGTCAAAACTTTGAAAGCAGACATAGTAATAACCATTTGCAGCTCCACAGAGTACATTCCAGAATTTGGGAGTTAAGATTAGAAAGCCTTTTGCATCAGATTATCGAGCCATATAATATCAATCATATTCAAAAGCTTCTCTCCTGAAGATCTAAAGAATTGGACAGACTCAGCATCAACAAGGGCAGCCGTAGGGCACCAGAAATCTACATGGATCTGTACAAATCTAGTCAGATCCAAAAACAATGTTATTCTAAAAGCAAAACAAAATGAAAGAGCCACTAACACAACCAAGATAGTGAGTTACCAAGCAAATACATCAGCTGGAATATCATGATGAAGATTTTGTCTCTACTGATATCCACTTAACTACTGAAAATGGTAGCATCTAAAATAGGATCTTGGAACACTGGTACCTTTGGCTTGGGGAAGAGAGTCCTTGGGGAAAAATAAAGCACAACATGGTTTTTACAGTGTTTATCTATCTCTGTGTGTGTCTCTGGGTATGTCTGTAAAAACACACACACTATTCGGTTTATGATCAAGAGGCACAGAACAATCTGTTTCTATCATTACTTTTTCTGTATCACCTAAATTATTGCTCTTGTAGTAAGAGGGACTTGGAACAAAAGATCACAGCACATCAGGGGTCCAGTGAATAAATATGTGGGTTGCGTCTCTTCCAAGATTTCATAGGCTAGTCTTCTCTAACACTAGAAATCTCAAGATGTGTCTGAACTGTAGCTTCCAGAATTTCTTGCTGGCTGAGAATTCTGGGAGCTGCAATTCCAACACATAAGAAGTATGACCATTTTGGGAAAGCTGTTATTAAGTGTAAGTAACAACAACAACAACAACAACAACAACAACAACAACAACATTTTCTGCCCCTGCCATTTTTTAAATTCTTATTTTTTGACTCTGTGTTGAGGGTTTTTTCCCCCACCAGAATACATTCTCTACTGTTATGAAGTTATTCTAGATGATATCTGAGATTCCTTCCAATTTCAAGACTTGTAAAGGTAATATGTCCTGTTTGGTATAAAAGCAGGATAAGAGAAACTCTGTCAGACTTTCAAGATTCTGCTGTTACACCCTGTAACAATAAAGTTGTGTTGCGTAATGCTTCTTGTGGTGTCTCTTTCCTGATTTGGCCTACCTCAAAGGACTGATAGTGGGCTGGTTGACTATAGGATAGTTCAGCATCCCTGGACATTTGCCAATGTCATTCCCCTTTATTTCTTAATGGGTGTATTTTGGCTCTAATCTTAATGAGGAGGGTGCTGAAGTGACAAAATGGCAATGATGACCATATCTTGACTTTTGATAATATTTCAAGGTGGATTGCAAACCATGTAATAAAATACAATAAATGCTAAAATTTAAATTATGATCAAAGAAATGAAGCTGTACCATAACATTAAATGCAGAAAGCATAACAAGTAGATAACTTAGGCTGCAGCAGATAAAAAAGTCATTCCAATTTATCATGTACTAAGAACAGGATTAGATGCAACAAAATCCCTCTTTCCCCATGCCAGAGAAATATTAATAGCCTAAATAAATAAAATATTTTTTAACCTGGTAGTAAAGGCAAATCACCATGATACAGGTATGGGTTGGGCATCCCAAAAGCAGCCTATATTTAAAAGAAATGTATTAACTGCCTTTCAAATAAAAATATCTAAAACAGATAATGTAACATATTAAAATCCTAACATTGTATAAAAATCAGATGAATTAAAAAAACTGAGCTAAAGTAGCATAAAATCAATGTTAGCAAAAAAAAGAAAATGCAGTCATGCTCCTAGGAAGACATCATAAATAATAATAATAATTAGAAAAAGAATACTCCCCCCCCAAAAAAAGGAAGGAAGGAAGGAAGGAAGGAAGGAAGGAAGGAAGGAAGGAAGGAAGGAAGGAAGGAAGGAAGGAAGGAAGGATCTCTATAGAGAAAGCTTCCTAGGTTTACTTCACATTTCCAAGTATACTAGAAATCTCTCCTCAGGGGACAGTTCCATACGCAGGATTCTCCAAGGCAGAGAACAGTGCCTTGCCATTGTCGTCCAATTAAGAAGATGAGCTGTCAATGGAACCTCCATCTCCTTAGCAACTCAGTAATCTGGAACTAGAATATCAGGGAAGGGCTCTTAGCAGCTCAGATAGCTCCTTCAGAGAGGGTGAAACTCATTACACTACAGATACAAGGCATCAATCAATTGGTTTTCTATTGTTGCTGAGACAACATTATCAAAAGACTGAGAAATGCAGCCAATTGGAACTACTCCATTTATTTCTGCTGGCCTTCTCTCTGCTCCTTGACTTTTCCTGCTAGTCCTATTAATTAATACTTTTTTTTCTGTTCAGTTTGGATTGATTTAGGTGGACTGTTCTGGGAAAGATCTGACAGCAATAACCAGAGTACCCTAGGTCTGGCCTTGTCATCAATTAAACCAGCCTTCCCAAAATTCATATCCTTTAGATATATTGATATTAACTTCCAGAATTCTGTAAACAACATGGCCACTGAAATCCAGATACTTGGAGGACACTTAGGCTGGCAAAGGTTTAAGTCATAATTTGGGGGTGCCCCAAAAGAATGATCATCAAGGTTTTTTTTAATCTATTAATAAAATAGAGAGCAGGCAATCTTTAAAGAAACCTAGGTATTTAGTGCTTTGGAATTATCCAAATTATCAGTCCTCATTTACATAAGATGTTTCATACATTTAATTGAGAAGCAAACTGATCCATGCTTCTTGGAATAAGATGCAGAATGGAATTCAGCCAAGATGGAACAGCTTTCAAAGTTGCCTAATAATTCACTGCAAGCTCAGCCAAAAAAAGAGAGATTTTTCTTCAGAAATCCACAATTTAAAAAGATGCATTTTAGTACACATTGCAAGATGAGACTTTATGCATTGTTAAATGGCAGAGCAATGCAAGAAGAGGATGGAAGAGATTACTGAATAAGCATATGAATCATGAATATATAGCACAGACTGCAACACAGATTTTTCCATTCCTAAGCTTGCTTTTGCTCTGTTTTCAGGATAAAAAAATTCTGGATAAAATTTTATTTTAGAACAGTTACATTATTTGAAGTATCCTTTTTTAATACTTTGTAAAATATAAAGCTTCCTATCAGAATTAAGTGGACTTCTAAGCATTTGGAAAATAATCATATCAAAGGGGTACAAAATTCTAGATGAATAATACAGTATATTATATTCCATTTAGGATCTTTGCGGCAAGAGATTTCAAAGAACTTGGCAGTGGTTCAGCTGCTGTATAGAAAACCAATGGTTGATGTATTTTCTTTCTTTGATTTCCAGCTACGGCAGTTTGAGGTAGCCATAGCCAAACTCTGAATATCATTTACTTTCTCTTCAATCAGTTTGCTTCTCTCAGTTTCTCTTTCACTTCGCATTGTTGAGAGAGTTCTTCCTTTTTTTAAAAAAAGAATGCCCTTTCTTTAGCCTTTTCAGATCCCTCTTTTGATTTTGATTGCAAAGAAAGCTAAACCAATAAAATCTGAGTCAATTCTCCCAGCTCCACTACCAGCAAGTCATTTACATTTACACGTTAGAAAATGAGTGATGGCATTGCTTACCATGTAATAAAGACAACTAGCAATGAGAAAAGTTGATGGACAGAAGCTAATATGCAATCCTAGGCACACATACTTTGACACCAGTCCCAGTGCTTACTTCTGAGCAGACATGTTTAGCATCGCATTAAGACTTGGCTTCTCCACTGGGATTAGCACCATTTCCAGGAACAGAATTTGGTTTTTCACTTCCAAGTCAATCATTTCAGCTCCAGAATTGGCGCAATAAACCTGATTGCCACAGGAACTGCCTAACTGAAATCAAATAATAATAAAAAGCTCATCTAATCCCCCTTGATGCTTCCCAAAGTAGCTAGCCAGAAATCTCTGGATGCATAATTTTATTTTATTTTTTTATTTTATTTATCCAATTTCTATAACCGCCCATCTCCCCCTCAAGGAGGGACTCTGGGCGGTTCGCAACATAACATCAATAAAATACAATAAAAACAACAATAAAAATATAAATATAAAAATATATAAAAATATAAAAATAATTTATGAGCATATAGGTGATTTCAGCGGTACAACTTTTTAAAAACGATATTTAGTTTTTTAATTGGTATGATTTTCATAAGTTACATTATTTTTAATATGTTACCTTATCTTAGATTTTTAAGCAGATGCAGAAGGACTCTCGCATCACTTAGTATTTCCCTCTGTGAATCTCATGCTTGAATTTTTTCTCCTCTCCTCTTATTTTTATATGTTGAATATAAACATGTCACTTTGCATAGCCCATATTACTCCTCAGCACCTAAAGCTTAAGATATCAGTTTATTTGTCCCATCAAGCATCACTTATTTTATGTAAGCCTGTCCATCTCATAAGCACACAGCCAGTCTGTGTTCAACACAAATGCCTGAAATTGGTAAGTCTAGAAGGCTGGAAGATTAAATATTCATTTCATGATTTCACAGTGTTGTATATAATGTTTTTTTTTTGTCATAATCATCACATCTCCTTACACATGCTGAAACCAAATCTTTTCATGCCAGGATAAATGAGTCCCTTTCTTGCTTAATCATGTAATCAGCTGAGTCCACCTCATGTCTCTTGGCAGTTTTGGCTTTATATACAGTCCATATTCACAAGGAGATCTAAGTTGCTATAATTAAGACTTATTAAACTTTAATAAATCTCACAGAATGGATTGGTTCTTACACAATGTTAAATCGGGATTTTTAAAACTGGTTTGTATTGCAAGCCACAGTAGTCTAATTTGTATGTTATGCTACATACACATACACATCATACTGGGGTAGACTGATGCACTACTACTTCCACCTCCCAAAGGAACCTTCAGCCATATGATCATTTAAGAAAGTGTCCCCAACCTGAGCATCCCTCGAGAGCAGGGTTTCTCCACCAGGGTTCTGTGGCACCTGAGGGTTCCACGAGAGGTCACGAGGGGTTTCCTGGGGGATCATGATTTATTTAAAAAAATATTTCCAATGTGAGCAACTTCACATTAAAGAGGTACGTTTCATTCTTTATTTTCAGTTTAAGAACACTGTTAATGCCTCTATACAGGCCTACCCATGAAACAAATATAATAATTTTGTAGCTTCTGGCCTATATTGAAGCCTGAATATGTAGGGGTTCCCTGAGGCCTGAAAAATATTTCAAGGGTTCCTCCAGGGTCAAAAGGTTGAGAAAGGCTGCTCAAGAGACTTAGAATTCTCAGTAACAGCCATGTTGTCCAAAGTCCACAGAGTGGAGATAGAAGGAAGAAAGTGCTGAGTGAATCACTGCTGGGAATGGTGCTGAAACCCAGTGTTGCATACGTGGAATCCACAGTTACATGTAAAACTGGAAGGTCTGTTCCACCTTCCTCCCCTTCTGTTACTCTTGCTAGTGATGCTATTCCTGTTTGTACAGAAATTCGGATAACATCCAAAATTTACTTCATCACTATTTAGACTATTTAGCATCTGTATACAGTTGGCAGATTCTGACCTTGAGATTTACCATAACATTTGATGGTGTTTAACCATATCCTATAATGGATATTTAATAACATATATTACTTATAATTTTATTTATTACTTATAATAATTACTTACAATTTTATGTATTTATTCAGCTAATTGAGCAGGAAAAAGAATTCATAGGTGGGTTTTACATGTTAATTAAAAATAAAATAAAGCCCACCATTAAAATCTAGGCATCCAGTAGAGCCTTTATTTTTAAAAAAATATTTTTATTTTATTTTTTGAAAATGCTGGCATTTGAAATGTTGAATAACTTTCCAGATTTATTTCCAAACCAATATCTCAATTAACTTCCAAGTTATGTATTACTGGATTACTGATTAAATGGTTTTTGTTGTTGTTCAGTCGTTTAGTCGTGTCCAACTCTTCATGACCTCATGGACCATAGCATGCCAGGCCTTCCTGTTCTCCACTGTCACCCGGAGTTTACTCAAATTCATGTTCATTACATCGGTGATGCTATCTAACCATCTTACTTCCTTAAAAAAAAGAGTAGTATATCAGAGTTAGGAAAAAAATAATAATAATAAAAATAAAAATAATAAAAATAAATAAAAATAAAAATAAAAATAAAAATAAAAATAAAAATAAAAAAATAAAAATAAAAATAAAAATAAAAAAATAAAAATAAAAACAAAAAAATAAAAATAGAAATAGAAATAGAAATAAATAAAAATAAATAAAAATAAAAATAATAAAAATAATATCATCAGCAGGTCCTGTTTCACCCAGATGAATGAAAAGCTAAGAAGTCTTTGTGTGTCTGTGTCTGTGTCTGTGTGTGTGTTTCTATGAGACACAGTGTCTGTGTATTGTTTCTTTAATTCAGGCTATTTTCTGACCTTAGCTTTGCCATTGTCACCACAAACCTATTCAGTAAGCCATTCTGCATTTGACATATCTCTATTTTAAAGGAAGTGGCTGTTATTAACTAAATTGCACTTGATCCTGCTTCTAATGATATGTCTTGTAAAAGGCTACTGCAGTAATATCTGAATTATTTTTCTTCCTTTCAGCCACACAATTAATACCATTTTATTCAATCTTAGCACATTTTGGATAAATATATACAGAACATTTAGCATATTATTTTTATCAGCCTGCTGAATCTTTGCTAATCACACAGTAAGTGCAGACTTCAAAGAAGGGGAATGTATATTAATTAATAACTTCTAATATGATTTAGATGTTAACCTTAATTCACCATTTTATTCTCTTTGTGCCATGCTGAGATTTTCCTCTGAAATCCTTTTTTTTTAATTTTACTTCACACTGTGTACAGGGGGTTAATGGAAATCTTATCCATGTCATACTGCATAGAATCACCAACTATTCTGATCTCTTTTATTCACCATTCATCCTCTCTTACACCCAAATGCAAAATCATGCATTTGCTCCCTAGAGCACAGCAAAATACTCATTTCACAGAAGACAACTTGAAAATGCTAAAAAAAGAAGGTTTTGGTTTGGTTTGGCCTTTTTTTTTTCAGGAGCCTACTGGGAAGGAAAGAGAGGGAGGGGAAAAGGGGGACTATCTCCAAAAGAAAGCTGTGAAGAGATACCAAGAGGTATTAGAGCCATGTTTCTAAACCTTGACAACTTTAAGATGTGTGGACTTCAACTCCCAGAATTCCCCAGCCAGGCTTGCCAAGGTTGAGATGTGGGTGGTCCTGGTCATTCTGACTGTACCTTTTCCTTATTTAGGAGAGGAGGCTTTTGAAAAAAAGGATTGTCCATCTCTGATGTAGACTCAGTATATCAGAAAAAATAGCTGTGCAGAAAGAGTGTTAAAAGGAAACATTCATGTTCAAAGACAATAAACCTCTCATTTCAAATGACAGAACAGTTGAACATTTCAGCAAGACAATGATCTGAAACATATCCAAATCAACCAGGAAAGAAAGAGAAAGGCTTGGGAATGGCCACCAAATTCCTCAGATTTGAATATTATTTGAATATCTCAAATATTCAATGCATGTAAGGATACCTAAGAATATTTCTGAACTGAAAGAGTGCTTCAGGGAAGAAGGGGGGGGGGGAATCCAAATCAATATAAATTTTCAGCTGGCCACAGGACATGTTTGGAAGCTATTATTTCTGTCAAAGGAAACGTTGTAAAGTACTCAGTGAAAGGGTATCCAAACTTTTGCACCTGTCATATTAACTGTTTCCTCATTTTGAATTTGAATCAGGTCAAAAGAAACCCCTAATTTATTTGAGAAGAAATAATAACATTTATGAGGGAGCAGTAAACAGAGAAAACCCACGCAGGCTGCTTATCAATTTCAATGAAAAATTTTGCACACAACGAAGAGTTCTAGGGGAGCACCCAAAGCATTAGCAAAGTTAACCTTGTTGTTGTTCTGTAAATTGGTTGTTTTCTAAATCAGTGAGATGATTTATGTACAGTATATTCAGAAATTATTATTGAGTGCGAGGAAACTTAAGCCAAGACAAGTAATATACCCATAGGTGTAAAATACATGGCTAATGATCAGTTCAACCCTGTACAGTTAATACATACTTTTATAATAAAATAATAGAGTAATACAGCTAATATACGTATCATTTCCCCACTCAAGAGATGAAACTGGATGAATGTATGTTTCTCTCTAAGACTGTGGTCTCTCCAGTTTGCTGTTGTTCCTTAGCTTCCTGGCTCTTTCACAAAGACCAAAACTAGTTGTTAGAGCAGATTCAGGAGCCTTTGCCAAGCATAAAGCAGAAAGGTACTGTTTGGCCTTTAGGAAAAAAGTGCAAAACCAGCTGTTCTCTAAAGGGTGATTCTTGAAAAAAGCACTATTGAGATCAATGTCTCATCTGTATGCAAGGAGGACCACGAAATGCTTGGAATGCAGACAAAGGAAGTGGAATTGAGACCAAACTCATGAAAAAGTTTCCCCATCAAGGAAAGCCACAAATCGAAATGGGCTTCAGCTTTTCAGGTTTCTTTAAAAATGCCATGTATCCTAGAAAGTTGGTTGTCATCTTTAAGTATTATTATTATTATTATTATTATTATTATTATTATTATTAAGACACAAATAACTGCAAGTCTGGAATGTATAAAAGAAGCAAGAGATGAATAAGCAACGTATTCAAACTGATTTCTAGAACTGGCAATATTATGTGGCTTTATTATGGTTATTTATTTATTTTTAGATATTGTCATTATGACAGCTTGATTTAATGCAAATCATTTGGACTGACCACCGAAGTATCTGTGAGTAACAACTTCTACCTTCCCCTAGCATTTCAGGGAAGAAATCCCAAGGAACGCTCTACAGTGCATGCACATGTGAGACAAACCACTATTTCTCAATATGACACAACAGTGCCACCTAAAGCATCTGGTAAAGCAACCCCATGCTGTCAGCCCTAAAGAAACCAAGTTCATATTTTCTTTTCCAAAACAGCTTCTTTCACACAATCCTTGGCATTGCTGATGAAAACTAATCAGCATCTTTATCATACAATCAAAAGTTGTTAGAAAGGTGCATTGAACCAGCAGATAATCTGATTTGTTGACAAGCTCCATGACATCAGAGACAGAACATTTTGCTTTGCTGACAAAGCAATGCTCAGTCCAACAAAGAGGCTGCTTTCAGTTGCCTCTGCATTCCATTAAACTGAGGGATAGTGCTCAGAAGCAGGAAGGCCGGCTTAACAACTTCCACATAGGAGGAACAGAAGATTTCTCTTCAGCCATCTTTTCTGCAACAAATGCTGAATATTGATTATCAGGGAAGACTCACTGATCGGGGAACAGACCATTCTGGAGGACTCTAGAACATTTTCCTCCCCTCCGGACTAAGCAGTTTGGTGATTTCTAGAATCAAATTCTCCAAACCAGAAGCAATTTGAGGTGCCACAAACATGGTATTCCAGATTACAACAGGCCTGTTTCAGGACTGTGGCAACCAGGACTGAGCCACTTCTGGAGGATTTGCATCTGGAAACCGCTACCATACCACCCAGAATGTCATGGTCCTGGAGGAGATTCAGGATGCTGCAGAGAAAAACCAAAATTCTTGAATTCTGTGGAACATTCCATTACCGGATCCATTAATTTTGCACTTCCCTATTGACAATTATTTTGAAAAGGAGGACTCCAGATTATATTGCATTAAAATATCATGTACAGCAAATGTAGTTGATCTAGTTCTTACTACTTACAACGTTACAAAGACATTAGGTGATTCCATATGTTACAGCTGGATTTGCTTTGAACCTGAATGTCACCACTTTAATGTTTTTCACCACTAGAAGTCAATGGTTTCCACTGAGCACTGTGGTAGAAAATATATAACCATGAATATGTCACCAACATGAACATCAGATAACTATAATGTCTTGTTCAAGTGCAAGAACAAGGCTGGAAGAATCTGAGATGGGTGGTGTTTAAGCCATATAAATTCATGACACAAGCAACAGACAATTAAATGAGATTCTACTCAGTTTCTACAGCTACTCAGTAACTGCATTTGCACAACATACTTAACTATGATTAACCCATTTTTTTTATTTGTACACCGATTGAGTTCATATAATAGAGTAGGTTCAAGTGCACTTGATTAATTTATGATTCAGTGTGTTGTACAAACACAACCATCCAGTAGACATTCATGGCCTACTTAAGCACAAATAAGTCTGGCTCCAACTTCATACAAGCAACAGTTGTCTCTTACTTGCAGATCCTGCCTGGGTGGTTTATGAGGTGCGGAAGAAATCTACTTTGCCACTTTTACTTGGGAAAAGCTCAATTTGATCTTGTTCTCTTTTGCAGTGAAAATTGGATTGCTGTTTGAACACCTTCTTCCTTGGTGAATATCCAGGAAAAGCCATGAGCAGTCTGAGGCCTGAGAATCACACAAACCCATTCAACCCATTTTGGGAGCCCCTAGTATTGCCAAAACTCAATGAAATGTTTTCCTACCATCTTGAAATCAGAAACACACAAGCCCTTAAGTACATTTAATGCAAGTTTTAACAGAGAAAAAAAATCACCATGTAAACCTTGAAGTCCTGTCCCTTTCCATATATGTGATATGTCCCCCACTGTTCACTACTGTCCTGACCACTGTGCTCTACAGTCTCCACAAAAGCTGTACATGTGGCCTCCAGATACAAAGCTGTTGCCCATTTCTACTCTGAATAGCCCATGGTGGAATCCACAGAGCACCTCAAACTTTGAAGACACAGTACAAGCCATTTCATTTTTAGATAACAGTACAATGTTATATGCAAGATAAAGAGTGAGAACATTAATCTCTCCAGCATCCCACAAATAAAAGGCTTCTTTTCCTCAAGATCCCTGGATTTTATTTGCAGAGTGCTGGAGAGATTAATTCACTCACCCTTCTATCTTGCTTATAACTTTGTGCCGTTATCTAAAAATGAAATGGCTTGTACAACATCTTTGTCGCTTGAGGGCTTTGCAGCAGAGACAAGTTCTCTAGTTCCAGGGCATGCAGCATCGCAACATTATTTCAAGGCATGAATGTTTCAAGTGGCATCCCAACCACAGCGGCATGCAAACCAAGACTAAAGCAGGCTGTTCATGTATAAACTGGCTAGGTTGCTTTAAAGAAAGCCATGCAAGATTTTCTACCAGGCAAATGACAGAATGGGTGAGAAATAAAAACCTGCAGAGTCTAATCAAAAAAGAATTCCTGGTTATCAAAAGAATATTGCCCTGAAATCCGCCTTGCAATGTCTCAAGGGGGGGGGGATTCCCTGTTATTTTCTTAGATTGCTTAAGAATTTCTTTCACATTTCTTTTTGGTAGTATTTTTGAGCTGAGTTGGTGGTTGGAGGCAGTAAGAGTATGTAGTGGCAATGCGGAAGACCATTGTTATTTCGAGGAGTTTAAGTGACATATTTTGATTTTCTCCTTCACACGAAGAAGCTTAGAGTTTATTTTGAGTTACACTAATGTTTAGCTGACTTGTTTTTTATTTCTTTTTCAAATGTGGGGGAGAAGAGAAAACCCCAAGATTGTTTTTGTTAAGCACTAGCTTATCGGTATAGTTTCCCAGGCTCTTGGATTAAACAGGTGCTCCAAACCCTGGGAGTTATCCAGTCAAGGTCAGAGCCTGCAGTCTCTGTACCATGGAAACAGGGTCACGAGGCTTTAGGGCCAGACTTTGATAAAAACCTGAGGATTGCTTTTTGAGTTTGGGAGCTTCTGCACAGACCTGAGCCGCCCTGGGGTACCTCTGCTGTCCTTATTAAGGGGCTCCTAACAACCTATGGGAGATTGGGTTTCAACTAGCTTGGTATGTAATGGTTTCCCTCTTTTATGCTATAAATCTGTTTGCTTAACTTGATAATAAAGCTTAAAATCTCTTTATCCACTGGTGTGCTTATTGTCTCTGGATCTAAAAGAACCAATTGTCTGAGCACCTGATCACTACTTAGACACTTGGCAGAACAGAGTATTATTGCTAGTGTCGTTTTCTGCTCACATCCTTCTACATTCCGAGGCCCACATGGCTTCCCATGCTTCAGATATGAAAAAGCCCCAAGGAAGGACTACTGTACAACCATTGGGATTTAATAGAAGGACAAGAACTGAATGAGTCTGCAGACCACTGAAGAAGGGATTGTACACCTTGCCATTTCATGACAATGTACTGTAAATGGAAGGCCACCACTCTCCACCTATGAGAATTTCTTAAAGGTTCTTTTGCACTTGGAAGAATGTTTGAAAGCAAGTTCTTCTTCATCAACATGAATAAGGATTGGTAGAAAATTGTAAAAGAATTTGACAAAAAAGAAAAGAAAAGAATTGTAGGAAAACACAAAAACACACAGAGAGAGGAACAGCATTATCACTTGCCCATTCCCTTTTTCTATGCAATTGTTCTATAGAAAGACTTCAAAGCATCCATCTGTTCCGTTTTCCAAACTTTGGCCACGTAGGTGCTTCATTTTTTATTTGTGTGGGTGGGTGTGTTTTTGAGTCAGTGTTGACTCCTAGCGACTGCCTGGACTAGTCCCTGCAGTTTTCTTGGCAAGGTTTTTTGGAAGTGGCTTGCCACTGCCTTCTTCCTGGTGCTGAGAGAGAATGACTAGCCCAAGGTCAACCAGCTGGCTCTGTGCCTAAGGCAGGTCTAGAACTCACGGTCTCCTGGTTTCTAGCCTGATGCCTTAACCACCACACCAAACTGTTTCCCAGGTGCTTCACAAAAGCCCAAAATAGGACATGAAAGCAGTAGCTCTGTCGTTCTGCTTTTCCTTCTCCAGCTTCAGATATTCAAAGCTCTGAACCATAGATTTCCTTTAGCTATCATGGCTAATCCACTTTGGCTTCTATGATTTTGGCTTCTTTAACATAATCTCTTAAAGCTATTAAATTCTAGATCTTGGAGGTTTTCTTTTATCTCTTCCAAATCTGCCACCAAATTCACTAAATGACCTGGATGAAAGACTGGGATTCTTTTTTTTTAGTTAAAAGTTCTCTTCCTTTTTTTGCCATTCCAGGAATCACTTTATTTTTTATTATGCTAACACCTGTAGTTTATCCTTTTTTCTAAGATAAAATGTGTGAGCTAATAATCATTGTCGTAATTACAAATAATGATTAGCAGATAATAATTTGGGGGAGGCAAATTTCTTCCTTTTTTTTTAATTGGAATAATTGACACTGTTACTTTTGGTTTTTAAGTATGCACTGAGATTACACTTGTGCGATTGTACTTGAAGCTTTGATAATTAAATTAAAATTGGGCTCCAAGTCAGGAATTTCTAGAAACTGAAAAGCTTCTGTTACTAGAAGCATAATTATCCTAGAAAAATCTGGGAAAAATAAAGTTGGGGGGCACTTTAAAATCAGTTTAAGTTGCTGTCTGGGGGTAAAGCATGAAAAACATGCATTCTGTGTATTAAATATGTCTGTATCTCTGTCTCTGTACGAGACAAGTGATTGTATTGAGTTTCGTGAAGAAAAAAAATGTTACCTGCTTCTGTCACCTACCTCCCAAACCTCAAAGCTAGCTGGAACACCATTTCATGTTTAACTCTGGATTTTCTGCATTTTATGATATAGTTTCATTTCAAACGTAAGTACAAAATATGTATAGAAATAAAATTGAATAAACATGCAGATTAAACTATGGAAATGGCTTGAAAATATGCATGTCAAAAAAAGTACAAAAATGCAGAGTGAGTAATGTACATGAAATGTAAAAAAATACCCCTGAATATCTAAGCAAAAGATACTTTTCACAAGTGGAGTGATTTAATACAGGCAACTACATTATGATTGCATACATTGGCACTTAATTATTCTTCAGAGGATATGCTTTATTGGTATGCCAACTTGAGAAAGTGATCTTGAATTGTGCATCCAGAACTCGGTTTACCTCGAACATGTCTGCTAAATCGGGTCCCCGATAGGGGAGATGGGCAGTAATATAAATTTAATAAAATAAATAAATATATATATAAATTCTGAACAACTAATTTCCCATGTAGAATCCTCAAATTAAAACCTTTTCAAAATTATTTTCAAGCTTTTCCTCATTTCAGCTCCAGCCCTCAATGACATCGCGGGTTTTCTTTTTCCTAAATGAAGGCATTACCATTAACTAAAAGCATGAAGAAAGCCCAGCAAAATTGGCAGCAACAGGAAAGCTGTTAAAGTAGTAACAGACTCAACTCTTGAGCTTGAATTTTCTGCTACATCAAAGGTTAAAAGGCAGAATTAACTGTTTATCCTGAACTGCCTATACAGCCGTTTGTAGTAGGAGTAATTCAGTAGGACATGCACACAATAGTTAAGAACAGCCATCCCAGATTGGGGTCTTGCAAAGGAAAGCACCTTTCGCTCTGAGCTCCTTTTGTGCACTGGTTGGAAATAGGACATTTTGAAAATGCTTCCCAGGAGAGTTTTTTTTTTAAAAAAAAAATGTTTTATTCATAGTCTTTATACAACTGTCCTTCCCATCTCATTTTCTGTAATATAGGTGAGTAGGTAAGACTTCTCAGTCTAAGCTACATGGACAATTGCTGCAAGCCACAATGGCTATTATGTTACCACCAGGATCAATGTCTTGCCTCTGAATTTCTAGCTAAGCTAGAAAGGCCTGTGGCTTGATCTGGAAGGGTTCTTATGGACAGCCATAACTTTTACTGCTTTGGCTCATGTAAAAATAGCTGTGTTGTCCTAACTTTCCTCCTGCATTTTTTTTCTTTTTCTAATTTCTTCTGTTGAATGGAAGAAAATTTCCTTTTGAAATATCCTTTAAAGAGAAGGGGAAAAAATCAGTGAAATTTGTATGGGTGAAGTTGGTTAGAGCCGGTTTGGTGTAGTGGTTAAGGCTCCAGGATAGAAACCAGGAGACTGAGAGTTCTAGTCCTGCCTTAGGCATGAAAGCCAGCTGGGTGATTCTGGGCCAGTCACTCTCTCTCAGCCCACAACGTCAGGCTCTGGTGACAAGCTGGCTAGTCAATTCCTGTAGCAACCAACAGATCAACTTTTGGTTGATCCAAAAAAGCAAACCCTGCACCTGTGGGAAAAACGTTAGGAAGAAAAAAAAGGTTGGCACTCTTGCCTTTCTCCTCACTAAATAAGTGCAAGACTGTTGTGAGTGTGTCCTTTTTTCACTTTGCAATCACCCCTTCAAAAGCCTTCTTAGGTTCCAGCATGCACTTCAATTAAATTCCAAAGAAAGAAATTAGAATTCAATTTCTTTCATGGGCTTTAGTGTGGGCAGTCAGGGTGACTTCAAAACAATAGAAATATATATAACAGAAAACAACACCCGCTATTACATTCTCCACTATGTGCTACGATCAAGTATGTTGAAAAGCATTGTAAGGAAATTCAAAAGAAATTCTCAAGCACTATGAAAAAACATAGAAAAACAGAAGCTTCTTTTACTAGGGAAAAAGGCTTTTGCGAAATTGTAAGATGGACTTCACTATGGCATTAGAAAAATGATAGTAAAATCAGCATGGGTCTCTTTTAAAGAGAGGCCATAGAAGAAATTCCTTCAAGCCCCATTCATGGGAATGATTAGATGGACTGATGTTTTTCATCCAAGCTAGTAAAATTGATGAACCCAAATCTAATAGTGGTTTGGGCTTCCCTATCCACTCTTGTCTACTGAATCATTGAATTTATAAGGGGGGGAAAAATCACATTGGTGCAAAAAATTATACTGTGGGAAGCTGTGGGAAGAAAAAAGAGGAAATGTGTCTCAAATAAGCACTCACAGCTCTCAATCCATAAAAGATTCACTTCTCATTCAGTGCTATCCATAACAAGCCATTCTGACATCAAAATGACATCTTAATCGTAATGCCATTGCATAAATCAGAGCTTTCCAAACTGTGTGTCGCAACACAAAAGTGTGTCACCACACACAGTCTGGTGTGTCGCCACACAACCCGGAACCGCTGATCATCATCAGCGCTTCCGGGTTTTCCCACGGCGACACACCAACGGCGGTGTGCAAAAACCCGAAAGCGGCAGCAGCGCTTCCTGGTTTTTGTGCGCTGCCGCAACGGCGGCACTTCCGGGTTTTCCCGCGGCGACACACCAATGGTGGTTGGTGTGTCACCGCGGGAAAACTTTGGAAAGCCCTGGCATAAATGGTTGCATCATTTCTACGATGACAGTATCACATAGATGTCATCATTTGCCTTCATCCCATCTGGGGATGCCCATTCCCTCATTTTACAAACATCTCAATCAAAAGACAAGGTGTTAAAAATTCTATTCCTGCCCCATGCAGTAAGTCTTCAGATCATCACCATCATCTCTATAGTCTCTGAAAGTCAAAATAGAAAAGGAAAAGAAATGCCTTTGACCACAAAATAGTTGTGTATTCCATAAGACTTCATGCCAAGTTTTTTTGGCTTCCAGAAGCATCTTATTCCTCTGTTGACGGAAATGTATAGCTTAACTCAGTAGACTTTTCATTTGATTAAGTACATCTTGCCCAGGAAGCTATTTTTCATACGCTTTGCTTTGAAAGGCAGCCATTATTAACATTCACCCAACATTCCATATTTTCTTTGTTCTTTTCTCTTTTTAATGCCAAGTGTTTGCAGTCTCTTGCCAACATGCTGGCAAAAAATATAAATGTCTAAGCCATAGGCCTTCACTGCCCTGGGGTATAATTAAAGGAGCTTAACATATTAAGCACACATTTGGGTCATGGAAGCTGACACAGTAATGGAGAACTCCTGTTCCAATTTCAGCAGAAGCAGTTGAAAGGAGCAATGGCATTCAAACCTCCAGAAGAGCTGGAATTGACAAGCTAGCTCAATCTCAACTCTACAAATGCTTCTGGGCCCACAATAGCTTTGTAGAACTGATTGTACTGGCTGTCAGCAAAAGGACAACTCTGGCCTCTTACACTAAATGTGTATGGCTGTACTTCTGCTTTAAAACTGCAATAGGACAGTCTATTGTTTTCAGATCCAAGACAGGACACATCACTGAGAATAAAGCATCCAGGCATTTTTCCAAGTAAACATTTATTAGCAGTTCGCCAGCTTTATAGAAATTACTGAAAGCCGCATTGTTGGCTATTGGCCAACAATGGTTAAGGCAATGGGCTAGAAACCAGGAGTCTGTGAGTTCTAGTCCCGCCTTAGGCATGAAAGCCGGCTGGGTGACCTTGGGCCAGTCCCTGTCTCTCAGCCCTAGGAAGGAGCCAATGGCAAACCAGGAGACAGAGAGTTCTAGTCCCGCCTTAGGCATGAAAGCCGGCTGGGTGACCTGGGGCCAGTCCCTGTCTCTCAGCCCTAGGAAGGAGCCAATGGCAAACCAGGAGACTGAGAGTTCTAGTCCCGCCTTAGGCATGAAAGCCGGCTGGGTGACCCTGGGCCAGTCTCTCTCTCTCAGCCCAACTCACCTCACAGGGTTGTTGTTGTGAGGAAAATAGGAGGAGGAAGGAGTATTTGGTATGTTTGCCGCCTCGAGTTATTTAGAAAAAAATATCCTAATTTATCCTAATAACTTTGTGAAGTAAGTTAGGCCAAGAAAAAGTAACTGCCCCCAAATCATGTCATTACCTTCACGGCAATGTGGGGATTTGAAACTGGGTCTCCCTAGTCCAGTCCAAAACCTTAATTATAATGCAAAAAAGTAGATCTATAAAGTACAGCATACGGCAGACTATAATTTATTTGTATAGTTTAATTAATATTCCTCTTCCACCAAAAGCTCAAGGAGGCATTTAAAGTCATAACTTTTATCCTCTGTGAGGTAGATTAAACTGATGATAGAATGTATTTTCAGACTAAGTGGTAATCACTGTGCTCTAAGTGAAGCATTTCTACTGATAGAGAAATCAGTGGATCAGTTCATATCTGATCCACCACAGTTTAACATGTTCTTATTCATAAATTTAATCTACCCCATTTTTACATTTATCTCTATTTTAATTAAAAAGCAAAACTACCTGGACATTGCATCTAAATATGTAGGTTGTCGTGTCTATCAGAATTTCTAACCGTATTAGAAAAATTAATATTTAAAAACTTGGTTCTGTTCAAAAGCCAGCCAGTGTATTACCATGACTTTCTCAAATATACATTTACTTGCCTTTTATAATTGTTATTTGAGCTAGAACTGTACTGTAACATTCTGAGATGTAAAAAAAACACCAACAGAATTTGGATTGACATGTTAATCAGGAAGTGCAAATGAGGTTGTTTTGCTTTCAAATACAGCCTAAAGAAAATATTTAAGCATCACTAATGTCATTTTGTTTTCTGTAACCTGCATAAACATAGATTGGATCATGATAGTTGGCTCATGGATAGGGTTGGCTCTGTTATTAAGCAAAGTGAGGCAATTGTGTCAGGTGGTATGAGCTAGGAAGCAGCAATGAAAGCTTCTCAATTATTCTTACAGTCTTTCCAAGCAATTTTCTTCTCTTGGAGGACAGAGTCTATACTTCATTCAATTAGTCCTGTACCTCCAAAATTAGTCTGATGTCCTCAGCTGCAGTAGAGGTTCCTGCCCTATCACCAGCATCAAGGTAAGTTGTCATCTCATCTGTTTCTAATTATGGAAAGGTGGGGTGGTATCATCTTGTCCCCAGATGCTTTGGCCCAGGGTTCTTCTCCTCTCCAGAGCCCCACAGAGATGCTGTCTCAGGCAAGAACCATCCAAAAGCACTTGGAGTGCTCTACAGCAGCAATTTCCAAAAGCAAGGGGTGTTTTCATCATGGAAAGAGGCTAACTCTTTAAGATACCAGGTATGAGTGAGGAACTGGACTCATTAGGTGGCATTTTATTTTTGATGCTGGCATTACCACTGGCCAACACGAGCCTTTCAAAATTCTTTCGCGTATTTGTCAGCAGAGAAATGGAATGGAAAATCTCTATGGATTTCTCCAGGAGAAGAAATTCTCCAATAATTTCTCAAGTGAATGACTCTCTCTCTCCATAATATTCTTTTCAGTATTACTACTGAAAACCCCCCTGGAGTTATTGTTCATGAGATATACAGTACCTAAAACAAAGAGAATGCTAATAGGATTTTTGTGCTGTGTGCTAAAAAAAAAAAAGCTTAGTAATCAGCGAGGCAAACATTGGACGACCTGAACTAATGCTTCTGTGTGCTAATGGACTACATGAAACCCTGTAAATTGTGAGCCAATCCAGAAAGAATGGAGGTAACATTAATGGTCCAGTTGACCAGTGAATAGTATTCTGTAGGCTAGGCCAAGAGGACAAAAAAAATCTAAATTTAATTTAAATAAAATAAATTAGAATAAAATCAAGTTAAATATATTTAGCATCATTACTCCCGTACACTTAATACTTTCCCCTCCTGACTCCAGGCATATTAAACAATTACAAATTGACAGCAATTTTTGAATTTGATCTGGAACATGGTACACAATTACCATAAGCCTCCTGACAATCTTTAGTAAATTAAATTCAGTGTTTTTAAAATAAGGTAACTTAGCAGAGAGTTTAGGTTACTTTTTAAAAAAGAGGTGAGTTTTAAGGAGAAAAAGAAATATTTTGAGCACACATTTCCCCCTTCTCCCTACCACCCCCCAAACCTAGAGCATCTTATGAAAGGCAAATGTGGTCCTTGTTATTTCTCCTTTGTTGTAGAAGATCCGGTGCATATTTTTAAAGTGCTCTTGGATTTAGCATTGTCTCATGAGCCATAGCATAGCTCAGGTCAAAAGACTAACTGTGAACAAGAAGAGGTGGCCTTGCTGCAATTATCTACACTGATGACATCCCAGTTGGTAGTGCAAGATGTCTTGCATGCATCTGTTTGGAAAAATGGCCTGGAAACTTCAGCTGGTTTAAAAGAGGACAACAAGATTGTTAAATTGTACCGGCTGTTAACTTACACTGGGTGCTACTATTTTATGCCGGTGTTGTGTTAGTCCATTACTAAACAGGGGACAGGCAACCTCTTCTGTCAAGTGTCCAGAAATAATATTTTAGGAGCTGCGGAGGGACAGGGTGAAAGCAAATGGTAGATGGGGCCAAAATGTCTATTTACATTCTTTCTTTCCTACCAGGAACAAGTTGCCAAGAATAAGAATTCTTACTATTGATGTGAACTGATGAAGAATTTTAAAAGTCGGGCAAAGTTTGCTTCCATCGGTATGGTTACAGCTTCCCGTCTTCATTTTCAAGCTCTAAATGACTTCGGGCAATTACCTGAAAATTCATCTTTTGCTTTATAAATGGTGCAAATGCTGTGGTCTGTTTGGTTGGAGATGGAGACAGCCTTCCTCCTGGATCTCACAGCAGCTATGCAGCATCTCTTTCAATCCATTCTTGATTCAGGGCCTCACTGGATTATTTCAAGATTAGAACAGTTGTACCCTTTTCATATGTGAAGATAGATTAGTTTAAGAGTCTAGCTGCCATTTCAGCCCTCCATCCCAGACATTTGCTAACTGTATCAACAATGTCACTTTGCCCAACAATAGGGCCTGCCCTACTAACTATCAACTTTGTACAGGACTACTGACCAAACAAGGAAGTTGCAGTACGCAAAGCTTATGCCCCAACATTACACCACTACTTCTTTCCAAAAGTAGTGCCAAGACATCTCCCCTATGTTTTCAGTGCTTCTTATTTTGCTTTACCTTCTCTTAGTTCAAAGAACTAATTGTCTCAAATCCAACAAAGGACTTTTTGCTCTCAGACACATCTTTCATATAACCACTATGAGCTAATTATATTTTGAAATAAGTGGGTGTGGGGGAGATACTAGCATGTAACCATAGATCCTAAGTGCAGCACATGTAGTAGGAAAAAATGCTTCAGACAGATAAATATTAACATAACACTAATGGTATCACAATGTTGTGCTGGAACAAATATTGATGAACTGCTTCTGCAACACTAGTTTCACAACAACATCTGAACTGTAGTGCAAAAACAACCTAGTTGTTCTTCAAACAATTCATCTTTCAGAGGGACCAAAATAATTGTTTGGACAGAAAGCTTGCTCAAATACAAATCTGGAAATACAAAAACAGGGAGGAATAAAATGCTTTGTAAAGAAGTGTGGAACTCTCATTCTGCCATACATACCTACAAGGGACATTTCTGGAACTGTTGCATGGTACGGACCATCAACAAATTCTGGTGGATTGTCATTGATGTCTTGGACCTTAATAATGAATTCCGAAGGAGGCTCAAGTGGTTTGTTTGTATCCCTATCCACTGCTTGAGCAGTCAATGTGTACTCTGCTTTTTCTTCCCGATCAAGTCTTTTCATGGCATGAATGTCTCCTGTCTTGTCATTGATCACAAAGATAGTCCCAGCTCCATCACCGGACAAGATGTACTTGATCTTGCTGCTTCCTGGATCCAGGTCTGTGTGTAGCTGAAATTATAAATAAGCAATTTGTTTTTTGCACTCATTCAGTTACCCATCTTTCTCCCCTCCCCGTTGCATTTCGTATTTTCATCCAAGTTCTATTGATTCTCCACAGAACGGTCTTAAAATACACAATAGATAAAATTGGCATGCATGCTTATCCAACCTTAAGGTAATCAAACATTTGCTTCTACAAAGGTGTAAATCACTTTCTTTTTTTAGTCAAACCAACTGTTCTCTAAATGTCTTCTATTAGCCCTCAGAAATAAGAAAAATTCCTAAGCACCCCTGATGGATATATAAAATGCAAGAAAGTAGCATTAATTAATAACTTTGTTATTAATAAATAACTCTAATAACTGATAATTAATAAATAACTCTAATAAATAATAAATAACTATAATAACTTTGTTATTAATTAATACTCAGACATTTATTTTGGATAGTTTTGACTTTTAATTTCAGTTTTTGGGGGCAGGGGTATATCTGAAGACATTCAACAAATTTGATCTCACTCATTTTGCTTACTTCACAGTCCTGACAAAGGGTTATTTAATGTATGAAGGTATTTAGAATAATCAGGAAAGATAGAAGTATTATTTCTGATGGACCACAAAGCTGTGAAAACCAACTACTAAGATAGGATTTTTTATAATGAGTATGCTCCCTGAATAGTATGTTCTTCTCTATTCCCTGGATATTATACAAGTTTCACTGGAATCATGATTAACCACTTTTCAAGTACTTTCCACTGCTTGAGGATTTACTCATCTCTGCAGATTAGTCTTTTGATTTCTAGCAGCACACTGTAGATTTCACAACAGCTTATATTACTACACAGGAGAACAGTTATGTCACGTTTTCCCACCATTGACTGTCCTTTCATTCTCACATGTGAGCAGACACAAACAGAAGCACTAAATACAGCTACCTCTTTGCACCACCAATGAATGAAATCAGCTTCCATTTAATAATTCCACAGTACTGACTGAGCATTAGAAATACAGGTATATGGAGATATTAAAAGTCTAGCTATTCAGTAAATGCACAATTGGCATCTCAACTATTTGCAAACTAATGCGGAAGTGGATGAAATAACCTTTCTTGCTTTGTTGGAAAGGGCTATGAAGGAAACATACAGGGACCTGCAGCTCCATGCTGTTGATTCCTTGTTTAAGGTGTTGCTAGATTCTTTGAGGTATTTCACGATAATACTAGAGAGGTTTATTAAATACATACATATTTATCTTCTATACTCACAAATATCTACCTGAAATTTGAGATGTTAGATAACAGCAAAAAGAAAACCAAACTTTTTAAATATTCTTCATTTTTTTTTGCTGCTGGAGGTCCAAAAACAAGCTAATCTATCAATTCATTTCTTCCCCTCAATTCTAGTAATTCACTAAAACAGTAATTATTTTTCTCCTGTTAAAATCAATAATAAATGTGACAAAGAAATTAAAAGCATTATCAAGCCAGCTATTTGAAACCCCCATGTGATTTTTAAATAATAATAATACAACCATCTTTAAGAATGTCTCATTTTATCAAACTTTTTTTAAAAGTCATTAAATGCACTAATTTTATCTCCCAGGATATAATTTCTTAAGTATCATAAAATATGTATGAGGATGTAAAATCATTGTTAGGATTCAAAACTCTTTTCTCATGTCAAAGTTAAAGATAATTAAGTTCATAATTATGTGGACCCACAATGAACAATAGACAAAGAACATAGGATGAAGTTTCCAGTGCTGCTACTGTGCAATTGTATTTTTAAAAATGCACCTATTATCTGTATCTGTAGAATTGTCTTCTATATCTGAATGAGCTCCTGGCTCTACTTCCTGCCCCCAGCAAAGGAACTTGAGAAATATTTCAAGACCATTATATTGGGTGGGTTATGAATCAAGCGTATTTCTTAAACATTTTTCACAAATCTGCATATTACCCTTTGAAGAGTGATGTTGCATTCTCCAGTTGCCTATTTCAGTTGGTCCACCTTCATTATGCTTACCCATGAATACATATATACCAAAGCTATCTTATCTTGAGCAGAGCAATAGCTCTAAGATGACTCAATGTTGGCTTGATATACCATGCATAAAACTATGGTTTCTTGGATGTGTTGCAAACTAAACCATGATAGCTTGGTGCACTGCAGGCATCCAAATAATTATAGCAGGTTTATTGAATGATGCAAAATTCATGGTTTAGTACAATCTTTGAATCAGTCACCATCTCAAGATGATTGCAAATAATTGCACCCCATACACCCACACCCACAATTTACTATTTGATATTTTTCAAGGGAGATGGCAGGGATTAACTGCAATTTTATTCCATTCAGATTGTGTTATATCACCACAGACTAATTCAAAGATAACAGAATGAATAATCTGAGACATAGAAGCTCAAACACAGAAGAATATAAGTATGTGTACATAAACACACACTGAAATAGGTAAAGATTTTTTTTAAAAAAAAAGGGAGGACAAGAAGACTTTTATGAATACTTATGTGAGAGAAAAGGTGTTATGACAGTTTTAATAAAAGCCAACAATAACAATGCTTAATACTACTAAAAATCTGTATTATTTTTAAAGGGTCAGTAGCTTTTTTCATCTCTGTAGAAATAAACAAATACACACTATATTGAGGATTCGAGCTTTCTCCCTCATCCAGTAGGAAGCAAACCAAGAGCAACCTTAAAAAAGCAAATATGCACACAAAAACAGACTAAACATTTGAGAACAGGATAAACCACATTCCAACTGAGCACAGAAAAATGGGAGATAACAGATGGAACAACTCTACAACTGTCTCCTGTAAGCATTCCTTCAACTCAAGCTCAAGCTCTAATGCAGAGCTTTCCAAACTTTTCATGCTGGTGACACACTTTTTAGACATGCATCATTTTATTTATTTTATTTATTTTATTATTTCAATTTATTCCCCGCCCATCTCCCTTGCAAGGGACTCTGGGCGGGTTACAACAATTGAAAGTTTAAAAATACAAAAACAGTATCTAAAATACATCGAATACATCGATGTAATACATCGCTAATTATAGTTTTGTATTACATCTTCACATGCTTGCTTCTACGGAATATTTCACAATATCCATTTTGCGACACACTCTTACAGAAGGGCATCATTTTGTGACACACTCTTACAGCAGGGCACAAGGCAGGCACTAGGGCCTGCGTGGAATCCTGGCAGGGCAGGTTTGGAGGCAGCAGGGCACAAGGCAGGCACTAGGACCTGTGTGGAATCCTGGCAGGGCTCGGAGGCAGCAGCAGCCAGGACACACCCAGACACTGCAGCCGACATACTAATGTGTCCTGACACACAGTTTGGAAAGCTCTTCTCTAATGGCTTCATGAACATGTCCATATAATTGTTTCTGGCAACAATATTAAAGTAGTTTGCCATTACCTTCTTCTGGGATGTTTTTTTAAACTTCCCACCCTAGCCCCCAATCCTAGGATTTCCTTGTTGATCTCCCTTCCAAGCACTAAATGAGCCTCATCCTGCTCAGCTTTTCAAGATCAACCAAGGTTAGGAGGAAACTGCCACCCACTGAAACTTCTTCTCCTTTAGCAGGAAGAATTAATCTACAAATGACTCTATTGCTTCTTCCCTTCCTCTCTCATTCTGTTTTGATCCTTGCTTACCAAAACTATGTGAGTGACAAGAAGCCTGGGCTGTAAAGGCTTGAACTGGCCACTTGTGTTATATTTTCACAATTTTGGGTGCCATTTCAGGCTGGGGTTAGGAAGTGTATATGTTACATGGATCACACATTGCACTAAGTTATAATGTGATTTGCTGGTTTTGGCAGATTGAAACATGTCAATGCAGCCACATTGTAAAGTTTATCATTTAGTATGGTTTAAGCTTACTAAGTAGCTTATTCCACAAGTTGTGAGTAAGTAGCTTATTCCACAAATCATAAGTAGCTTATTCCACAAGTTTGAAGAAAGTAGCTTATTCCACAAGTTGTGAGTAAGCTAATTATAGTTTTGTATTACATCTTCACATGCTTGCTTCTACGGAATATTTCACAATATCCATTTAGCTGTCTTCCAGAAGTTTTAAAAGGACCAGTGGCTTCTTCAAGGAACAATAGATCATACTGATTTGGAGCTTCAATTGCAGGATAAATTCCCCCTTGAAAATAAATGAACTGCTGCTTCTCTTGAATGCTTACACTGGTAAATGATCATTTAAACGATATGTCATTGATGAATGCATTCATCATCCTTCAGGTGCCAAAAGTCACCAGTGGTAGTATAATAAGTTCTCCTTGTCACCTAATGGCTTTTCATCTATTGAGTGAATACAGAAATCATAAAGGACAAATAAGAATAATAAAGATAGGGAAAGGAGCACAGCATGGAGAGAGTGTTGCATTATTTGAAGCAGTGGTGTATATAAATAGATTCTAAAGCTGTTGACATCTCTCAGTATTGAGACTGTAAGCTAGGGATACCTAACATCTGGAAAAAAAGTTGAAGAGGAATTCAGGAGGCAAAAGCAGAACATTGCCGGGATTGTTAAATTTGCTGTCTCCAGAATTTATTGGTGGATGATTCTGTCAGAGTTTCTCATGAGCAATAGTCATAGGAAATCTCTGATGGCTGCAGCTGATCTTAGGATGGGTTTCTGAGTTCTTAGGCTTAAACCGTTTTGTTCCAGACTGCCAATTTTTTTGGGGGGGAGAACAATCTATGTACCAGTTTTTGCCTTACTCACTACATATTATTTTGTTAGGGTCACCATGTATATCCTTGAATTCTAGGTAGGACTGTAACTGACAGTGGGACTATCAAAATAATTAAGGTATTTTGATATGAACTGGATGAACAAAATGGGATACAAGCTTGGTCCAAGGCAAACTGCCCACCAGAAGGAAACAAATTGAAAATAGAGTATATGTGCATAATTTGGCCCATTAAAAAATAAACTTAAACACCTACAGTAGTTTAGCATGGTTTTGTTTGGTTATTGAAATAACATGTTGTGTTAGTTCAGCTTTCATAGTTTGTAAACCATGGATGATGGATTAGTATATTGTTTGAACCAACCAATAATAGCTAAGTCAAAGGCTTTCACGGCCAGAATCTGATGGTTGTTGTGGGTTATCCGGGCTGTGTGGCCGTGTTCTGGCAGTTCTGGTTCCTAACGTTTCACCAGTAGCTGTGGCTGGCAACTTCAGAGGACAGGAGCACAGCTAGAAGATTCTCTCTGTGCCCAATCTTCTAGGTGTGCTCCTGTCCTCTGAAGATGCCAGCCACAGCTACTGGCAAAATGTTAGGAACCAGAACTGCCAGAACACGGCCACACAGCCCGGAAAACCCACAACAACCATCAATAATAGCTTATTCAACAATTCAGTAACAATTGAAGAGAATATTTGTAGCTCAGGGTTGAACTGAGGAGTCTTTGGTGCTCTCTGAGCCTTGTTGTTTTCATGCAGACGTTTCATTGCCAGGCTAGGCAACATCTTCAGTGCGAAAAGGGAGTGGAACTTGCTGTCTGTTTATATACCCTGGCTTGTCCTGACTGTGTTGGCAAGACCCCCACCAACACAGGCAGGACAAGCCAAGGGTATATAAACAGACAGCAAGTTCCACTCCCTTTTCGCACTGAAGATGTTGCCTAGCCTGGCAATGAAACGTCTGCATGAAAACAACAAGGCTCAGAGAGCACCAAAGACTCCTCAATTCAGTAACAGCCCAACCAAATGTCTTGGTTTTGGCTTATCATGTTTATATAAACATAAGTATTGTAGTTTGTAAACCATACAAACTACAGATGAGCCTGATGTGTGAAGACATACTCTAGATTACCTGCACTGAACAGGGGATTGGATTTACAGAGCCCCCTCTTGCTCTGTGGTGCTAGGACTAACCTATTTGTAGTTATATACCCCAGGAGAAATTCACATGAGGATCCTTTCAGAAGGATCATTTGTAGTATGTTACATGAATACAACTAGAGAACAAGCTGTCCGTTTGTAACCATATTTCTGTCTCCTAATCCATCTCTGAAAATGTGATTCCTGTGGTTTTCTCAATTCTTTCAAAAAGGCCAAATGACTAACTGCTTTTCACAGTGGGCCTCATGAGTCAACCATTCAGTTTTTATTTTCAAAACCTCTGCACACTGTTGGCCAATATGATGCAGCCTCCTCAATTAAAAAAGAAATGTACACTCCTCCTAAGTTGAATTTATTTTTCCCTTCTCTGTGAATGCTGGAATAATGAAACAGAGAAAAGCTGCAACAAATACTGTTATGTTCTAGAAGATCTTCAGATTGCATGATGTGGTTGACTAGTTTAGCATTCTATCAACTCATATGATATGTAAGCATGCCAGGCCAACATAGAATTAATTATGGCCTGCAATAGCTCCAAGACTGAGGAGCCAGTGACTAAGAATATTCCAATGGTTTCCACTATCTCATCCTTACTTATCCATCCATCTTCCCAGTGTTTTGGTCTCATCATAATTCATCAGGATTAGGATAATCCATCAGAAACTACTGATAGATGTGTATGTATTGAATGTGCACTGTGAGACCAATCTGTGGTTCTGCACTGAAAATTTGGTATATTTTCCTTATATTCATTTATTAGCTTACCAACAGCCTTCCACTATTACCAGATTTGATACAGACCCAGATTTGACAATTCAGGAAACCACCCAATTAATTTCTTCCTGATTTCAATCCATTTAGTTCAGTTTAGGGGTTAATCTGAAGAAAGGTTCTCATGAAAGTCTTACAAAATTTTGGGAGGATGAATCTAGGATTTGGACTTCAAAAATCTCATGTGAACATTATGTGGCACAAAATTCCCTTCTATCCTAATTCTAACAATGTTAGAAATTGCCCAAGAAGACAATCCATGAGTAGTATTACACTCTGTTAAAAGTGTAACCTTCCTAGAGTGTATTCTAGGGCTGTAAGCAAACTGGCATATATCTTGGTGACAACAACCAATCCTTCCAATTGCACATTTTCGAAGAAATGGGAAAAAATCACAAATAAACTGATAAATCCTGTTGTTGTTTTATTATTCATTTTTCCTAACATATAAATGAATGTGTTGTTTGCTTATTTCTTTATTCAATTTATAGGGCTGCCCAACTCATATGTGACTCTGCGTGGCTTTGTTGTTTTTCAGTTGTTTAGTCGTGTCCGACTCTTCTCAGGGTTGATTTCCTTTAGGATTGACTGATTTGACCTCCTTGCAGTCCAAGGGACTCTTAAGACTCTGGGTGGCTAACATCCAGTTAAAAATGTCAGAAACCCCCCCACAAAAATAGAGGGTGCCAGTCACAAATTTGTACAAAGAAAACCTTAAAAATGGGTTCACTCTGGCTCAAATCCTAAAGAGAGGAGGACAGGTCTTTTATGAAAGGCCAACAAGATCAGGTCCATCCAGATCTTAAGGTGCATACTGTTCTACAGGGCAAGCGCAGCAACAGATAAGGCATACCTTCTGGGTCCCATCAGATGAATGGGACCAGAAACATGCCCACCCTGTTGGATCTCATGAGAAAGGCAGAAATAATTGGAAGCAGGGATTCCTGCAATTAACCTGGCCCTGTGCCATAAAGGGCTTTGTAGGTAACAATCAATACCTTGAATTTCACAAGAGTTTCCTGGATTGGTATAGACTTTCTACCACTCTTCCCATGGGGTTGTAGCTAATGCCACAATCAAAACCTAGGTGGGCACCTTTCCAAGAGGGGAACCCTCCTGGACCCATCTAGATCTGAATGTCAGGTTGGTCCTCTCATCCATGATTAGGCCAGAAAACATTATTCAGATGTTGTAGATGGATATCACCAAAGTCCCTCTTCCACGTATAGGGAACAAGGTAGCTGTTGCCCAGGGTGATGGGCTCCATAACAGCCTCATAGTTCAGGCTGGCCCTTCAACACAATGCCCAATGCCCAAGGATTCCAGAACACTGAGGCCAAGTGCCCTGAGTCACTGCCACTATCTCCATCAAGCAGAGGACATTGCCACCAGGAGATCAATTGCAGTCTAAGTTGTTGTCGTTGCTGCCAAGAGGTCAGGAGTCACAACGATCTCCACCAATGCTGCCTCACTGCTGAACCTTCAACAATTGATTGGTGGTGCCTTCAGTCCAGTGCTATGCATCAACAAACAGCTGGTTGCTGATATTGCTGTTGCTGCCATTCACTGCTGATTTTCTAAGTAGCCTGAACTTTTCTCAGCTGGCTTCTTGTTTCTCTAAAATACTGAGCACACTTTAGCCCTAAAACACCCTGAAGCCACCCTAGAAACCCTGGATGTTATTGTCTCACATGGCTACCACGAAGTCCCTCAACAATAGCCCAACAATAGTCAGTGGCTAGAATTCAGCATGTAGGACAGCAATCTTGCATCTGAGGTAAAGGAAGAAGTGATGGTAACAACTGTGGGAGCTATGTTGGGAGCTAGTTTCTCAGGGTAGAGATGTTGGTGTGGCAACAACCTACAGTCCCTTAGGTCTAAGACTGAGAAACACAAGGCTAAATATATGTTAAATCAGTAGAAAAAGAAAGAGATGCCTTAAATAAACTACCATGGGTATAACAATGTCATGTGTTTTATGATGAGAGAGCAATCAACTCCATAAAAGAGTTTCATTCTAGTGTACAATAAAGATTTGTATTCAGTCATGTCATGTTAAGTGCTTGGGTAGCTTTTGCCGAGTTTGAGCTGAAAAGCTTTTAAAGACTGTCAGAGTTTAAAATTTGGTCCAGAGCAGTTGAGTAAGTATTTTGTTTTAAGAAAGGTCTGAGTGAAGCACACCCTCAAAGCTGTTTTGCAAAGCAACATAGCTTTCCTTTCTTCTACCTATAAAGAAATCACACACAAACACACCCTGACATTTCCAATACCTAGAAAAACCTTCTGCCTGTGTGTAGTATTTTTTTTTATTATTTATTTATTATTCCAATTTATTCCCCGCCCATCTCCCATGCAAGGGACTCTGGGCGGGTTACAACAATTAAAAATTAAAAACTATACAATTTAAAAATATCTAAAATACAACCAATATAATAAATAAAATCCAAAGATGGGTAGGGAATCGTAGCACAGATCCTATTGCTATGGGGCCAGCCAACCCCAGGAGGCACTATCGCCTCTGTTGTCCCAGGCCTGGTGGCAGAGCCAGGTCTTAAGGGCCTTCCGAAAGGCCAGGAGGGAGGGGGCCAGTCTCACCTCCGGGGACAAGATGTTCCATAAGGCGGGCGCTATCGCAGAGAATGCACACCTCCTGGACCCCGCTAGATGGAAATCTTTTGTTGAGGGGGTCCGGAGCATGCCCTCCCTGCATGCACGGGTGGGGCGGGCCGACGTTATCGGGACGAGATGGTCCCTCAGGTATCCTGGCCCTATGCCATATAGGGCTTTAAAGGTAATCACCAACACCTTGAATTGGACCTGGAAGCAAACTGGCAACCAATGCAGCTCACGAAGCAGAGGTGTTACATGTGCCAATCTCCTGGCACCCATAACTGCTCGCGCCGCCGCATTCTGTACCAGCTGAAGCTTCCAGATACTCTTCAAGGGTAGCCCCATGTAGTAGATATGAAAAAGGAAGTTCTGGTCAAGGCTTTGAGGCAACAGAGACAGCTTGATTGAGGTAAATCACATTACCTTAATCAGAAGAATTATATCAATCCATAGCACAAAATAGCTCTTGGAATAAATTTAAATCACATTTGGACTTTAGACAGCATGTTTTGAATTTTATGTTCTTCCAAGAGATCTAAAAACCCTTAATCAGAATCCAGTAGGAAAACACCTCTTTAGGATTTAGGGAATTAGTAGTTAAATATGCTTTTAGTATATTTATTAATAACAGCATCTTCCTAAAACCTACTAATGAAGGATTCTGCATCCAATGGCTCTTGATTTAGAGATGCTAGATACACTATGCTGCATGTCCACTCATGCTTCATGGGATATCTATGTATGTATGTACAACTGTATTTTTGACATTTCATATTATCAAGTCTGCAGGATGACAAGAGCTAATGGGGAGCATGATGGAGAGCAGCAAGTGCAGTTGTGTTGTCTCCACTTATTTAGTGTACACATGAAATAATATATTAAGGAGGATAGTATATTAAGGATACCCAAGCAAATCTATTCCAAAGGAATAAGGTCTATACAAAAAGATGTTAGAGATATCAATTATGATGAGTACTTCCACAGTGTACTAGCTCATACTCAATTTATGGTTCAATGTTATCAGCATAGACGATGAACATGGCCATAAATCAGCACTTATTACTGTCACTTAGAAAAAAACCCTAAAGCAGCAATGATCAATTTTTTTCCCAGATTTTCAAGGTGGTAATAAGCCAGGATGAAGACAATGGTGACTGCCAGTTTCTTACAGCTTCATGACAATTCTCCTCTATTCATAATTTCTCAGTATGGCAACCTGAGTCTTATGACCATTCACAAAATGGTTGCCATGACACGCATAGACCAGAAAGAAAGGTTCACATAGGTCAAAACTAGGAAAAATAAATCAAATCAAATCAAATCAAATCATCATCAACACACAAAGGGGGGCACAGACCCATTAAGGATATTTAGGAGGAAATAAAAATACAGGCATAGATCCAAAGATTAAGGATGAGAACTGGCTATACAGCTTAAATGGGTGCATATACGTGTCTTTCTTCCTATTCACCCCCTTGTATTTCAGTTACTTCCCACTTTTCCCCAGGAGGTCTTATCTGGATTTTCTAAAACTGTATCACTTCACTTTGAGCTTGGCAGCTCATCTTAGCCTCAGAAACAAAAAAGCACTGGTGTGGAATAGAAGGACACTCTTGCTACTTCTTCTTTCACTCTATATACTATGTGTCCTCTACTCAATTTAGACTCCCAGGGAACTGAAAGGGAAATTGGAAAGAGTGATTTCCTTTTCATTTCATCTCTCACCTCTATGAACTCTCAAGGGAGAAATCAGTTCTGAAGGGTAGAGGAAACTGCCAGGCAAAGACCACAAATATTTGGTGAAGGCTTCATTGGCACTTCTGAGCTACTCAAGTACAACATAAGAAACCCTGTACTTATGGAGTCCTTTTTTGAGCAACAGCATTTTGCACATCTGATTGGAAAAATGAACATGAGATGACTGAACATACTCAGACTGAAGAAGCTCCTTGGATAAGGAGCGAAACGTTTCTACTGAGAAAATAGAAATCCAGTTGACATGATTCAAGCCACAGAACATGAGAAGGAAACTCAATTTAGCAATGACTGTTCTAGTAAAGTGTTAAACCATTAAGAAAAAAGAACAGAACATCGTAGGATTCAAGAACATGGCATGAAAGGCATCACTCAAGGCACTCAAGATAAGTCTCTTACAAGACTGGCAGGGCACATTAAGTTTTGAACTAAAAAACTGCAACCATGAGCTATTTAACATCCAGATACCCCTTTACTGATCACAACTTATGACAGCTGGTTCCATTAACAACCAAGCCAAACTTCTCCAAACATGTCCATCAAGAAATGGCAAGTTCTGTTTGACTGAGATAACTTTACCTTCAAGCATATCCTGAGAATTTTTCATTTGCTGAAAGCTTTTTTTCCCCCCCAGTGAAAACACAACGCATATCTGGCTGAATTTGACAATTGCAGAGTGGTTCTTAAGCCAACTGTAGAGCAAGATGAAGGACGGAGGGTAAATCAGGAGGATGAAAAAATTGCCATAGAGGGTAGTCCTTCCAAGTTACATCCACACAAGGAAGAGATTATAAGCAGATAGCTGAAATCAAAGGTGAGGAGAGGGAAGGCCCTAAAATGTTGACAAATGTCCACAGCAAGCTATTTATGGACAGCAGAGGTTGCAATATTACTTCCTTTTTTATGTCATGAACAAACAACACAATGAACAGAAATTACAGAAGTTGCAGAGGGAGGAATCTGGCAAGCTGATTTTTGCCATTTGCTAAGGGACAAAAGGATCTGATCACAGCCATGGCAACTGTGCTCTCTTGTTAAACAAAAGCTCCTACACTACAGATATTATAGTTGTTTTTAATTTTATGTTTTCTCTACAGAATCAACATTTAGTATTCCTAGGGCAAACAGACAACCAACAGACCATTTTGAGCACCCTGGATTGAGAGACACCAACTGTATATATGTAAGGGGTGATAAATCTGGAGAGCATGGAGCCAATTCTTCAACAATTAGAATAAAACTGATTGTAATAATTTATCCTACTTTGCCTTCAGGAACTTTTTTTCTTCCTTCCTCCCCCCCCCCTTTTTTTTTTTTTTTGCCCATAACAACCCTATGAGTTAGGCTGGGCAGAGATAGATTGACTGGCCCAAAGTTACCCAGTCAACTTCATAAATGAGAATGGATTTGAACCTAGTGTCAGAATATCCATCAATTTAACTTTTATACCATAGTTAATTAATAATAGTTAAGTTGGAAGCCAATATCAATCCCAGTATGCTATGTTTATTGCTATGGGTCCCCGATAGGGGAGATGGGCGGTGATATAAATTTAATAAATAATAATAATAATATGGAGTGTGCATATTATTTTTTCTCTTTACACATTTTTCAGAAGGCCATGTAGACCCTGCTCTTCCTCCAGGCACTAGCACTGGGATGTTAGTTGTGGGAGCTCTAGAATGGTGGTCTGTGACTGTCACAATGGTGATTGTACTGGACCTCAACTTACTTTGTTTTTCTTTGTTTTAATGGGAAGTTTTGTTTTTGCTTTGTTTTTATTTATTTTATTTATTTATTTTTCCATTTCTATTACTGCCCCATCTTCCCCGAAGGGGACTCTTTGCTTGTTCACTGCCCAGAGTGTCTTTGGATAGACGGGCATCATATAAATTGGATCAATAAAATAAAACAAAACAAAATACTAACATTTCTGCCCAACTAAGGGTGTGGTGGCTCAGCAGGTAAGACACCAGGCTTGTCGATCGGATGGTCGCAAATTTGGAGATTCGAATCCCTAGCCCCACGTGATGGAGTGAGCTCCCGCACTTGCCCCAGGTCTTGCCAACCTAGCAATTCGAAAGCATGCAAATGCAAGTAGATGAACAGGTACCACTTCGGTGGGTAGGTAACAGAGTTCCGCACGTGTCATGTGGCCACATGACCATGGAAGCGTCTTCGGACAATGCTAGCTCTTCGGCTAACAAACGGAGATGAGCACCGGCCCCTAGAGTCAGACATGACTGCACAAATGTGCAGGGGGAAACTTTACCTTTTAAGGATGAGGAACTTTTTATGTACCAGGCCTTAAAAATATGAACATAAGTTGACAAGGGATGATATAACAGAATCCTGAAATATGAAATACAGTCTAGTGAGGAAAGGTGTGCAAGATGAACAGATAGATGCTTATATTAGCACAGGGAAGTTGCTATTCACCACAGGTTTGGCTTACCTGTTGTGGCAGTTTTTGAAGTGGGAGGACTTGGTGGCAGTCACTTATGCCCTTATCACCTTGAGCCTGGATTACTGCAACATACTGTACTTGAGGTTGACTTTGAATATCACCCAAATATTCCAGTTGGTACTAAGTATGTCAGCCAGGTAAGAGGTACTTCAACAGGGCAACACCTGTATTGTGAGTGCTGCACTACTTTTGTTGCCAATAGTTTTCTGAGTACAGTTCAAAGCACTAGTTTTGACCTATAAAACCCACCATGTTTTGGGTCCTGGTTTTCTGTGCATTCAGCTATGAAAGAATATTTCAGATTCCCCCAGCCTAGGGATGTGAGGGAGATGGAACTTCAGAAGCAGCCCTTTTTGTTTTTGTGTGCCCCCTTCCACACCAGATGGCCCCCATTTGTTAGTCCACAGGAAAGTAGAGGGTTTTTTGTGTGTGTGCACATTTGGGGCTTATCTTGCTGGGTTGCTGCTATTTTTAAGTTTATTTAATTTATTGAACATATTTATACCCTGCCTATCCCCTCCCTAGACGGAGGGCTCTAGGCGACTTACAATCATTAAAATACATATATTTATACATCATATATTTAACAATGTTATAATATTACCGCGCATTAGGGAGGGGGTGAAGGAACCAACTCTTCTTCCGCAGGCATCGGACTACATGCCCCAGAATGCCTTGCTTCCGAGCCAGCTGCTGATGTCCAAGAAGTTGTCATCGGGATCTGCCATCCTCCGCCGTTATCCACGGAAATCAACCAGGTCTTCCTTCGGTTCGAGGGCGACCCCCGAAAGGATGCCAGCAAATTGCCCCACGTAAGTGGTACCCATTTATCTACTTGCCTTAGCTTTCGAATTGCTGGGTTGGCAGAAGTTTTTTGTGATGGGGAGGTTTCGTAATTTTAATTTTATTTATATTTTAGCTAAATATTCCACTTACCTTTGGTTTTATTGTTGGTTTAATGTATCATGGATTATGTTTTTCTATGAGTTGTGTGAATTGCCCAAAGTCGTGTGAATTAAGACAGCAAATCAATCAACCTTGCAAGATAGAGTAGCCATGCCATTCTCTAATTCTATCCCTTGGCACTTTCCTGCCATAGAACAATAGATCCAAAATATATGCTCAAGGGAAATAAGGAGGTATCCGGAATCCTGCCTTGTTCAAGCCTGCTATGGCTTCAAGAAACTAACATTACCCAGGAATCCTTGCAAACTACTTATTCTCACATGCTTGGTCACTTTATTTAAAACAGTAGGTTTGATATATGTACATGTGTACTTGCACGTACATGCCCACACAAACCAGCTTTTGGATAGATTGCCACCTCCTTGAAGAGATATATCTCTCTCTCCAGCAAGGTATTGACCACTTTTTAAAAGAGTGGTCAATAAAGTGGTCAATAGAGCTGATTTTACAAAGTACATCAGACAAGAATTTTACAAACATATAGTGGTCTCAAATTGCCAAAAGTCACACTTCTACCCTTGCTAATCTCAACAGGAAAAAAACAATATTCATCAAAAAACAGATAAGGAGACCCCTAAAATAATCCTCTGAGGCCTGCACAAATAAAGCTGGAGTCAACATGAATGATTCTAGCTACAAATTGTCTAGCAAATTGGCCACAGTTGGTTACTGAGGATCCTTTATCCTCTGGGATATTAGATCGAAATGTCCCTTCATGATTTGAAAAACCTCTGCTGTATGACAGTAAATAGATATAACAGCAATGGAAAGAATATCCTTCCTCTGTTCAAACAGCATATACTCTAAAATGACTTCAAACTTGTGACAAGTTTATCCTCAGTTTTCCTTCGCCCAAGATATCTCTTGAACACTTTTACATCTTGCTTAAGTATGGTCAGAAACTATCTAGGAATAATTGCCTTCAGAGTCTGGGAGAGTAATCATCAAATTGGCCATCTATACTGAAAATAGCAAGGTTGCAATGAACAGAAAAACTCATCAGAATATTTTGTTCAACTGAATGTGAATCACATATTTTTAGAAGTGGTCACTCTTATCTAGTTCTCTGTTTACAAAGGTCAGTTGATCTGATGACTAGTCTAGCTACAAACACTGCACCTCTAACAGCATAGTAGCATTCTGGTTGGAAAAGAATTTACTGTAAAGCCAAGAGTACAATATATTGATATAGGTAAAGGTAAAGGTTCCCCCACACAGTTGTGTCCGACTCTAGGGACCGGTGCTCATCTCCGTTTGTTAGCCGAAGAGCAAGCATTGTCCGAAGATGCTTCTGCGGTCATGTGGCCGGCATGACACGTGCAGAACACTGTTACCACCCACCAAAGTGGTACCTATTTATCTACTTGCATTTGCATGCTTTCGAATTGCTAGGTTGGCAAGAGTCACGCGGGGCTAGAGTCTCGAACCTCCAAACTTGCAACCTTCTGATCAACAAGCTTAGCGTCTTAACCACTGAGCCATCACAGTTATTGATATACCCCCACCTAAAAGTTGCCATAACCAACCAGGCAAATGCTACATCAATGTTGAATTCAGGTTGATCTGTAGTATCAGCTTTGAAACTATCTAAATATGTTCAGTAGGGAATTTATTGGAAAACATTAGCAAAGCACACATAGAATATTTCTAATTTTCTCTGACACGTACTAGTATGAACAAATAAAGCTTTTTTCTTTTCTCTCCCACATACTTGTTATAAATATCACTTCATGGTCAACAGAACCCAGTCTAATGAAACCCAGGGATTAAACATAGAGAATCTAACATCCCCCACCCCAAATCAAACAATAGCATGACCAGCAAAAATATAGGATTAGTCATATATATGCTCTTTTACTGTCCTTTATATATGAGCTAGCCTGAGGCTTTAACACATTTATTAATCGCAGTCATGGAAGCTTAAAAAAGGAAATTACACTTTTGCTCTTAGATCACCAGGAAGGGCCCAGATGATGACACCCTTTTCCAACATTTCCAGCCTTCATGTGCACATGAAGATATAGCCTCCTTGTTCAGTCCACATTACTCAAAGATAAGGGCATTGATACAGGGGCTGGAGATTGGTACAGCTGACTATTAATGATGGTCTACCAATACTGAATTGTATAACTCCAGGACACAAAAAGAAGAGCTCAGTTTTAGTAAAGTGTTAGTACAATCAGTTTTATTCTAATTGTTGAAGAATTGGCTCCATGCTCTCCAGATTTATCACCTCTCACCCTTACAGTCACCTTCTACTTTTAATAGGTATTTCACCATCACCTTGGAGAATGGCAAGTTATTACAAAGTGCTTGAGAAGATGTGACACATAAGAAACTTCACCATATCAAATGTTCAACTGACTCAGTGAATGCATGCTTTCAATTCTTAACCACATCTAAAGCTGGGCAGCAAAATGATACATCACCAACACAAGGGAGATACAGGTGACAATAGATATACATCAAAACATCACTAGTTCATGCCAGTACTGTTTAAAGTCTACTCCTGGGGTAGCCCCAAAGGTCCACACTATATTTCCCAAATTTTGATTTGACAAGGAATGCAACCATGACAAAGCTTTAGTGATCAGTACACCCAAAGTTGCTAGAATCAACAACAATCCTTATTCCCAGGAAACATTCTTCTCTCTAAAACAGAAGTGTGAGTACCTCCTGAAAAATAAAAATATGATGAGCCAACTGGCTGAATGGGACAGCATGATTTACTGAGTCCAAGCAAAACATGACTCTTTGTTCTAGTGCCTTGTTCCTCTGCTTCTTTAACCATGGGATATTGTCTTGGATAGGATACCTTCATGCAGTCTGAAATGTGCAATGCATTTTTGTTAACTTTATTTTACATACCGGTCAGAGAGTCGAGTCCACACTAATTTCTTCTTAATCCTTTAACTGACTGGCCTTTCATTTTGGAGTCTGAAATACTGTCCTTAATTCATCAGTTAAAAAATAGCAAAGCTCCAAGGAATGGTTGGTCTCTGTTTTTCTTCCTTGTTTACCCACATTGACACCTCTCTTCCAATCCCTAAGACTGGAGTAACTCCTTAGTAACTCCAATACATAGGAAAGGGAATAAGATCAACCTGGATAACCATTATCCATAGCTTGCTTGGTGTAATTAGTAAATTACATGCAAAATACTTCCAACACTTTGCTGACTGGACGATCCCCCAAAAAATTGTAGCCAGGGAACAGTGCAGCTTTTTTGACCATGCTTTTTTGATAGTTGATCAATGGATTACTCTGTCAGCAAAATATTCTAGTACTCCAACGGGCTCTCTCTATACAATTTTCATAGATCTGAAGGCAGATTTCAACAGTTCTCCAGAAGAAGTAATGGCAAAAACTGTCAGCTTCTTCTGGATTGTTGTCTTCTTCACTTAATAATAATGTTACTCAAAACATTACATGCAGGTGTACTGTACGAATGGCAGAGAGCTGAACCAGCTTATAGGTAAAGGTAAAGGTTCCCCCCGCACATTTGTGCAGTCATGTCCGACTCTAGGGGCCGGTGCTCATCTCCGTTTGTTAGCCAAAGAGCCAGCATTGTCCGAAGACGCTTCCACGGTCATGTGGCCGCATGACACGCATGGAACGCTGTTACCTACCCACCAAAGTGGTACCTATTCATCTACTTGCATTTGCATGCTTTCAAATTGCTAGGTTGGCAAGAGCTGGAGTTAGTGCGGGAGCTCACTCCGCATGCAGGGCTAGGGATTCGAACCTCCAAACTTGCAATCTTCCGATCGACAAGCCTGGCGTCTTACCCGCTGAGCCACCATGCCCCCGAACCAGCTTATACTCATCATCTTTTCAATAAGAGCCCTCACTATACGTGAATCCCACCTTCCATCCTTAATCCATAGTCTAATCTCCATACTATTATATGCTGATGATGCTGTCATTCTGTTTCACAAGTAGGGCTGAGATGAAGTCTTTGTACACTGGCATCATTCTACCCAACATTTCAGCTAGAAATCAACTATTCAAAAACCAAGGTGATGGTCTTTATAAGGCATTGTTCTAATCTGCCTTGCACATGAAAAATTAACAACAATCTTGATTGAGCAGGTAAAGGCCTACAACTATCTCAGCATTAATTTCCAATCTACCACCTCTTGTAAATGACAATCTTCAAATATTTTGCTACCCATTATGTAAGACAAAGGGGAACAATGATGTGCCTGCTGCAATTAAATTATTTAAGGACAAAGTCTTAAGCCTTTTCCTGTACTGTATACAGTGTTGTATGTACAGTACAAAGACATCCATGCACTAGAATCAATGCTATCCAGATTCTTCAGATCTACACTTTGAGTCCCAGGCACAGTTGTCAATATTGTCCAACTGGGATGTATCACTGACAAGGCCCACTTGAGACTATTCCAGTGAAAATACTGGCTCAAGCAAATTTTTGGAGGAGAGTCTCTGGCCCATCTCATATTCCTAAACAGCCTCACTTATCCACTGAAGTACCAAATTTCACCTGACCTGGTTTATTGCAGACTTACCCATACAGCTTTGTGCATGCTAGGCCTTGAAAAACATGGAGTGAAGTTAACAAAGAACTCAAGAACTTGATGAGCAAAGGGACAGAGCTACTATCTCCCCCTGCTTCTATTTCAATCTCATCTATCCACATTTACTATCCTTAAATACAGTATATGTTCCAAATACCATATTGTCACACCAAAGGGCATTCACTGGCAAGTCTAGACATCTTCCCCTTGATGAACTTACCAGGGAAATATAACAACATTCCTTCCAAGATTGAGTGGGTATCTTTCTGATGCTGAAACTGAGACAGTTACTCATATCCTCCTGGCTTGCCGAATCTATCATCCCTGGAGAGCAGAACTGATAACCTATCTAATTGCAAAATATTTGAGTTGGCACCAACAGAGAACAGTGCATTTGTTACCTAAGTGTTCAGTTCAGTGAAGTTTTCAGAAAAGTGACTAAAAGTTGCAGTATAGCTATTGCTGTGAGAAGCCACTGGACTTAATTGGAATTTACATACTCTAAAATGTATAATTTACCATGTTCTTCAATGGTTATACTCAACTCCCCACTTTCCCCCATTCTTCTTTTAGTTTTCATTAGTGAATGTTTCTTTATTTTATATTGTATTACTACCTGCATATTTTCTCCCTATACGTTATTTTAAGCAGCTGGCCTGCAGCTGTAATAAAGCAGATCTATCTACCTCTTAGCTGGCAGGTTAAGGGCAATTTCCAAAATTTGGCTTCATTGCCATTGCCATTTGTCATTTAATATTGTAGTTTCCATTGTTTCAGTATATTATCTGTGTTATTCATGCACAGACTTTGTGTTGGTGTATGTATTATATTTGATTGTTATAAAGATATTGATTGATAAACATAAAATTTGAAACTACATAATTTCAGCAAAAATCTCCAGGTGCTTATTAAAAGTAGATTCTCCCTCCCAACCTTATCTTGATGTTATTACTTATTCTCACAGTCCAGTCAGCCTCTGAGTTATAGATGTGTTAGCCCTTATCACTGAAGCACAATGCCTATTTTTCATGGGTGAGATATATTAGCAGGCGATAACTTAATCTATATGATGCTGAACTACCATCTGAGATTGGATTTTAAAGATGTAGAATAAACGCTAGATGAATGCCAACAAGAGCTGCTTATCTCATTCATTTAAAGTCTTTAAAGCATTCAATAATATGGGTATTTGCTCAAAATCCATGAGTAGAATGTCAATTTTCTTGTTTACACCATAATAAACTTGAAAAGACCTCCCCCTCCAAATTGCCTGCAATGGATAGACCAGATACATGGGGGGGGGGGGGGGAAATCGCTCATTTGCATTATTTCTTATAAGTAATTGGGGGAATCATCTAAGCAAAGTAAAGACATATCTAGTTACATGTACACTGAAATGTTTTGAAGCAGTGGTTGTTATTACAGTGAATGTTCAAAGCACATACAGAAGCTTTTTTTTTTTTGCATCATTATGGAATGTGTCACATATACTTAAAACAAAAGAAACACCTCCTTTCTGGAAACCCAGAAGAGAATTCTCTGCCTACAAGCCATTTAGGCCCTTCCCCTAAAAAGGACCTTCATGAAAATAACACCTTGTCTCACATAAATATAAATGGGAATGGAAAACCTTCAGAAGGAACCCTACACATTTCAACTGCAAGAAAAGCCCCATAAAAACATCTTAAAGTGCTTTAAAAATAGCTCATTCTCCCCATTTCTTATTCATACACACACACAAACAATATATATATATATATATATATATATATATATATATATATATATATATATATAGTGTTTGTATATATATACTGTATATATATATACATACATACACACAAATACACACATACACACACACATGTATACACACACACATACACACATACACACAGAGAGGCACAGGCACACACACACACACTCAAGCTGATTGTATTTGTTATCTAATTCAATACCTACTCTTAGTGATCTGTAGCTTGAATAATGTCAACTGGATTTCTATTTTCTCAGCGGAAACGTTTCGCTCCTTATCCAAGGAGCTTCCTAGAAACATATTTAGGATTCCCTTACCAACTTTGCTCAGACTGAAGAAGCTCCTTGGATAAGGAGCGAAACGTTTCCGCTGAGAAAATAGAAATCCAGTTGACATGATTCAAGCTACAGACAATTCCACCTGGATGACTGAGAACCTTCATAGACATACTCTTAGTGATGTTTCTAATACTTAACATGAAATAAGCTGGCATAATGTCTTGAGAGGCCAACAAAGTGGAATTTTGCTCTGACTGCTCAATGAAATCAAAAGCTGTGCTTTGAAGTAGCAAAAAATCTGTTACAGCAAAGGCTTACAGAAGATTTTAAAGATGAAACTGGTGTCCACTGCTGTGATTCTTATTCAATTTTATGGAGCTCCATGGCAGACAAATCTAAACATTCACACCCACATTCAACAAGAGCTTTACCACATCCTTGCACCTCTTCCTTCACTGAGGACAGCTGCCTGATCCTTTTCTCCCATCCTATTGTTAGCTGTATGAGTAGTTTGTTCTTGAAAGTGAATATTGCTTTTTGTAAAACAGAAGACCTAGTTACAAACTGGGATGCTGTTCGTGATGACATGCAGGCAACAACGACATCATGCCAATGCTGCCGTTACGTACTTGTGTCACAACGTCTGTTGCAAGTGTACAAGTCACACCATTTGTGTGACAACCTCATCATGTAACATAATTTCACCCACAAGTGACCCTTCATTGGCTGTTAAAGAGCTAATTTAGTGGGAATGTGCAAGTATTGTTTGTGGATGATTAATCAGTACATACATTAAAGTATTTTGTGTTATTCCTTCCAAGAAAACAAACACCACATGGAGACATAAGCATGACTTCCAGCCAAATATAGTCAAGGAAACGCCAATGTTGTGAATGGGGAAATTAATAAATAAAGGGAACAGGGATTTCTCAGAATACTTTGGTCTTCTGGAAAACATTTGTGTCTGTCTGCCAACTGGAGGTTCTTTCCTGAGATCTCTTGTTTCCTCAGGTTATTGACAGGAATACATTTTCTGGGATAGCACCCAAATTATGGGATTCACCTTCCAGACATGATGTCTTCATTGCTAGCCTTTGGGTACAGAGTTTTTCTTGTTTATTTCAGCTTTTGATTGTTTCCCAGGATCTCCTCCTCCTCCTCTTCCTCTTCCTCCTCCTCCTCATAATCTCTTGTTTCTAATTTATTTACTCTGGCACAGTAGTTTTATTATTATGCTTTCTGCTTTTCAAAATCCTTATTCAGCTTCTTAATATACCTTACATAAGGTTCATAAGTTCTCAAAACATGGGATAATGGAGTGAGGTTACATGGCCTGTCCAGGAAGTGCTGCAAAGTAGAAGCATCTTGTAAGGGGAGATTCATACTTCTATTATGGTGTGTGAGGCAGTTTTACACTAGAAACAAGAAAAGACCTTTTTATGCTGTTTTATTATATATTGTATTCTAAGATGTTTCTATTCTAAATTGTATTTATACTGTATTGTTAATAAGTATACAAGGCCTGACGGGAGGTTTTAAAATGTAGTACATAAATAAATATAGACATAATACAGCTGAGAGTCCTGGATACATGGCTCATACATTTTCAGAAATTAACAACCATTCCTGGCCACTTAATAGACCAGCCATTTTACATTCAGATTCTTACATTAAAAACCCAAACATACATCTGTCATAGGAAACTGCCCCACAATGTATTAAAATAAATATTTTAGACTGACCTATTGTTTATATTGATGTATTGTCAGCTGTGCAAACAAGAAACCCTTTAAATTAAAGCATAAGTCTGCCCAAGATAAAACTGTAGCCTTCATTCTTGCATAATCAAAGGAAGATATGTCCGTGTGGTTTAATTTAATAAACGAGGCATCATTTTCAGCACTAAGAATAATAAAGTCTCATTTGAAACAAGTATTTTCATAAATTCATGCTGTTAAAAAACGGCTTTCTATCAGAAACGGCCCAGACTCCTATGGTTTTCATTCAGATTTCCAGTTCTAAACAGCAGGAGGGACTTTGCCATGTAAAATATACCCTTATCATTAGAGAATTTCTCTCCAGTACTTCAGAACTACTAGCTATACACTCATGGGGGGCGTGGGGTGAGAGAAAAGGAAAACAGAGGAAAAATAATGTTTTCATCTCCGGCTAAGTACACATGGCTATAAATTTCTGACTCCCTCCTTTCCAATTTTTTTGCAGTGAAGTGTATCACATTTTTATGCTACACAAGTTCCACATAATGAACACAGATGAATAATAAGCCACAAACGCACCAAAACCTCTGCCACAGTTGTGCATCCTTTGAAATAAAGCAGGTTATGTTAGCAACTTGCACCCATGCAGAGCAACATTTAGTCTGAATTCAGTTAGACTTACTCACAAGTAAACATTTATAGAATTCAGATCCAAGGTTGGAATCCAGGCACATCTTCCCCAGCAAGATTAGGGGAATAGAAATTGATAAAATGGCATTGCATGCCTGCAATTTTATACCCATTAACTTTTTGAATGAACAAATCTGTCATTTGACTTATAATTTTTTTTAACCCAGTTCAAATTGTCTTGTGTCCCATTGAAGAAGAAATCCATACATTTTATTAAGTTCTTATATTAAGACAGAAAAGAGAGACAGAGAGGAAGAGAGAGAGAGATTAGGTAGCATTTTTTTATAATAGGAATTGTTTGTTAAGAGTAAAAAAGTAGGATTAAATATTATCAATGAATTAGTTTTACTATTTCAGAGCAGCAGCAGAATGCAGAAGTTCTTAGTCAATAAAAACTACATGATGGTCCAGGTCTAGCTAGCAACAAAGACTAAAATATCATGAGTTTGTGATATCACAAGAATTTAGAAATAATTTTGTTTTTACTTTATTTTTGGTGGGCCAGAGGTGGCCATTTATTTATTATTTAAGTTTAAATTTCTAAGGCCACCCAACTTGTCACCAACTCTGGGCAGGGTACAGAGTTAAACAACAGCAACAATAAATGGCACAATGCAATATATTAAAATACTGTATATATTTAAAAAAAGAAAAAAATAAACAAAAATAAAATATAAAAGATGGTTCTAACAGGTGGAACAAATATATGTTAAAATATATATAAAACCTATCCCATAGTGAACATACATACATACACAGCCTAAAGCCAGGATTTCAAGGGGATTGGGATTAGGAGTATTCAAAACTTTAGGGGAATGATATTCCACTGGGCAGGCACCATGATAGGGAAGGTATACCTCCTGGGTTCCATAAGATTGCATTGCTTGATAGATGGGACCCAGAGCCTGCCAACTTCATCAGATCTTATGGGACAGGCAGAGACAACAGAAGAAAGATGGTCCTTCAAATTATGCCATGTAGGGCTTTGTGGGTGACAACCACCACCTTGAATTGCACCTGGAACCCTACTGGTAACTTATACAGCTCACATAACAGAGCTATTACATGGGAATAAAGAGGCAAACCCATAACTGTTTGTGGAGGATGTATCTATTTATCTATTGTATGTATTATTTGTCTATTGAAAGGAAAGAGAAGAAGAGGTCAACCAGCAGCAAGGTGGATGGACTCAGTTACAATGAGTGCACTGTTGGAAGACCTGATAGACCAGGTTAGGGACAGATCATCATGGAAAAAATCTATCTGTCTGGTTGCTAAGAGTCAACAGTGACTTGATGACACAAATATATTTCTATCCATCCATCCACCCTTGTGTATGTGTGTGCACATTCACACATGCATATGTCTATGTGTGCATGTATCAAAAAAAAATCTTGAATTCTCTGCCATCTACCCTGGCCAAAGTCAGTTGATTCAGCAATGGCTGCAACTGTGCAACTGAAGCCCCCGGCTCTTTTTCATGTGTATTGCATGCACAACACATGTACAAAATTAACAGGGCTTCAATAACGTGGTCACAGCTACCATATTGACTTTTTTTATTATCCCTTTGGATGGCCCTGAATTAATATGAAGAGGACTTACAACATATTTCCAATCTACATCATATTTCCAATTGTTCCATCTCTATTTAGTTGGAATTAATTGGAAGGAACTATGCATACGGCTGCAATGAAAGACTGTAAAAATGCATAATGTGGTGGGGTGATTTTACCTGACTAAATGCCAACAGCATATTTCTATGTCAACATATCTCCAAGTAACTGTATAAAAAGGAGAGAACAAATTCCCTAAACCCATAGAAATTGCTATCTGCAGCTGAAATCAAATAATGGAATATCAAAATTAGAGAGCTTGAAATGCCATTTTCAAGACAAAGTAGCCCATGTAGAAGAATAAATTATACATATGCCATCTGACAAATAGTCAAGTGGAAAACGTCAAGCTGTCAGGAACTCACAGTCTCCCTCAATAATTCTCTCTTACATTCTCTCTGTGGGTATGAGTGTGTGTGTGTGTGAGCATAGACTTCTGTGCTTGTTTCTTAACCATGTTTTAATCCTCTGGGTCACTTTTAAAATTGAAGATGCAGGTATATCAAAGTAATGTAGTATATAATGGAATGGAATGAAATGAAACGGAATGGAATGGAATCCAAGGAGTTCCAACTTCAGGTGCCTACTTGAAGATCTCATTACACTTCTTTGGCCCAGTCATCTCAGCCCACCTTATCTCACAGCTTATTTTGCTGGAAGGATCAAATGGGGGAAGGGGATGCCCATGTACATTATAGTGAGCTCTAGGAGGAAAGACAGGATATAAATATAAAACAACAATAATAACAGTGAAAGATGTCCAAATACCTGCTCAATATATATATATATATTTTCCCCCAAGCTTTGTTGGCATCTCAAGTAGACCACACAGGAAACACAACAAGATGAACTAATTCTACTTTATTGTAGGGCTACATTAACAGAATCTTGCAAGTCTGAAAGTACAAATCTCCCGCTGTCTTTTTTTACCACTTGATAAGTTAGGGCGGATCCTTTCTAAGATTCTTTCTCTTCCCATTACTCAGTTGTGGGCTTCTCCCCCTTTTATCTGATCGTTCCCTAGGCAGCATCTGTTCCCCCTGTCTTCCAAGGTCATTCTCACATTTCATTACAAGCCTCTATGTGAGTTTCAAAACTCATGTCACTGCTTTAAGAGTCATTTTAATGACTAAACTTCTTAAAGCGGTGGCATTCTTTTTTCAGGCTAATACTGAAGCCTGAAAAAGAACATGACTGTTTTAATTAGGAGCAGAGAGGTACTCAGCTTGTATACTTTCTCTGAATCATTTTCAGTGCATGACCAACTTAAAAGATTTCCTTTTTCTTGTTGCCAAAATCTAAACTTTAGACTGAGAGATACTTGGAAGGTAGGCTCATAAATGACCTCAACATATGGTGAGGGTACAGGGGAAAGAGGAAGAACATGCTTTAAGCTGTGTATCTTAATTTTTTCATTGTAGATTATTTTCCCATTGTTGTAAAGATCAATGAAAGATGGAGAAATGCTACTTCAAAAGAAGAGGTGTTTTATACACAAATGGAATTAACACCAGATCTGGGCTTCAGCAGTTTCAGTTTGAACTTTTGATTCATTAGAACCTAAACCAATCTTTAAAAACAATGTTCTTCATTAGAATTGAACATGTCTAGAATTGGAGGCTTTTAAAGATAGGATTTAGGATGTGGGTCAGCCACGAGGTGCCCATAATAGCACTAGGTGTACACTATCCTTTAAAGTTATTTTTTTAAAGAAGCAACTGAAATCTCATGAGTTCCCAAGTGTTCTCATATAAGTTCTTGTGTACTTGTTTCTATTTTAATTAATTTTAAAATGATTGTGGGTGCATTTTCTTGTGTCTATGAACCTGAGTGATGGTTCTATTGGGACTGAAAAACTCAGGGTCCACAGAAATGCTGAATATCACATATATGTTTAAAGTTTATTCAGGATATATCCTTCCTTTCTGTTCACCTGAGTATATCTATATGAAATATTTAAGCTTTAGCTTCATTATCAGTGCTTCTAGTAAGCAGTCTGGTTTTACTTTGAATTATTTGTTCTACTAAGGATGGTTAACAATACCTGACAAAATACAAACAAAAGCAAGATCAGTAGAAATACAATGGAATTAGAAGTGACTTACAGATGAGAATCTAGGGTCCTAATTAATAAGATAACAAGTAGAATTGTCAGCTTATTAAAACCTTAAAGAATAGATGGATTAATAAAAAACGGTGTCCCTTGAAATCATTCAAATTTACTTCTAGCAGCTGAAAAAAAGTTTTATTCTATATTACAGCCAAAACCCCTTCCCAGACCTTTACTTAAACAATCAATATGTTGGAGAATCAAGGTAGTAAGCAGGAATATATCTGAGATGGTTGCTGCTGTTACACAAATCCAGCCAACTGTTTCTGGAAGAATTGATGCTTTTGACCTGTGGTGCTGGAGAAGACTCTTAAGAGTTTTCTTCAATTGAGACTCTTAAGAGTCCCTTGGACTGCAAGGAGGTCAAATCAGTCAATCCTAAAGGAAATCAACCCTGACTGCTCATTGGAAGGACAGATACTGAAGCTGAAGCTCAAATACTTTGGCCACCTAATGCGAAGAGAGGACTCACTGGAAAAGACCCTGATGCTGGGAAAGACTGAAGGCAAAAAGAGAAGGGGACGGCAGAGGATGAGATGGTTAGATAGCAGCACTGATGTAATGAACATGAATTTGAGTAAACTCCGGGAGACAGTGGAGGACAGGAAGGCCTGGCATGCTATGGTCCATGAGGTCACAAAGAGTCGGACACGACTAAACGGCTGAACAACAACAACAAAACTCCCTTGATGAAATAGTTTTAAGTGTTTGGATTTTAAGATAGGAAACCTCAAATTGTTAAGTGAGCAGTCCAAGAGAATTTCCAAAAACCCCTAAGGCAGCATTTACCAGGAAAAAAAATATAATATGTGCCTTAGCTATATTAGCTACACAACTTGAAGATCCCATAACCAGACAAAATTGTATGGGCTGCTTCCTCTGGCTACCCACGCTTCCATTAAATCCCAAGGGAAAACATCAAGAGGTAACTTTCTGCTGAGATTTTTTTTTCCACTAGTGGTGGTACTATCACTACTAAGGGTGAGAAGCTTTTAAGAAGTGTTTGGGGAATTTCTCCTTTCCCTGGATAAATTGTCCATTCTGTTTCTCTGCCCATAAATTTGGTGGAGAATTTTAAAAGGTAAGACATCATTTAGATGGGGTGATCCTTATTTCCCCTCACCCCCTTTCCCCAGAAAGCAGTGGTGAAGGCTCTACAATCAAGAGAATGCCAATTTAGCACTTCAGGACTCAACTTGATGTACTAATAAAATACCACAGGAGAAAAATCCATCATTAGCAGGCACTTTGCTTTCCTTTTAAAACAAGCATTTTGGGCTTCATCTCAAGACCTGATTCCTGGCTACCCACTTCCCCTTCTTTTTTTACTTTTTTTTTTTGCCCAACTCAGGACCAAAGAAGACAAAAGAACATAGTGCCTGAGTTTCTACACAGCTGCATTACATATGATGATGCTATTGGTTCAACTGTGTCCAATTCTCAGCGATTCTATGGACCAGCTCTCTCCCCTTTGCATTACAGATACGCTATAGCATAAAAGCTGTTGGTTTGTTTGTGAGGTAGTTGAGAATAGTTGAGGTAGTTGAGAGCCACTTTGGTATAGGGGTTAAGGCAATGGGCTAGGAACCAGGAGACTGAGAGTTCTAGTCCCACCTTAGGCATGAAAGCCGGCTGGGTGACCCTGGGCCAGTCCCTGTCTCTCAGCCCTAGGAAGGAGCCAATGGCAAAGCAGGAGACTGAGAGTTCTAGTCCCACCTTAGGCATGAAAGCCGGCTGGGTGACCTTGGGCCAGTCCCTGTCTCTCAGCCCTAGGAAGGAGCCAATGGCAAAGCAGGAGACTGAGAGTTCTAGTCCCACCTTAGGCATGAAAGCCGGCTGGGTGACCTTGGGCCAGTCCCTCTCTCTCAGCCCAACTCACCTCACAGGGTTGTTGTTGTGGGGAAAATAGGAGGAGGAAGGAGTATTTGGTATGTTCACCGCCTTGAGTTATTTATAAAAATGATACAGGTGGGATATATATATATATATATATATATATATATATATATATATATATATATAAATTAATTAATTAATTACAGGTACGCTATAGCATAAAGGCTGAAATATTGTACTAAGTCCAAGAAGTTCCTTCTTCAAATCTGCATAAACCTGTGAAGCTTTCTTATCCTCAGCTACCTCATAAACAAACCAACACATTATGACCAACACAATTCAGTATATGGGGAAAAGTATAATCACAGTTGTGTTGACAATATATATTCACTGTTGTTGATAATGGTTATGATGTTTTAATGGCTTGACATCAAGGATGAGGGAAAAAGGAAGGGGATTCACCCAGTTTGCAAAATGAATATGTTAGGGTGTTTACTGTACAAAATGAATGTTAGGGAAAGTACACACAAAAATGGAGACATTAGATGGCTGTGGAGACAAAATATTGGAGAAAATTGCATCTAAACTGCACCAATTAGGAGAACAACATACACAAAAAGTGGAATATTAGGAGAAAAATATTCAGATATATGCATGAGTTTTCATTAAAATTGTTTTCTTTGGGGGGGGGAGAATTGTGCATTTAATCTTCGAAAACATAAAAACAAGTCATATTTATTAATCTGATCAAAACATTAGATTTTTTTCTTCTTATCAAGAAGAAAGCTGGCAAAATGAGGTTGGTAAAATTTAGCCATCCCATTCCTATTCATTCTAGTGGAGCCAAGATTTTATTCACCAGAGAGGACTGTAAAACATGATGGGGGCGGGAAATGCTAAACTTCTATTTTATTCCTTCCTTCATCCTTCTTGTAGGTGGTTGAAGGATAGCTCAATATTGCAACTCTAGAGATTCATACTGAACTAACCTGGCTGGCACTTTTGAAAAACTGTTTTGCTGACTCACTATGTTTTGCCAATGCATGGAAAGCAAATCACAGAAATTAGCTTTCGATAAGCAGACAAATTAACAGAAAGTTTTAGAAGCGGGTGAATTGGGAGATGCAAAAACATAGCAACCCAGAGATTTGAGAACAAATGCATGGGAACAATCAAGTACAGACCACCAAAAGATAATTGAAGGTTATCTTTATATAAAGAAATAGTTTGTTTAGTCATGGCTTACTGTATAAAACACAAATGACTGACTTTGTACATTATGCCTAAAATGTGCTTTACAAGCATACTACACGCTTAGCCAAAAGCAAGCAGAATACATTATGGTTTAGCACAGTGTAGAAAGTTCTTGACTGTCTTCTTTCAACAGTGAGACATTCTGTGTCAGTGTTCTCTGTATTTTGGTTCTTTCTGAAGGAGAGATCACTGCAGTTCAATCATTTTTTTAAGTGTACAGTATGCTCCTTTTAAAACTATATAAGTAAAACATAATCCTGTTAAGCAACCAGTCCATTATTCTACAGCAGATGCTTAGATATAGGTTTCTGAATTCATAAAGTGCTTGAGCTTCTGTCTTTGTTCCAAATCAAGCTTCCTTCAGCCCTCCATGCCAATTAACCCAGGCTAGCAACCAGGCCCATAGCAATGGAACCAACCAGTCAGGTTAGGAAAGCCCATGAACCAAGTTCTTCAGTTGACACTAAATAGCCTTTTGGGTGACTGAGTTCATTTAGAATGTTAAATCATCATCATCATCATCATCATCATCATCATCATCATCATCAGTCACAATGTACATAAACGCCATTTTCTATAGCTGGTCAGAGTGGATTTTATCATCCAAAATCTGATTATTTATTTCATGCATTCTAGAGATACAGTATCTCAGTAATCAGACAGCAGCTGGCCATCTTTAGCAGCCAACAATGTAATCCTATTAATAACTACTTGAAAATAAATCCCATTGAGATCAATGGGGCTCACTTTCAAATATAATGAGTGCAGGATAACTGCCATAGAAACAACTGCATCCTTTTGTTACATCCTAGGCTCTAATCAGCTGATGCTCTAAGGTGAAGCCACAGAGATAAGCATAATCCAAGTTACCAGACAGCAAACCCGCAGCACAGTGAAGAGTTTAATTTTCTAAACTGCCATTACGTCAGACTATAAAATATTGCTCTCATATAGGAGTGGCTTAGCATTTAGAGAAGCATCTGATCCAATAAGTTATTCTTTACCCCAATGAGTACTATTCATATCTGCTTGGTATTTGGTTATTATCATAATCATACTTATGGTGACCAATGCAAAAGAGAACATATTTTTTTACCCTTTTTGTAAAGAATGGAACACATCAAGTTTTGTCATCTATTGCAGTTCATCCTAAATATATTGAAGGGATTGCTTAAGTGGGTCCCTTCCTCACATGCACATCTATTTGCCACATCTATGTATGCATGGGGTAAGGGCTGAAGCAGGAACCAGCAGTTCTCAGGCCAGAGATGGCCAATATGTAAACATGCAATATTATTACAGCTTCAATGACACCAAGTGCCGTTTGTTTGTTTGTTTATTTATTTATTTATTTATTTAACAAATGAGCCTCGTGTGGTGCAGAGTGGTAGGTGGCAGTATTGCAACTGCAACTGAAACTCTCCCCACGACCTGAGTTCAATCCCAGCAGAAGCTGGTTCTCAGGTAGCCGGCTCAGGTCGACTCAGCCTTCCATCCTTCCGAGGTTGGTAAAATGCATGCTGGGGGAAAGGTAATTACAGCTGGGGAAGGCAATGGCAAACCACCCCGCTCTATAGTCTGCCAGGAAAATGTCGCAAAAGCGGCGTCTCCCCAGGGGTCACATGACTCGGTGCTTGCACATGGGAATCTTTCCTTTCTTTCCTTATTTAACAAATTTATATGGCCACTCAACTCACACACGGTGACTCCAGGCAGCTTACAAAATTGAAATCCACAATACAAAAAAACTCATCAACCCCCCACCCCCCAAGTATCTGTTAATTTGGAAATGTGGAAGGAAGAAGCCATCAATTGAAGTTGTTATAAAAATATATAAAAATCATTCTCTCCTTCTTGGCAGTGGCCATTAATTGTTATATATGGCTTTATTCTTGACTACAAGAAAGATTCTAATCCATCTGAGCCAACTCTATTTTGAGATCAAGACACCTGTTTCAGATTGAAGACAGAGCTGCTCCTAATAAGGTTGGAAGGGCCCAGAACAAACATTTCAAATTCAGCACATTTGGTGCACTCTTACCTATCTGTGGCATTGTGTGATGACACACAAGGTTGGTAATCCTAGTATAGGATATATCTGCCTATCTAGTATTATACAGTATAAATTCTTATTCCACTGGTATACCAATGACATTTTTGTCATCTTCGGATTCAGTGGTATGAAATAAAATTAGTACATGTTTTGAAATATATATGTCAGTCACCTCCCCCCCATCTGCCCAATTTCCTTCAAGCCTGAAATCATGCTTTATTTTATTTTAAGTGAAAAATTCTCACAGTTCCTGGGAGTTTTAATTCTTTTGAAAAAGAGAGCACTGTGTGCACAGCTTATTTCTCTCTGAAAGTAATAAAAAGAGACAGTTCCCTAACTAAAAATGGAGATGACAACCACAGCACAGTCTCCTGCTATGAAATGTCTGTTTAAATAAAGTACCATTTGTTGGTTTTATTATTATTATTTTTTTCAACCCAGAACTGATCTCTTTGTTTCATTAGATGGAAAATGGAGTTTTAAGGGGGGAAAGAAGTTTGGGAGATAATAGCTAGAGGCAATCTGGCAAGCATATTGAAGGATCCAAACTGGAGGAGCAGCTCATTCTCAAAGGGTGTGCTAACAAGAATGGAGAACAAAAAATTCTAACACACTTTGAGAAAGGAAACTGTCTTTTGCACTCCCCAGTAGTTCTCCTGGTTAATCTGGAGAGTGGGCTTCCCCTTTTTCCTGGAAGTCACATTTAATTCTTCTAAACATTCAACACAGTGAGCTGAGGAAGGTTTGGAATTAATGAGGAAGAAGAAGAAGAAGAAGAAGAAGAAGAAGAAGAAGAAGAAGAAGAAGAAGAAGAAGAAGAAGAAGAAGAAGAAGAAGAAGAAGAAGAAGAAGAAGAAGAAGAAGAAGAAGAAGAAGAAGAAGAAGAAGAAGAAGAAGAAGAAGAAGAAACTTGGAGGAGAGGAGAGCTCTGTTTTATTTTATTTTATTCTGGCAGTTACTTTGGTGATAATGAAACCTAGGGCACTGTTCTGCAAGTAGGAACATTTTACATTCAAGTGCCAAGATTTCTTTCTGATTTCTCCTCCACTTTCTTCCAATACCTTGAATCTATGAGAATCCAGGACTATCTGCTGAACATGGGTGCATGCCCTCTTCAGGAGAGCTGGCTTCTAATCTGGGGGATCTTTCAGGTAAGATTTTCCAAAAGGCCTTATTCATTTCCATTTTCTACAGTTGTCCATTGATCTTTTTTAACTTCTGGTTTTGAGACCAACCATTATCCAGAAAGAAGCAATAAAGGATGTTAGTTACTTCGGTTAATTGCTCTTTCTTGTATATGCACCTATACAGCAAGTAAGCAAATCCCTATTGTGACAAAAGAAACAAGAGTGCCAGAGGTATCTGAGGAACAGCAATATTCTGCAGTGAGATGTGGCTTCGGCAAATGCCTGGAAATGCTGGGCAGTATTTTTGCTCCTGTCTTCCTACAAGCGGATTGTTCTGATTTACATTCTTTGTGACATGTAGCAGATTTGGGTTAGCAATGAGCATTTGTTCTTCTATGTACACTGCCTTGATCTGTATTCCCCATTCCACACTAGCAAAAATCAGGTTAGCAAGTGAGCATGCATTTGAGAGGATTCCACAGCCTATCTTGGCTCTCTGACAAGTGACATCCTGGCAAGAGCACCAAATGAAATGAATCTGCAAGGCTGTTGAGCTTCAGCAGGATGGCTGTGCTAATGGAAGAAAGAAATGTGCTGGCAGTTAAGGGAGAAAGATATTGTCTCTAAGATGCATTTGGATTTCAGGGTCAGCCAATGAAGGTGAATAAGTGTACAGAATTCCCTCTTTCCATCTTCTGTTAGGCTGGCCAATCATGCTTGCCTGCTTCCTGTCTCCCTTCTTGTTCTGAAACTAGTTGCTGTGCAGTTGACCACAGTTTTTATTATTATTGTGGGTTACACAGTCAGCCAGATGTTTAGACTGGATTTGGCATTCTTGTCCACCTATCGAGTCCTTCCCAAGAACCTGGGATAGGCAGATGTTGTTGTTTAATAATATTAAAGATGATGATCATGATCATGATGATTTGAACATATAAAACATCATAAGGAGCTCAGCAGAGAAGCTGCTGCTCTGTTGCCATCTTAGCTCCTCCTCCTATTATTATTTCTTTTCAGGTCACCTTAGAATTCTCTAAGACATCATCAATGAAATATTACACATATGAGACAGCTATCCCCCATGTAAAGCAGCACACAAACATATACTGTACAATGGCTGGATTCATATATCCAAAAAAGCCACAATTTGGTTTGATCATGCTTTGTTGAACAGGCCACATAAGGATGGGTTCCCACATAACACTAACCATGGTTTACAAACTGTACAGTGTACTTTGCCAAATGCAATTCACATTTGGGTAATATGTGAATCCCACAAATATATGACATCATCACATGGATGATCCTATCAGTGGATGAGAAGGAAAGTAAGCTTCCATCTCAGTACTTATGCCTGCAAGCAACCACTTCCCTAACCTGATGCCAGGCTTGTCGATCGGAAGATCGCAAGTTCGGAGGTTCGAATCCCTAGCCCCGCGTGATGGAGTGAGCTCCCGCACTCGCCCCAATTCTTGCCAACCTAGCAATTCGAAAGCATGCAAATGCAAATAGATGAATAGGTACCACTTTGGTGGGTAGGTAACAGCGTCCCACGTGCGTCATGCAGCCACATGACCATGGAAGCGTCTTCGGACAACGCTGGCTCTTCGGCTAACAAACGGAGATGAGCACCTTGAGTCGGACACGACTGCACAAATGTGCGGGGGGAACCTTTACCTTTTACTGGAGTTATACATTGCAATAAACCATTCTTTTCTTGACTGTAATTTATTTCATAAACCACAATCAATAATATTTATTCAGTGAATGACCAGCAAAATTTAAAAGGAGAAAAACAAAGTAAAACAAAGAAATACAATAATATACTACCAACTCATAAAATATATCACATAATAATAAATGGAATTACAATAATTCAATGGCAGTTGCTAATTGGATGGCATAAACCACAATTGGCTAGGTTCATCAAACATGTTAAGTCACAACAACAAGGTTTATAAACCATGGTGGATTCCCACAACAGGTTAAGCCAGATCAAAGCCATGTTATAGTTTTAATGCATGAAATCTCAGGTCCATGAATTTCTCTGCCAGCCCTGTAAGTTCTACCATATGTAGGCTACAAAAATCTGCAGGAGAAACATAGCTAAATCTTTGCTGTTATCTAGCAGTTGCAGATCAGACATGGTAACTCTGTCTCATGGTAGCCAAAGCAGTATTAGATGTATAGTGCAAAACTATTGAGAGTAATGAGTATTTCAGGCAATACCCCAAATGATAAAATGTCAGAATTTACTAATACTTTGGTTTTGGTGTTATACAATCTGTTTTTAACTTACAGAAGGGACCACCTGATCCAATTTCAGTCTCTGTGAGAACATCTAGAGAGGCCCTGCTTAAGATACTAACCTTGTGGAAATGAGAATACTGTGTACCATAAAACAGGCTTTCTCTGAGCTAGTCTTCATGTGATGGAACACATTGCCTCCAGAAGTTGCCTGCTCCTTTCTTCTGGCATTCAGAAAGATACTAAAAATCTTCCTTTTTAGACAGAATGTTGGTGCCTAAGCAAATTTCATGCTGGATTCTACTTGTATTGTATATACTGAGATGATCTGATATCTCTTTTATTGCTTTATATTGTACACTATCCACAATCTTAGAATAGGGTGGTATACAAATCTCTGCCACAACTAACAAAATAAGTAAGCACACAAACAAATGAATAAAATGAAATGAGCTGTTCATAAATAACGATAAACCTACTATTTCTTCTGTAACTATTGATGCACTGATGTAAAGAGAAGCAGACTCTCCCTTCCCTTCTTCAGAAAATCATTTCTATCAATGCGAAACAGCATACATTTAGATTTTTGTTGGATAGTTAGAGGAGGAGGAGGAGGAGGAGGAGGAGGAGGAGGAGGAAGAGGAAGAGGAGGAGGAAGGCTGAAGCTTCCAACTTTAAGAAAATAGAATAAATATATGCATTAATTTATGTATAAGTATGATTTCTTTTTTTCAAAGGTTTTGCTAGCATTTGAACACAATGAAAAAGCTTTGTTTGGGCTATAATATCTGAGCTGTAAATATCTGGACAATTACTAGATGGCAGCAGAATGTTAAGGTTTTTCTGTATCTTTTTGCAGCCATTGAGTAGATGCCTGGATTTCTGAAGCTCAGGTCTGATAGTCTTAAGCTTTGTCAGTGTTGTGGTACTCTCCTAAAAATGGTCCAAGAGAACTATGCCACATCAAAATCTCAGATGCATTTGTTGAGTTAAAAATGTGGCTTTTTTCCATTATATTGTTCTTTGACACAGAAGTTTACTACTCAGTAGTAAATCCTACTTCATAACCATTTTTCCCTCCTCTCCTTAGAATTCAATATCCATTCTGAAACAAGGCCTTTATGCAGTAACTAGATTCATAAGTAAAGGTAAAGGTTCGCCCCGCACATTTGTGCAGTCGTGTCCGACTCTAGGGGCCGGTGCTCATCTCCGTTTGTTAGCCGAAGAGCCAGAGTTGTCCGAAGACACTTCCATGGTCATGTGGCCGCATGACGTGCATGGAACGCTGTTACCTACCCACCGAAGTGGTACCTATTTATCTACTTGCATTTGCATGCTTTCTAATTGCTAGGTTGGCAAGAGCTGGAGCTAGTGCGGGAGCTCACTCCGCACGCAGGGCTAGGGATTCGAACCTCCGAACTTGCAATCTTCCGATCGACAAGCCTGGCGTCTTACCCACTGAGCCACCACGCCCCTAACTAACTAGACTAACTGACTAGATTCATACATCATACTAAATCATGTTTGGTTTGAGTGTAATACTTTGCATGGTCCCAACATTGTGGTTTATAAGTTTATATCTTGGCTTTTATATGTTTGTATGTTATGTCAGCTCAGCCAACTTTGGTTTACTCAACAAACTATGTTAAACAAATAATGGATTAACATGTGACAATATAGCTGGCATGTCCTTTTAATGCAACTCTTTTCTGCTGAAACTGGATTAAAAGCTTAAAATGCTTACTTTATCCCAGTATTATCTGACTTTATGCAAGACCAGTGCTGCTGTGTACTAATCTATTTTACTCAGAATCAGAATAATTAACTTTTTACTGGTTTTCCCCACTTCCAGCAAGCTTTATTTGAAATGTCCAGCATGGTTCATCATTAAACAACTAAGTTGTACTTCAGTACTGTACTCCTGAAATCTGAGTCATGAGATTCTCTTATACTTAATTTTATTCATTAATAGAATGTCACCAACAAAAGTTGCAAATCTTCCCTACAGAGAGGTATGTGAGCTGTCCCACCATGAGATATTCATATACAATCCATCAACATGGAGGAGAATATAGTAAAATATATTCTTATCCCAAACCCACCTCCCTTCTCTCTCAACATTAGATTCAGGACTAACAGTACTAACTCAGCAGCAGTAGTTTCAGAATGAACAAAATGCTTCTTCACATAATGCATAATTAGCTAATGGACTTCAAAGCAGTGCAACAGAATGTTGTGATCCCTGCTAGCACAGATCACTTTGCAAATGGATTCAGCATTAACTGGCTGTGACAGTTAAAAATAGAACACTCCAGGTTTATGGTAAATGAACATCCAGTTACCAAATATTGATGAGAAGGAACCATTGTTTTATGGCAGAACACAAGAAGATACAGATACAGATATATACCGTATTTTCCGGCGTATAAGACGACTTTTTAACCCAGGAAAATCTTCTCAAAAGTTGGGGGTCGTCTTATACGCCGGGTGTCGTCTTATAGGGCGGGTCACTTCCCCGCCGCACAGCTGATCCCCGGCGCACAGCTGATCGGCGCCGAGATTTTCCACCTGGGCCCTCCCCCCCAATACATCTCCAAGCTTTAGCAGAACAAACCATGAAGGAGGAGGAGGAAGAGGGTGGTGGTGATGATGGGGGGAGGTTTGAAAAAGCAGATCCAAGCGCAAAAGTTACTGAGTCATTTCAGCCTCCCTCCCTCTCGCTCTCTTTCCCTGGTGATGGATCAGTGGGGGGGGGTCCCACCCTCCGCTCCCTCCCTTGCCGTTTCCTCCCTTCCCCCCGACCCCCCCGCACTGATCCATCACCAGGGAAAGAGCGAGAGGGAGGGAGGCTGAAATGACTCAGTAACTTTTGCGCTTGGATCTGCTTTTTCAAACCTCCCCCCATCATCACCACCACCCTCTTCCTCCTCCTCCTTCATGGTTTGTTCTGCTAAAGCTTGGAGATGTATTGAGGGGGGGAGGGCCCGGGTGGAAAATCTCGGCGCCGATCAGCTGTGCGCCGGGGATCAGCTGTGCGGCGGGATGTGGAGTTGCTCAGTACTCACTCAGTAACTTTTGCGCTTGGATCTGCTTTTTCAAACTTCCCCCCATCACCCTCCTCCTCCTCCTCCTCCTTCATGGTTTGTTCCGCTAAAGCTTGGAAATGTATTCTTCACCCCTCTGCCTTGCCCAGGTAATTAAAGCTTTCTTTAAATCGTTAAAGCTTTCTCACCCCTCCCCCCAATATTCTCCTTCACACACACACCCCGCGCTGCTGCGCTTTGCATTCCCTGTTTTCTCCCTGCAGTTTTTTACTTTCTACTCCGCTTCCCCACCACACAGCTGATTGGCGTGGATATTTTCCACCCCAGGGCAGAGCAAGCTGCAGGTTTTGAAGAGGGGTAGTCTTATACGGCGAGTATATCCCAAACTCTATATTTTAAGTGGAAAAGTTGGGGGTCGTCTTATACGCCCAGTCATCTTATACGCCGGAAAATACGGTAGGTATATAGCTACTGTATATAGATATACAATCTTTTCAACCACCACCAAAACTCTTGGTGGTAGCCCCAGGACTTCCTAAAGTCACCACCTCATTGCAGTTTTTAATGTGATACAAGGGAAAAGAGTTATACAGATGGGCAATAATCATTAGGGGTACGTGAATTACATGTATTCTGTTTGAACTGCCATTAGGTTCAGCTGTTTGATTCAATTCCTATAGTCAAGTTGATTTGAATAATTGAATCTATTAATTTGAAATAACTGATTGATAAAAGCACATGTACAGATGATATCCATTGAAGATGTCCACTCAATCTTCAATCATCTTAAAGACACCCAATTCAAGGCATTGACTGATTTAACTATTTGTTTTGAAGATTCAGTTTGAAGGAGACATTTGATCAAATTGTCTTCAAATTGAATCTTGTTCCAATCTTTATATGGTGTAGCTCCAAACCAGTTTCTGACACAATTTTAGTCCAGAGAAAGAGAAAGATAATAAATAAATAACAACCACAATAACCTAAGTTAATGAGAATTGAAAAATAATTATTAATAGACCAACCTTGTGGATTTTCTAAGTGATTGGATTGTCCCTATTTTTTCTAGTACAATTACATGATTTATTTTGTTTTAAAAACTTTAAAAATAATGCTTTTAAAATCAGCATTTTTTCCCTTCCAAATAGGGGGGAGGGGGGATGCTGAGTTCATTGCAATTCATTTTTATGAAATAGAGTTTTTACTCTTTTGCAGTCAGCCAAGGTTTGATTTCCACGGCTGAGCATCACTGACTGTTTCATATCTGAAGATTAAACAGTACAGCCTCTTCTGGACCATTAACTAGAAAGCGAGTATGTTTGCAGACTGAAGTCATTATGTCTCTCTCATAATGCTGTGCACTAGAGAAGATGCCACTATACTACAGAGGAAAAAGAAAAAGAAAATAAAGAAAATGGAAAGAATGCTTAAAATGAAGCATTGAGAGAAATCGTGAAGAGATTTTTTTTCCTTCCAGCTATTGTATATGGAATTAAAGCCTTTCACAGTTATCAATGGCTCAAACCTATCTGAATTCCCACAATGTGGTAAGCCATAATAGATTCGGCTTTAGCCTGCTGAATGAAACCAACCATTGTACTTTGTTAGCTTAGGTTTGTGGTGTAGGATGATGTGCAAACCCAGCACACTGTGATTTAATCAGGAAAACATGACTATCAAACCATGGCTTACTGGAACCCACTTCCAACTTATTCTCAGGGCAGTGGTGAATTCCTTTTGAAGCATGGGAAACCAGAGTGGCTGCAGATGATTGGACAGATGATGTTCTACTGAAATTCTTCTGAAATACGCTTTGAAAGCCAGTTTTCTTTCCTAAAATTCAGTGATGAGAAGCAGTAGTCAAATGCAAGAGGTTTTCCTCCACCCACATGACAAGCAGGCTAAAAGTTTATTTAGTACTGTATTTGTGTACATGGTGATCAACCAGTAACTTTAGAAAGTGCACAAACATGAGCAAGAAGGCAATGGGTCTTTTTCTCTAGCTGTTGTTATTCCAGGCATGTCATCTTTGACTTTGGAAGTGACCAGCGGGGTCTGTGGATGGATGGGTTGTCAAAACCAGCGAAATGGCAACTGATGATGGATGGAACATTGCAATGCAATTTTGCACACACTTAAAATGGGCAGGGCCTGTGTTATGATGCTCTGCCTACCATCTTGCCAATTCTGGCTCCTCCCCTTGGTGGATGCCACTGGAGGTAACAATATGCCTTCAGGAATACTGTATTAGCCAACAGCAACCCAAACTTCCAGAATCTATCCTGTCCCCTTTAAAACTGTCTAAATTTGTGACAATCGATGTCAGCAAATTCCACAGTTCAACTCTACATTGTGTAAACAAATAATTTCTTTTATTGGTTTGGAATCTCTCCATATTCAGGGGTCAGTCACTGATCCTGAATTCTAACATTGTGAGATGTTAGTCATCTTTTCCACTATTGTTAATGTTTACCTGGGTGAAATGTCTACTGAACTGTGTGGGTCTTATTCTTCCATAAATATCTATAGAATTGTAGTAAAATAGCTTATGCTTTTTATTTGAGAGTTAGATCTGCTAAATTTAACAGGCTTTGTTCCCAAGGGAACATACAGGAAGGAATCCCTAGACTGCACTTGTCAAAACTGTATTTCTGCTTATATTCAAATATTGTTGCTTGGGGTGGGAGGGATGGGAAATAAATGTCTTTATGTTAGATTATAGGACTGAGTCACTAGTTTCATGACACAGGTAAGAGACATGAGGTCCAATGAGCAGAGAAAATAAAAGGAGATTTAACTCCTGTGCAATTTGGCTCCAACTCAATACTCCAAACAATAAATAATGGGATTAAGGTCTGAAATTCTATGCCCAGCTATTTTCTCCTGTAGCAATTGCCTTGAGGAATAAACTTACATTGTCTGCATTTTAAAGAGCTACGATTGTCCTATCCCCCCCCCCCGCCCCCCGCAGCCTTTCCATCGTTCACTATGCCCTTACTGAAAATGACTAAGGTCTAATGAGGAATTTAATTGAGGCTGCCTCTTTTTAATTATCAAATTTTAAACAGAAAGCCATTCTTAACTCTGATGGGCAGGGAATTTATTTATTTATTTATAAATCAAATTGATAGGCTGCCCAACTCATAGTGACTCTGCATGACATACAAGAGAAAAACAAGCCCATACAATACAAGCAAAAGAAGGAGATAAATTGTAGGGGGGTGGGTGGGAAACAATACTGAACACATTAATAAAATTCCCACAGCATCACACATTTCCTAATCTACCACCTGGGGGAAAAGCTAGGTCTTTGAACAGCAAAGTCTGCACTACTTGAACATTTGGAGGGATACCTTTCCAGAGTGGAGATGCTCTGAAAAAAAGAAAAATTCTTCACACACACACACACATACACACACACACACAGAGAGAGAGAGAGAGAGAGAGAGAGAGAGACAGTCTTATTTTGGAAATTCAAAGGTGTTTTGCTTCTAGTAGGTTTTCCCCCCTGTTTTTAAGAATCAAAGAAAGCATGGAGCTAAATTATACCTTATGTGGCAGTCAGACAAGTCTGCTATGGGTCTGTGCTACAATGAAGAATTTGGCAGAAGAAGGGGAGGTCATATAACCACAAACCTTCTGGGACATGTAGAGGACTCCCTCTCCCTGAGGGTATCTGCCCATCCCACCAGATCAGACAGAGTAGGCACGGTCCAGGTCCCTCTCCTTAAATGTTGCCACCTCGAGGGGCTTGGAAACATGCCTTTTAATTGGCAGCCCCTGCCCTATGGAACACCCTTCTCCTTGAGATCTGGCAGCCCCTTACCCTTTCAACCTTCCAGAAGGTAATACCCAGTAATGCAAAGTAGCAAATTATTAATGCCTTATTCCCTGGGCAGTCAAGAAAATGCATCCATTCACTGGACAGGAGAAAATGGAAGCAAACCTATAACCTTCTTCTATCCATGCTCCGTGTAGTCAGGAGGGATGCTGAACATAAGGAGGACTCTCCACACAGTCCACAACCAAATAAAGCAGGCACTTGGATCAGGCTGCCAATTAGAGTGAAGGACACTTATTGGGAGTAACTGCCACTGAATAATATAGGATTTCCTTGTGAGTAGTCAGTGACAGAACTTCACTGTTCATGACATATGAAGAACAGATTTAGTTTCCAAGAGACTGGTGGTGCTTATAGGGATTACTGGCATTAGTTAACAACTCATGCAATTTTGAAATTAACTGGGATTGCAAGTGAACTAAAACTAGGTCAGAGGTGCCCCAGAGGAGTTGTCCATGTTTGGTAATTCTGGGTCCATTAACTGGCTAAAGACAGACTGAAACAGAACTCAGAGGTGAACTTCGCAGGAGATCTATGCAGGGGAACACAGTACGACCTCATGATCAATATACCCCCAAGTACATCGTTGGTCTTCACCAGATTCCCTGCCCCACCCAATTAAATCTTTCATTTAAGAATTATTTTGATTAAAATTATATAAATAGGGAGCTAGCAGGTTGCAGAGATGTGCCCATACAATACACCAGACCCTAAACCCTAACTCAACAGAGTAGCTGTGTTCACATAACATGCTTTGCCCAAATAGACAATCCATGCTGTGAGTTAATGGGATACTCTGTTTACACAACATGCCAAAACAATGGCTGGGTTCTCCACAACATGGTTGATCACAAGCTACCTAAACCCATTTTAGTTTATTTTATTGTGTTGTGCAATTTTAGCCATTTATTTGAAGGAATTTATTTGGGAACCACAAGGTCTTACCTTGATGGTAGAGAACACCTTGGAGGGCTATGCTATATTTGTTAGTTATAATAGTGCTCTGGAATCTAATACATTAAGGTTTAGCATTAACCTTTATTGGAAAATTTAAATGCTTGAGTGAGTTATGAGTAAAAAAAAAAGCCAACTTAACACATAGAACACATTCTCATGGAGGTGGGAAATAATATATTGGCAGTTCTATTTCAGATCACTGCTGGGCTTTTTTAAAATCATTCTCAATCAATCTGGTTGGAAAACAAATGCCTTTGATTTTATCCCCCCAAAGTTGGGGAATATGGTGAAATGTTAATTAAGGTATAGGGATTCTTGTGATTATTCTGATTATTAGATGCCTGAGAAATGGTGAAAATATCCTGTTTTCACTGTATATTACTCTCTTCAACAGTCTATAGTCTCCTTGGCTTCCCATGCTTCAATTAAATTCCTAAGGAAGACCTAGGAAGGACCATCTGACAGGACCCAGGAGATGGGCCTTTTCTGCCATGGCATCTGCCCTTTGGGACATCATTTTCCACTAAGGTGAGATTAGCCTGACCCTACTGGCATTTAGGAAGTCCCTGAAAACATGTTTTTTTCAGCAGGCTTGGGGATCTCAGAGAAATGGGGAGCCTGCGAGTTGGTTCTACTATGTGTAGGATGTTGGTGTATTCTCCCATGGTTTTATTTATATTTGTGTTTAACTGTTTTTAAACTGTTGCTTTAATTGTTTGTTTATTGTACGCAGCCCAGAGTCACGTTTGTGAGATGGGCGGCTATATAAATTGGAAGGAAGGAAGGAAGGAAGGAAGGAAGGAAGGGAGGGAGGGAGGGAGGGAGGGAGGGGCAAGCAAGCAAGCTTGCTTGCTTTCCTGGCAACTAATGAGGACTGAACACCAATTTTCTGGCTAGCAACAAGGGGAGAGGATGAGGGCCTAACAATCAAGATTTCCTGACTTTCTATGTTTATAACTCCAAAGCACCATGATAAAGAATTCTAAAATAAGGAAGAAAATCAGAATCCTTTTCTGCAGGGGAATAAAGCAGAAAAATAAATCAGAAAATAGGGAAACAGATTTCATCATTGTACTATTTCAAACTGCAGGTAATCATTCCTACAATGAGACATTCCTCTACTGAGAAGAACAACAACAACAAAACAAGATTGGTCTGCATCATAAAACGAGGTGTCCTAGCCTGGTCTCTCTTGAGAAGATTCATAAATGTCAAGCCTATCAATCTTTTCCATGATCACAGTGATGGGCATTTTACTAGTTAATAATATACAGTATAAGAGGAAATACAGAAGTGCATGTTCCAATAGTTCTGTTCCACCTGGCAGCAGTTCAGTGTTGGAGTGTTTTATGATACACATTTTAGGCTATAAATAGGAAAGTTAGAGTGAACAGGAAAGGAAGCACAAGACATGACCCATATTGCCCGAATACAATTTCCCCTGGCTTTAACTGTGTAATGTTTCACTGTGGTCTGGAAAAGGTTTCTAAAAGGATAAAAAGAGTGGACTGCAAAGATATTCTTGTCCCATCCAAACCTGAGACTTCAGACTCAATCAGGAAGTTTTCAATCAGAACATTCTAGCCTGAGTTTTAAAACATCTAATATGCAGTAGCACTCCTAATGTTGTGCATGAAAGGGTGCCGAAGTGAGAAATCCAGGTGCCTTCCACAAGTTGGGCAAGCTTGTCTAACCATTCATGGGCCTTGCTTTGAGGCTGATTTGGGGTAAATCAGCCTGGATGCAATTTGAACTCAGAAGTCAATTTAAAAAGCTGGATCGATCCAATTTCAACTTTCAAATTGTTTGGAAAATTGATTTGATTCAAACTTTCAAATCTAATTTTCAAAAAAGAGTATGTTGGGCATGTTCAAATGTACACTGAACCTCCACATCAGGTCTGAATCTTTCTGAAACAATTCAGAGGCATCCAGTTCAATTTGATACAGTGAATCAATTAGGTTATTTTATTTAAAACTGCAGTTTGGAGGAGTAATTATATTTCCTTTGAATCAAATGTCTGAATGGAATATTCACACAACCCTATATCAGAAAAATACAGAATGCTAACAAACACATGGCAGATGAGAAAGGCACGCTGACACGGTTATTTTTTCTCCAGGCATTTGACTTGCACCAAAATTCTTCTTCCATTATATTGCATTACATAGTTTTTATGACTGACTGCAACTTGATGAAAACCCAAATGTACAGGTAGTCCTCAACTTAGTCACACCCAATTTTAAGACCTTTTTTGCTGTGGTTGTTAAGCAAACCACCATGGTCATTAAGTGAATCCAGCTTCCCCCATTGACTTTGCTTGTCGGAAGCCAGCTTGGAAGGTTGCAAATGGCAATCATATGACTCCGGGATGCTGTAAGAGTCGTAAATAGATGCCGGTTGCCAAGCGCCTGGATTTTGATGACATGACCACAGGGATGCTGAGATGGTCGTAAGTGTGAGGACTGGTTGTAATTCACTTTTTTAGCACCGTCATAACTTCGAATGGTCACTAAACGAATGGTCATAAGCCAAGAACTACCTATGACTTTGGGGACCTAAGAGTAGTAAGAAACAGATACACAGCACACTATAAAAACTTCTAAATGAGATCATGATTCAACCAAATTTTTCTAGGAAGTCCATAAGCAAAGTGTGAAGTCAATTCTTCACCTTTAGACCTTGTCCTTTTAACTGCCAACTGCTTAAATTTAGTGCTATACAATCTGTGCCATCGCACACTCAGATCGAGAACAGCTGGCAGATCCGTTGCAGCGCAGTGATACTCCGAAGAACTGCAGTGGTTGCTTAACGTCTTTTCTTTTCAGACTTTTCCCAAAATGGGTGTCCTGTGGTGTAGCAAAGCTTCAGACATTTACCCTTGCTATCTTAATTTCTTACAGTGATATGTTGTCGGAGTTTTGTGGGGAGAAAATAAAAAAGGGAAAAAGAAGAAAGGAGATTTCTCTATAAAGTTCTTAATCCTTCCTGGGGGAGGACAGTGTTAAAAAATCATGATGATGACAAGGAAGCAAATGTCTGAGATTTGAAATGGCAGCAGACTACAATGGAAGAGTGTCAGTCTTTGCTATTGAATGCCTGCCATAGAAAGGCAGGCACAGATGAAACAGATGGAGAATAAGTCAGAAAGTGAGTATAATGTAGCAACTGCTCCTTCTGCTTCATGCCATCCAGTAAGAAGGGGGAGGGGAAAAACAGGAGGAAGGGCTTAAAAAGAAAGAAAATAAATCCATCTTTTCCCTTTTCAAGGAGAATACAGGAAGGAAAAAACAAGGGGCATCTTTCCTTTCCTTTCCTTTCCTTTCCTTTCCTTTCCTTTCCTTTCCTTTCCTTTCCTTTCCTTTCCTTTCCTTTCCTTTCCTTTCCTTTCCTTTCCTTTCCTTTCCTTTCCTTTCCTTTCCTTTCCACCAGAGGCCTGGGAGTTTGAGGGTTCTGTGCAGTATCTAAGCTGTTCCTAGCACTGCACTCTTCTGAACAGAGAGCTCTGATGTTGCTCCTGGGATCTTTTGGAGCTACTCTCCCAGCTTAGGAGTCACAGCCCCGAGTGCTCCTACCACCACTGGGACCACTTTGGCCTTCACTTTCAACATCCACTCTAGTTCCTCCTTCAGGCCCTGGTACTTCTCCAGCTTCTCATACTCCTTCCTGATGTTGCTGTCACTTGGCACCGCTACATCTATCACCACCGCCATCTTCTCTTCCTTGTCTACTACCACAATGTCTGGTTGATTGGCCAGTACCTGCCTGTCTGTCTGGATCTGGAAGTCCCACAGGATCTTAGCCCTGTCGTTCTCCACGACCTTCTGTGGAATCTCCCATCTGGACTTTGGAGGCTCTAGCCCATACGCTTAGCAGATGTTCCTGTACACAATGCCAGCTACTTGGTTGTGCCGTTCAGTGTATGCTGATACTGCCTGCATCTTACACCCTGCCACTATGTGTTGGACTGTCTCTGAGGCCTCTTTGCACAGTCTGCACCTTGAGTCCTGTCTAGTGTGGTAGACCCCTGCTTCTATGGATCGGGTGCTTAGTGCCTGTTCTTGTGCTGCTATGATCAGTGACTCAGTGCTGTCTTTTAGTCCAGCCCTTTCCAGCCACTGGTAGGATTTTCCAATGTCAGCCACCTCAGCTATCTGTTGATGGTACATCCCATGAAGGGTCTTGCCTTGCCATGGCACTTCCTCTGCTAGATCTTTCTTCCATGTCTGCTGCTGCTTCAGGCATTCTCTCAGAAACTCATCTTTAGGTGCCATCTTACTGATGTACTCCTGGATGCTCTGGGTCTCATCCAGAACAGTGGCTTTGATATTCACCAGACCCCGCCCACCCTCTTTCTGGCTGGTGTACAGTCCCTGGGTGTTGGACTTGGGGTGGAAGCCTCCGTACATTGTGAGGAGCTTCCGGGTCTTCACATCAGCAGCCTCCATCAGCAGCCTCCAGCACCCAGCTGCTTCCATGTTATTTAGTTGGTGATGAACATTCCTCTGAGTGTGACATTCGCTTAACAGACCTAACCTTGTTTAGTTGCTAGAGTTTTTGGTGCTACTACTGGTACCCTAGCTGCAGCAGCCATTTGCTACATGAAGCAATTGTATGTGTACAAATTTATATTTTAGAGTCCCTCAGCACACAGCAACATCTGGCTGATCTTGTCTGGACTTGGAAGTTAACAAAGGTCAAACCTAGTTAGTTCTTGGATAGGAGCCCAGGGCTTTAGGTTAGTAAAGAGAGCCACAGAGATGACCTTGGAGAAACTATGAAGAAACAGTTACAAAAACAAAAGAATTCATTAAGCCTTGGAAACAGAAAGTGTTTGAAACAAGCTCAGTCTGCCTCTGCCCTAATTCACTGGGGCATAAGAGGGAGGGAAGGGAAAACTCAGTCAGGCTTTCCAGATTCTGTTAAGAAGTTTACTTTAGAGTTCAAGTTGAGCTTGTGGAGTGTACCGATGGCTTGGCCAGCTGACTGGGAGGTCCAAAAACTTCCCAGAAGACAGTGGGAAACAACTTCTATGTTGTTGCCAAGAAAACTGCACAGATGTGTCAATGAAATCATGAAGGTGTGCACTCAACTCAAAAGATACTTTTACTTTCTTATATTTTAAGGACTCATCCTGTTTTCATTAGGGTGAAAGAAGAATGAGCAAACGATGCACCACACTTTTTAAAAGTGTGGAAGATTCTTGGAGCTCTGAATCACATCGGAAAAACAATAGGTACTGGAGAAGCACACTACCCAAAGCGCATCAGTCTGTCACCGAGTCTGGAGTTTTCTCCTGAATTATTCAGTATTGATTCAAAGAGAGAGAGAGAGAGAGGGAGGGAGGGAGGGAGGGAGGGAGGGAGAAGATTTAGTCCTTTTCAAACTTCCATTGTAGCAAACACAACTGTAAAGCATACATTAAATATCCATGTTTTCTACCAAAAGCTAACTGCATATTGGTTCTGATGCCATTCACTACACCACCCAATTATGTGTCTGATACATTTACCCTATGTTCTGTAATACTGGCAAATGAGAAACTGCGGTAACATGCCTACAAATTTTATTGCCATGTGCAAGTCACCTAACATCTTTCCTTTATTTCACTGGAGTCTTTGTGAATTCTGCTTTTGTCACCAATGGAAAGAACAGTGACATTTGATGCACTGCCGACAACTTCCCACATCTGCTACCGAGTTGTAAATGCATGCCAAGGAGGCTCCAAATATAGACCAGTTCTACATCAAAGGAGAGAAAGAGAGAAAGAAGAACTCTCTACCCCATGAGAAGTGCAGGAGAAAGCAATTGAGTATACTACAAGACATATCATTCTACAGAAGAATTAGGCTGCTGCTTCTGTCACAAAACATTCTTAAATTAAAAAAAAGAGAGAAGGTAATCTTAGCTTCTGCTTTCTATACCTTATGTACAGAAAACAACCTGAAACGTGGGTTCTAAAGATAAATGAAAAGGGAACTTCTGCTTGAAATGGCAATGCCATTGTTTTGAAAAAGCTATTTGGATCCTGCAGTAGCGCTTATGTAAAGATTGATAAATTCAGTGGGATTATATCCAAAGCATGCAGAGGGCAGCATGCTTGCCATGAAATCCTATAGCATGCAGTTCAAAAGTAAGCTTTTAAGTCCTTTTGAGTTCACAGTTATGAAGGTGATTCCCAACTAAATGGGCATAAAATTTATGGAAGTTTTTTTTTAATCTACTGCAGTGCCTGGTGGAAGGGCACTCTGTACAGGCTTCACAATGGGATAAATGGTAGTATTAAAAAGTCAACTAGTGTTTGTCTTCCTCAGACAAAAATCCACTAAAAAAGGTCTAAAAGCGGTACTTTGCTGAAAGTTGTATGTAAACAGTTGCATTCAAAAGGAGAGCTTACCTAAGGAGAAATTGCATTGAGAAATCCTGCATCTTGGAAATTTATGTGTCAAAGAACAAAAGCTGAGTGATTTGCATTAAAAAGAGAAATTCTCCAAGGTTTTAGGCTCTTTCTCAATGTTGCAAACAGCAGACTAAAAACAAAACAAACAAAAAGTCACCCTGGAGATTCTGGGAATTTAAGGTTCATAACTGTGGTTGATTACTTTGTTGTTGTTCAGTCGTTTAGTCGTGTCCGACTCTTCGTGACCTCATGGACCATAGCACGCCAGGCCTTCCTGTCCTCCACTGTCTCCCGGAGTTCACTCAAATTCATGTGGTTGATTATGCAAGAACTCAAATCCAAACCTTTAAGAGCTAAGCATTGCAAGTCCACTTCCTGAATGGTTGTCTCGTCTCCCACATTTGAATATTTTTCTTTTTCATAAGTTCCCTCCATCCTCATCCTTTATTTGATGGTGTTTACTAATTTGAAGGCATTTGGGTTAAAAACAACCTGATCAAAATTCTCACCCATCCCTGTTCCTGTGTGTGGGTGATACATTTGAAGAGAAGGTGGATCTCTATTTGTGGTATTGGCTCTCATCATTGCACAACCCTCACAAGTTCAAGCACACTGTTGCCTCTGCAGATCAGAGAATTAAAAGCTCTGATATGCTCCACCAAGACTGCCTATTTACATGTGCAAAACAAACAAACAAAAGAGAGCCACATGACTGCTTTAGATGCTCTGCCAGCTACACATTTGGGGGGGTGGGGGGTGTTACAGCCCTTGGCCTACTTTCAATAACTATGTGCAAGAAAACAGTTTAGACTTCTGGCAGGAGCAATCTGTCCATGTCTGCAGTGTAGGCAGGGAAATGGAGACATAGAACGAAGAGGTGTCAGAAACAGGAATCTAAAGTACCTGAAGGGGAGAAAAAGGTTGTCCTGGCTTATTTTTAGCTTTGGCTCCACATACTGCTTGCTTAAGCTCTACCTAACACTGCCATGCAATCATACTTGTCTGCGGGGGTCAACGAGGGGAAGGGGTAAGTGATCAAACATGTGTCACAGCATCCTGATGCAAACTCCTCCACCTATGTACATTGTGCAAGGTTGCAACCCATGGGCAAAAGGGCAGAGCTTGTGTCATGATGCCACATCTCAAGCTTGACCGTTTTTGGTGCCTTCATGGTTAGCAACCGACTAATGCTTGCAGTCCCAAACAAATGAGTTCCCTGATACAACAACAAAAACTCTGCTATACAAATAAAGAGTTTGCAGGCAGATACATTAAAAATTAGAACAAGCAAACAAACAAACATGGTTCTTGCTGGAGACCATCGGCAAGATGGTGCCTCAGTAATGTGGAAAGGGAAAGGGCTGCTTATCAGTGTTCATGCATTCAGTATTGTCTGAAAAAGTATGTGTACGTTTCACGAATAGAAAAGCTTTCCTCTCCTACAAATACTTATTCTACATGAATGCCTGTATTCAAGGTAAAGTCAGGGAAGGGAGGCAGGGTATATAAGGAGTATTGCCAAAGTCACTACAGGTAGTCCTCATTTAACAACCCTTAGTTCAGTGACCATTCGAAGTTACAATGGTGCTGAATGAGTGGTACTTACGACCGATCCTCAAAGTTCTGGCCATCCCAGCACCCCTATGGTCACATGATTGCAATCTGGGTGCTTGGCAGCTGGCTTGCACTTACAATGGTTGCAGTGTCCTGCAGTCATGTGATTGCCATTTGTGACCTTTCCTGCCAGCTGCCCACAAGCAAAGCCAATGGGGAAGCTTGCAAGGAACATCGCAAATTACTCCAGTAAGTCACTCGCACCCTTCCCTGCCTGACAACGGCCACCCCTGGCCCCACAATGCTTGTCCCATGCCTCACTGGCCACTCACACACCCTCTTCTGCCCAGCAGCAGCCACCCCCAGTGAGGCCACACTCATACCACACCTTGCGGGCCCATCTGTGTAACCTCCCCTTCCTCATGCCACACCTTACCTGCCTGGTAGCCTGTTTGCAAGCCATCTGGGGAATGCCAGGATTGTTGTTACTAAGCAATGTGGTCATCTGATGTCATGCTTTATGGCTGCATCGCTTAGCGACAGAAATTCTGGTCCTAATTACCTAATTAACACTGTGTTAAGAGATAAATATCTATCAGATGTAACCCAATGGCAATATTTACAGCTACATTTGTTAACAACATTGTTTGTTGTTAACCAGCTTCTGAGACACTAGAACAACTTGTTAAATCCTTTAAAACTAAAAAAAAACTACTATTAGTTTTTGTAGATATTTGCTATCAATAAACCAATTTGATGTGGAGATGCTAAGAAAAGAGTGGAATAAAGAATTAAAGGTTCCCATATTGCCTAGACAATTGGAGAGCATCTTAACTTCTATAGCAAGAGTGTCAATGGACCTCAAACTGCAACTTATACAACAAAAAATAATATTTAGAATTTATTGGACTCCACTTCGTTTGTATAAAAAAAGGGCTGATTAAGACAGCATACTGTTGGAGATGTAATAAGGACAATGCTTCTTAAACACATGTTTTATAATGTCCTATACTTACTAAGTTTGGGGAGAAAGTAGTGGACTATATAAATATGACTGTGCGACAAAAGCTAAATTTTTCAGAGGATAATATTCTCTTGAATTACATACTTATTACATGGAATTTGACAACTGAACAATGTAAATGGATTCTCTATGCCCTTAGTGATATTACAGCATTGGAAAGATAAATGTATGGGCCCATTTACTCAATGGATTGAAAACCTGATTACACTTGCCACCTATGAGCAGATTATAATGAAACCATTTATACAAAATACAGTAGGTTAAAAAAGAATGATAGTTATATAAGTATATTAGAAATAAATATATACACATTTGAATAATACTTACTTTGATAAGTACTGTATATATAGAAATGTAACTGTTAACTGCTATAATGATATACTATACTTTGGTTCTTTTTTCTTTTTATTGCACTTTTTTAAAGCACTTTTTATATGTAGTTTTTTTTCTTGAGAATGTATTTGTATCGTAATTTTCTTTGTGTTTTGTTCTTGTTCTTTTTCTGTTACTATTTAATTTAAATAGTATAAATACAATATGCATTTTCTAAAACTGTGGGAGACACATACACATACACATACACATACACATACACATACACATACACATACACATACACATACACATACACATACACATACACATACACATACACACATACACACATACACACACACATACACACATTGTTTGTCAAATATATTATGGCCGCCCATCTCATGAAAAAGTAATTCTGGGCAGCATACAACAAGATGGTGTAAAAGGTAATATGTAAAAGACAATTATTATTTTTAAAAAATTAAAAACACAAGGCTAAAAAAGAACAGCAGATGTTAATAACAATGTTATTATAATAACAGCAATAACAATAACAGCAGATGTTAATAACAATGAAGCCACCACAGTATCTCACATATATCTGATGGCCATGTTGGAAAGTCCAACAATATTAGAAAGCAATTTATAACAGAATGAAACAAATTTTAAAGGTGGATTTCTATTTTGAATCTCTTAATTTCTTATTAAATATTATTAAAACTAATCCTACAAAGTATAGAGAAGTGGCTTGGAACATGGTAACAGCTGCTAAGTTTCTTTATGTTTGCCATTGCAAATGACAAACAACCACTTCCATAGAAGAATGGCAAATTAAGTTATGGATTATGCATTAATGTCAAAATTAAATTCATATCTGAAAAAAAAATCTGATATAGTATTTAACGCTATGTGGAAACCATTTTTCGATTACTATCTTATCAATGGGTTTGTACCACATCTAACTTCATTTCATTTTCCTAATGTAATCTTGTCAAATTTTCCAGATTAGACAAAAATCTGCATCTTTTATCTTGGTTCACAATTTATAATTTGAGAAGTATTGACCACAGTTGTTAATTATTGTATAATAACCTAATATTAATATTGACCCTTTAGTACTGAATTAAACCTTCACAATGATACTATGTTTTAATATGCAGATTTAAACTATTGCTATTTTGAAATTTTATATCAGTTTTTATTATGCTTGTAAATCTCCTTTTTATCTTTTTTTGCTCCCCCCCTTTTTTTAAAAAAAAATATCTTGTCTTTTATTTGATTGTCTTTGCAAAACTGATACATTATAATTAACAAGAAAAAATCAAGATTTCTAATGGCGTGCTTGGAAGCACTACATCAAATTTCTTCTTTCCTTTTTATTTTGCATGCAAATACATTTAAGGAAGCAGTGTTTGAATGCTGCTTATGCATTGATTCCAATGTGTTCAACACTTGACATAACTTGTTTACAGCGATCCAGCATTACAAGATGTTAAATGTCTCCTGAAAGGTGCAGCTGAATGTCCCTAGAAGCTGATTAAGGACAACATCATTTTCTTGAGTGGGGGGCTGCTTTTCTTATAGTTGGCAGAATGTGTGAATGTGTCTCTATGTGCTTCTCACATATCTATTTGTGCATATAACCCGAAGCTTTCCTTTTATTTGTCACCCCCAGCAATTTGGAGTTTCATGAGTCATAGCAAAAAATGGACAGAAATGTTTTTAATGGGATCTAGAGTTAGATCTCTCCCCCTCTCCCCCTCTCTTCACATTTAATCTTAGGTTGCCCTCTTGCCATTTTTGTAATGTGTAAACTACCAGGTGGTAGCGGCATTTGCAATTCAGGGCAAGGAGGAAAATAAATAGGAAGATGCTGAAGCCTTAGTGGACTACAATTCACCCTTGAGAAACTGCATTTGGTAGTGTTCCAAATGAGAGAGGGTTACAGCATGGGGAAGGCCCCAAGTTCAATCTCTAAGATCTTCACATTGTTAGCAGATGGGCTCTGATGTGATTCAAATGCTTGATTTGATTCTGATTCTCAGTTCATTCTAATCTGGTGATTCAAAGCAATTCAGAAAAGCAGTCCAATCTGATTCAGGTCAATTCACTTTTCTTTTACTATTTCTTTAAATTAATTGGCCACACAACTCCAGTGGACTCTGGGCAGTGTACAAAACTAGAAAAAAACATGAAAACAGCTAAATATGTTAGTTGTTTGTATGCACATGCATAGATAAATGCATGGACAGATTTTGCATCATCAATGAAGAAAGAATATGCAGACAATGAGTACAAAAATTGTGAATTCAGGAACAGATCCAACATCCTCTTCCCTGGAATCATGTTTTATACTGTTCCATCTGTTCTACAGAGTTCAGAAACTATAAAGTGGTCTCAGCAAATTAAAAGAAAAGGAAAACAGCAAGACAGAGGAGCAAATGCTTTCTGAAATACTTCTGGAAAATGGATATGCCTGTTGGTTTTATCTTGCCTTTTTCTTCCCCCATGTATTTACTAATGCACTTGAATAATGATGGAAATTAAGGGAAGACAGAATGCTTTAATGATGCCATAATGCATGGCACTATGTGATTTAATGTGGTGGTGAAAGAAAACTCCCAGAGACTTCTCTCAATGCTTCTCTTGCCCCAGCTGTATTAGAGAAATTGGCACACATATGGTAGCTAAGGCAGCACATCATTCGAATAGCTCAGCAGTAAGTAGATGGAGTCAAGACATGGGCCGTGATCTATTTTAACTTACAATCTGCTTTTTTGTTTGTGTCTCTGATTGAAAAATAATCTTTCCTAGTTTAAATCCAGTTGGGAATATAGTGTACCTAAAAAACACAACAGAGTGTGTGTGCATGAATTAAAAAAAAAATCCTGTAATGCACTTCAATAAACTTGTGTGCCCTGATAGGAAACCCAATTTTGCTAGCTGCTGTAAAGATACAGAGGACCGATAACCAACGGATAAAAGGTTCCCCCCACACATTTGTGCAGTCGTGTCCGACTCTAGGGGCCGGTGCTCATCTCCGTTTGTTAGCCGAAGAGCCAGCGTTGTCCGAAGACGCTTCCACGGTCATGTGGCCACATGACGTGCGCGGAATGCTGTTTACCTACCCACCAAAGTGGTACCTATTCATCTACTTGCATTTGCATGCTTTCAAATTGCTAGGTTGGCAAGAGCTGGAGCTAGTGCGGGAGCTCACTCTGCACACAGGGCTAGGGATTCGAACCTCCGAACTTGCGATCTTACGATCGACAAGCCTGGCGTCTTACCTGCTGAGCCACCACGCCCCCTCAATCAACGGATAAAACCTGGCTAATATTTGAATTAATGTCGAAGATTCAATGAAGGCTAAAGTCTTATTACATATTTGGGATCTGAATAAGGAAATAATTATTTCCAAATAAGGCAGATTGTGTGTCTTCTAACTCTTGATTTTGCTTTCCTTGATAGGTGTGTTATTGCCAAACTGCATCAATTTGAATTAGTAATGCATAGCTTTGGGATAAATTAATTCACAGGGCCAGCTCAAGATATTTTGCTGTCTGAAACAGATATGTAAATGACAATCCCACCCACCCAAATCAAGAAACATAATACCCAGAGCCATACAACTTTTTCCTGTACATGACACCAAAAATCCCTGAAGCATTCTCTCTATCTCCAGCAGTCACAATACAGCAACAAAATGGTTCACAGTTTCCTGTCCTTTCATGATATCCAAAATCTGCTGCCTAAGACAGCTATGTCATTCTGCCTAATTGTAGGCCCAGCTTTGTTAAAATGCACAACTAAGAAATAGCTCGTGCACACAACTGCAATCCTAAATCTAAACAGGATCAGGATTCAAGATGACTCAGTGTGCTCTCATTTTCCAATCCATAGCTTTCCAAACTGTGTGTCGGGACACGTTAGTGTGTCGGCTGCAGTGTCTGGGTATGTCGCGGCGGCTGCTGCTGCCTCCGAGCACTGCCAGGATTCCACGCAGGTCCTAGTGCCTGCCTTGTGCCTTGCTGCCTCCAAACCTGCTGTGATTCTGCGCAGGTCCTAGTGCCTGCTTTGTGCCCTGCTGTAAGAGTGTGTCGCGAAATTATGCATGTCTAAAAGGTGTGTCACCAACATGAAAAGTTTGGAAAGCTCTGTTCCAATCTATTAAATCACAAGCTGTGAAAAGTTTTGTATGATGTCATTAAAGCATTATATCTCTTTTAATTTCCATCACAGTGTATTTGCATTGGTAAATTAAAAGGGGAGGAAGGTGAGATAAAACCAACACATAATTTTTCTATAATGATTTTATCTTAACTTTTATACACCAGCCTAGAAGGTCTGCTGAAGGACAGTAGGACTACATTGTTAGTAGTGTTCAGCTATGATTATGAATTGCTTTCAACACTAGTGTGTGATATTTTGGATTCAACTCGTTTTATTTTAACTATGAAGTTCATTTGGAAAGTTATTCCTTCTGTCTCTTTGACTCTCAGCAGAATTTGCTCTACAGGGTAAATTCCTCAGCACCACATTCAGGATTCAGAATATCAACCACCCCATAAAAGGAAATTTGCAGCACATTTGAATGTGGGGAATTGAGAGCCTGAGTTTCAGGATGTTGTGAGAACCTACTCATTGGTTTAGCAATATATGGGAACCAGCCATTTCATTTAGCCACAATATGATTTACATGCTTGGTCTTAGTATAATATTTGAACACAGCAATTAAGTTTTGCTATTTGGGGTTTCGGGTTGGGTATGTTGTGTAAACCTATCCCCTTGTGTGCTTTTCAAATGTCTGGAAGGAAAGATTGGTAGGCTACAAAACTAGCAGTTAAATAATAAACCTCAGTTCGCATCTTGAATGGTTCTGGTAATACTTAAGGGTTACCAGGACTCCTAGAACAGATTCCTAAAATACTGCAAAACAGCAATCTTGATATGGCTGTATACAGATACCATATCAAGTTTCATATCCGTCCCTTTCTGTTTAATGTCTTAGCAAAATGAGTAAGTGCATTTGTATGTCAGTTTTTTAAAAAAATCATCTTGATGCAAAAATATGTATTACAGTTAACAAAGTTTCACTGAAAGTGGTAAAAAGGCATTATTGATCTAACGGCTGCTTCAGGCTCCTTTACTGTGACAGCAATTTCACTTTTCCAAATGGGGACAAATGAAATCACACTATACTTTATAGTTCTACAAAGTGCTTGCCCTTCTTAATTTTAAACAGACACTTACTATTGCAAATTGCTGGTAAGAACTACCACTTCTTTCACAGAAGTGTGGGTGAAAGTGCAACATTAACCTAAGCAGATAGGAAAGCAGTCTCCGTGACTACTATAAATTGGATGAAAGGGTTAGGTTGGGGTGGAAGTTTTGCAGTCTTCCTGGAATGCAGTCCTTGGATCAAATCCTGTTTGATAGCCTAATGATTGGAACCAGTTGAGAATCCTCTGTAGGTTCCATCCTGTCAGAAGAATGGTAATGGTTAATCAGGCACTGTTTAGCTCCCTTATCCTATACAATTTCAGATTTTCTCTTAGACTTTAGTTCTAGTTTATTTAGGAGCAAGTTTCACTATACTCAATATTTGCTCTTGAGTAAACAAGCAAATATTATATTCATCAAAACTCCTGTTTTTCAATTATCATCATCATGTTCAATTTTCATCATCATGGAGAGCCAATTTGGTCTAGTAGTTAAGGCAACCGGCTAGAAACCAGGAGGCTGTTAGGCATGAAAGCCGGCTGGGTGACTTTGGGCCAGTCCCTGTCTCTCAGCCCTAGAAGGGAGCCAGTGGCAAACCAGGAGACTGAGTTCTAGTCCCGCCTTAGGCATGAAAACCGGCTGGGTGACCTTGGGCCAGTCACTCTCTCTCAGCCCAACTCACCTCATAGAGTTGTAGTTGTGGGGAAAATAGGAGGAGGAAGGCGTATTTGGTATGTTTGCTGCCTTGAGTTATTTATAAAAATAATAAAGGCGGGATAGAAAATAAAATAAATAAATAAAATAAATGTTCATCTTCTCAATATATTTTTCTACTTCTTTTGGATTGACTTCCTGCAGTACACAATGCTTTACAAATTGTGGGTAGTGACTTCAATTCATGAGCATCGAGAGAGAGAACTAGACTTGAGATAGGCACCACAGGATAGTATAAATATGCAACAAAGTTTGTTATTTTAAGCAACAGCAGAATAATGCCAAGAATAAAGAGAGAATCAAAGCCTCTTTTGCAGCTTCATTCATGATGCTATTACAACCTTTTAATTTTTTTTTCTTTGCTACTCTGAAATGTATTTATTTGCTTGTAAAGAAAGAGAGTGTGTGAGAGAGAAACACAGAAAGACAGGGAGAAGAGAGACGCATCCTGCTGTTATTTAAGATCCCCCCCGCAAAAAAAATGGGCTTCTCTTACTCATTTTCTTTTCTCCTTTACGTCTTCTTGCATCTTCATCTTTGGCCTCTTCTTCACATCTTTAGCTCAAAACCTGTCAGCTAATCAAATCTGCCTTTGAACTAATTCTCTTCTGTGTTTGTTTCAGTAGTCTACCTTGATTTTGGTCCCAATCATTTTTTTACTGAGATTTGATCTTCACTATCAGCCTTGAAGTCAAATCAAAGAGATGCATCTCTTCCCCTCCAAACATTCATACAGCCAACTTGAAAACATTTTCATGCATCCTGGAGAAAACCAGTCCTGCCTTCATCCATCCTGTCATCTGCACTCCCCTCCCCCCCACCCCCCCACACATACACACCCACACACAGGTCATTTAACCTTCCAGCAAGGTAGGATCAACACAGTGTATTTTTTATTGTGCATCTGCTCAGCTACATATTACACAAAGCAAACCAAGGATGTGCAGAAGTACAAAGATGAACCATTCAGTGCCAAACTATCCATATCAACAAAACCCAAAGCATGCATACTCATACCATTTCCTGTGACTCTAATATTCTAACCACATAAAATTAATAACGATTATTTTACAAAATCAGAGCTAATTACACAATTGTCCTTCATAGCTCTTTCTAATGACAGAAAGCTAATTAGGGGTCAGCTCCTTTTCTAATTGAGTTGTAGCATGTCAAAACATTCACAGGACATAGAATTATTAGGCCAGTTTGATGGGGAAGAAATGAATATGTGTTATCAGTCTCATTGAAGAAATACAAATATTGACTTACCCGTCCAACTAATATAGGTTCAGGTCCAGAAAACTCTTCTAGCACAAACATTTGATTCCATACCCAGCCCCTCTTTGAACGGTTCAACAGTCTTTGTTCTTCATTGAGATCATTTAGTCCTCTACTGGATCTACTGGGTAATACTTGAGAATGATTCATTGGAGCCATGTACATAGATGGGAATGCAGTAATCCATAATATTACTAATGGCGCCCATGTATCCATAAGCATTTCTGCTAGTCCTTCCGGCATTGTTCCACACACTAAGCAAATCACCACTGAAAATGACACAATTATTTTGCTTCCTTCCAGATTGTAGTCATCCGATTCATCATGCAGCAAAGATTTACTTACAGTTCCATCATGTGTCTAAACCACTATAAACATAAATAGAGATTGCTTAGATGGTAGAAACACCCTCCATTGGAATTTATTGTCTTCAAAGATGCCTAAAAATTAAGAGAGAAATAATTCAAATTAGCAATACAGTATGAATGAATGAATGAATGAATGAATGAATGAATGAATGAATGAATGAATGAATTTATTACAGTCATAGACCAGTACAATAGCAATACAGTAAAATGACTGGGAATGTGTGACTTTTGGTTTTTCAAATCTGTAGATTCTAAGATTGTGCATTCTATTTTAACAATCCAGTTTTAACAATTTATTTCCAGGTGTTTTGGGAAATGAATATTTGTATCTTTGAAGTGAAATGAAAGCCATTCCTAATTTCTTTGGGTAGAAATTCTTCACTTCCTTACCACCCTTACCATCCAATATGCACTACCAATTTTATTTTACCTTTTTAAAGTTTCTAATGCTGAATTCATGTATCTATGTAATGGCATTTGCACAATTCACAAAAACAATTTATTCAGTAGTGTTGAACATAAGTTTCAGATTATGATAACGATGTTAATAATGATCATCATTTGAAAAATGAATTCTTGTTTAATGGAGCTCACTGCAAAAGTTGCTGATCCTTGTAAAAGATGACTCCCCCCTCCCCCCCTCTCTCTCTATATATATATATATTTAAAAATGCAGTTTTCCCCTCATTTGATATAATAATAACAGTAATAATATAAATAAAAAAACGAGCTTCTTAAAAGAAATTATTCTGGGGAAAAAACTGGTGGTGACATGATCAATAAGGCCTTGTCTTATTGAATTGAGACTATGGAAAAATACTGAGCAGGACTTTGCTCAGACTGGCAATATGGAGAAATGAATACATGGAGCAGGCTCTTAATTATATTTCAGTGTGGCAAAGAAAGTCCTTTCTGTCTTATTTCTATGTGGAGATAGAAACTATCCTGCAGTTATGTCTTTTCCTACCATATGCTATTATTTTAATAAAATAGTTCCCCTATCAGGGAGAACACAGAACATAGTGGATGATTCTGCAGTAGATTTTTAAGGTTTTCTAAAAATTAAAGCTTGAAAATAAATGACATTCCTGATGGGGAGGGAAAAAAATCTCTGCCATGAGTGGCACTGTGTTTCCTGTCCTGTCCTGTCCTGTCCTGTCCTGTCCTGTTGTTTTTCTATCCTTATGTTATGTGAGTACTAACTGGTTTCTTTCAGCGAGACCTTTGCTCAGCTCTGCTGGCCAGTTTTCTAACTCACATGTACATATGTATGCATTCCAGATTATAGGCCATTATGATTATTATTCACGATGAATTATGGCTCAAGGTAACTCATAACAGAAAATTGATTCCACTCCATAAGCCACCATTTGGTGTCTGGGTGAGGCTCATAGACCTCCATGTCCTAATAATTTTAAATATAAATGCTGGAAGTCAGAAAATTTTGCTACCCCTGAAGGTCAATAACCTTCAATTAAATTAAGACTGTGTCAAACCCTGTCCTCCAATTCCAGAATCTTCATTTATTAAAAAGTGGACTCTTTTTCCATCTTATTCTCAGAAAGTTTCAGAATCTCTTTAAAATCTTTTATTTATCTAACCTGTCCTTCCCTTCCCTTCCCTTCCCTTCCCTTCCCTTCCCTTCCCTTCCCTTCCCTTCCCTTTCCCTTTCCCTTTCCCTTTCCTCTTCCTTCCTTCCTTTCCACCTTACCTTACCTTACCTTACCTTACCTTACCTTACCTTACCTTACCTTACCTTACCTTACCTTACCTTACCTTACCTTATCTATCTATCTATCTATCTATCTAATCATTAATCATAAGTATCCTTAAACCAAATCTAATGGTAAAATGCACAACAAAACTGCTTTTGCAATGCCAGCAAGGTTGGGACCACCCATATCTCTAGGGGAGGGGGCTGCATAAAGTGAGAAGGCTTATCAGTGTCTTTTCCCTCTGTTACATCTCTTTACATCCTTTTCTCATCTTCTGAGCTGCCCTTCTTCCAGTCTGAAAATTACTATTAAGAAATTTCTCTGTGATCTTTTTACTTGGGGTTTAATTGCAGAGTAAAGACAGATGGAAAGGTGATTTTGCAAAGAAGAGAGAGAGCACTTCCAACACGATCAGTCCCTTTGCAACTGAGCGAAGGGCATGGCTATACACATCCCACTATGGAAATATGATCAAAAGCTTCTCCTTTGTTCTCCTTTGACTCCCCCCCCCCATCAAATTAAGAATGATAAAAAGCTGACACGGAAAATATATTTTTAACACTGCACAGCAACTCTGGGTATTTCTGGGCACCTGACAAAGTATAAAAAGTCTCAGCACAAAGCTTGCTAGAAAACTGAAAATGCTGTGACTTAAATATAGCTGCGACATTCAGGAGTGCAAGTGTTCCCGTTTTTGTTAGCATGATGGAGAAAATGAAAGGGAATTAGCTGACCAGAACTGCTATTTTTGCAACATTATGTTCATTCAGGTGCTTTTAAATGCACACACACACATCCATATACACACAAACACATTTGACAGGAGATTTAGACTTCTTTCTCTCAACTCAGAAGTGTTCAATTAAGTTTCCATTGAGCCATCACTAATGCATCAAGATTCATTAGACACAATTGAATCCAGTCCTGGAATAACTCTGTAGGAAGAGCAAGTATTGCCAAGCTCACAAAAAGCAGCATCAACCACAACAGGGAGAAGCAGCAACATTCATGGTTTAAATGGATTTTACATTAAGTCTAACTTGATTCTTGAGTTATTTTAGGCAAGCGTGAACCATAAAATGTATCAGTAGAGGGTTATCATCACAACATGACAGTGTCTAGATGCTAGCTTGTTTTGATGCCAAGGAACCCATTTGGCAGAAATGCTCTTGTTCCATTTATTTTATAAACTCCGCTTTTCCTATATTTTGGACACACAACAAACAACAATAACCATCTGCAAGAGGGAGTGATTCTTCTGATAACAATGGTAAGGAGCTTCTGAAATGGGGTCCCTATGGACAGATGTATCAGGTGTTTATTTTTCTGGTAGCAAAAGCAAGGGTGCCTAGCATGTGGAAGACGGTCTGTTATTAGAAATTATTAGGAACCTGAAATTAATTCAGTAGGTGGCAGACTACTCTGCTGAGAGTTGTAAGCTACTAGAAACGTATCACACCAATAGATATAGAGTTGTGATATAAGAGCCCCTTTGGTAGAATAACATGAGAATAAAAGGAGTTTACAGAAGTATCCAATTGATAGACCTAGTATAATTGGAAAGGGGAACCAAGAGGAGTCATTGGCTGTCCTATCGCTCCCTAGACCACCATCCCAGATGATGTCCTACTCTAGTCTCAGTAGGATCATCTCCAAAACTCCAGAATAAAGTTGAGAGCTTGACCAGACAGATGTCAAGATTCAGAGCTATATTCATTGACAGCATGTTATCTATTCCATGCTCATGCATAAGACTGAAGTTCAGATTACATAGGTGATAGTGTAGAACCATTCTTATTTAGAAATGAAACCCATAAAACCAATGGGCTTCCATCCAAGTAACTATATATAGGTTTGTGCTATAAGACCAAATGAATCAGGTGGGAACTATGACACTATTTCTGGATTTGGTTCATTTATGTAGTTGTTCTCTTGAAATCAATGACATTTAGATCTACATACCATGCTTAGGGTATAAACACAAGGATGAAATATGACTAAGTGTACTTGCATATATCATCTACAGTAATTGATTTTCCAGGTTAAGACAATGCATATGATCATATATAATGCACTTAAGTGCATTGATCTTTATGGTGTAAAATACAAACAAGGCAGTTTTGTACTTATGGGCCATTGTAATGGGGAAGGTGACGCATTTAAAAAGTCCATTATAAGCTTCCTTTGAATTATTTCAGAAATTCAGTCCATGAAAGGAAGGACTTCAAAAAAATTTCTTAAAGTAATTTTAAAGAGTGTCATGAACAAAACAACCTTTTAATGAATAGCCATAAAATCTCAAAAATAATTTTTAAGGCTGTCTCAAAGTACAGAAAGCCTTTTTATCAAATAAGCTACTTCATCACATACTCGCACATTGATCTGCACTGTAATCTCCAGGGTTGAACATTTTTACAACCCCTTGGGAGTTGGGACCTTTTTACAAATAATACTTCATTTAGTGGCAATCCATTGCTAATTCCATTTCACATTCATTGCTGCCTTGTTGATCACTGTGATTACAAGTTATAGATAAGTCCTCTGACCTTAACAATTCATTAAGGTGTGTTTGATCAATTCCCAGACATTTCTTGTTACATTTCTAATGCTGAAGTATTGATTTTATTGAAATAAATTATATTGCCGTGGGTAAACAATTAAAAAGAGTTTGATAGCTCTTTTCAAATGAAGCTAGGGCAGAAGCAATGTTTGAGCAGATTATCAGTAGAGAGTAGTCAACTATCAGCTTGGTGTCATTCAAGAAGGTGAAGAAGGGAAAGGAGAAGGAATATTTCCAATGTTCCAATAAGAATTCTTTATTATTACTCAACTTAAGTCAGTCCCTTATTTATATCTACCTTTGCTTTATAGAGAGCCAGTTTGGTGTAGTGGTTAAGGCACCAGGATAAAAACCAGGAGACTATGAGGGGTTACAAGGACAGATCCATGTCATTTTCTCGGCAATAATAAAGTAATAATTTGTCATTATTTTTTTCCAGGATATTTTTCTAAATTCCTTATGCCTAGAGTTGTGGCATGTCCTGATATTCTCCCATCCAAAAAAGTCTGACCCTTCCACGTGCTTTAATATCAGTTAACACATGCTTCCACATGCTTTAACATTACAAATAATTAAAATGGGGGGGCGGAGCTACCAGCCTGATAATGCACGTTTTTTGTAGCTCCTGCCTGTCCAATTATATTAATAGTTTTTTAGCATTTTTATTGGATTTTTTTCTTGAATTCAACTTATACTGTTTTGGGTGAGACGAATGTGAAGGCAAAAGCAAAGATAAAGGACTCTGTGTGGATTTGAACAACATGGGAATAAAAGAAAGAAATGGCATGGCACCAGGCCAGGCTCTCTCCCCTTACAGAAGTCAGCAAAGTAACCAAAGTATTAAAATATTATCTACAGCATGGGTGGTGACATGTGACTCTCCAGATATCACTGAACAACAAATCCATGCTGAGATTTGTAATTCAACAACAGTCTAGTTTCTATGTGTAATCAGTATTCCTTGCAGCAGGGGTGAATCCTCTCTAAGCCTTTTAATTTATACTAACTGTACAAACTAAAATATAAAGTGTCCATATTAAAATCAATGTGAAGCCTTGAATGAAGGGGGGAGCACTTGCATGCCACATTTTCATATATTAGAAAGCAAGATTCTTTTAAAAACCATTCTTAAAACAGTAATAACGATCTGGGAATGGAGAGAAATTTGCATACTCTTCATTTTAGTACAAATCAGCCTATTTTGCACTCTGGAATTAATATCCAAACTGGGACATGATTTCCCAAATTCAGCTATGTGGTTCTCCAATGTAAAATGCATGTTGAATGCATGCCTTAAGAAATCTGAGTCCAGAATTGCAAGAGTGGGAAACATTGTTGATCAAAAAACGGAAGTGTGACTATTAGGGAAAATGTACATTTAAAAATTGTATCTTTTTTTTTCTGTGTGCAATATTACACTTGGAAATGCATGAGAATTTGCATTCATATTTTTATAATAGCTGTGAACTGATACAGAATTAAACTTATCCGTTTGGGCAACAAAAGTCAATATAGATAGCCATAAATTTCTATAGATAATTGATACTTATATTACAGTATTTATAAGCAGTGCTGGATATTCCTTTAAACAGCTTGGTCCCTAAGCATTTAGGGCAAGGAAATCGGTATTAGTGCTTTGTTCATCCTTATTATCTGAGTTTTGATTTTTTAAAAATAGTTTTTAATACATTGAATATGCCTGTATGCATAAAGTTGAACTGCATGAATATATCTGTGGTCTTCTAAAGTATGACTAACAGATCAAAGTTTATATGCATAGACCCAAATGCATATATTATGATGAAAACATGGAATTTGGGTAAGATAACAATCCCTTTTCCATGTGTTTACTGAACATGCTGCCAATAGGAAAATGCAAATTAAACTTGGCATTTGAAAAAATAAGCATTTTTAAAAAGTTTTAAAAAAGAAAGAAAATAGACAAACAAGTGAAGAGAATGAAAAATAAAGTGAAGTGAAAAATAAAGAATAAAGCACAAAATGAGGAAAGAGGGAATTTAGAAGCATCATAAAATTAGGTTAAATTTTTCAATGTTTCATGGATTAGTTTTAAGGAACTGAATATGTATTGTTTTGTAAACTGAAGATGTTGTTAAAATCTAAATAATATATGGATATCAACAGTGGTATAAAACACAATATAAGTAATAAAATAAGATTAAGAATGACAGTACATTTTATCTAAGAGGCTGAAAATCTATCCTTACCTAATAGATCATTGAGAGCTTGAAAAAAAGACTTGTTAATAAAGTTAGCATTGTCAGTGCTTCAAAAGCAAGTTCATTTGTTGCAAAGAAGTACTTTATGGGGTACCTTCTGGAACAGGTAATGATTAATAGATATCAAACAGATCTAGATAGGTAAAATACATAAGGAGTCACACTTCACACCATATCAAACCTCAGTGCTGTTAAGTACAGCCAGTTTGCACATTCAGGTGCCAATTATCAAATGTTGAGGTGGGAAATCAGGTGATTAAATGTCTGTGTAACTGGATAACCTGAGCTATTTTCCCCCAAATATATGTTCTGAAGGAGCACAGGTGATTATGGTTCAAAGTTGCTGCAGGACAAGCAGCCTGATGTTTTAAAAGTCTTGCCATCAAAACCAGGATTATAACCCTGCATGATAAAGGAATCATTGCTTGTCTATCATTGTACTTAATTACCCCTTATTTTATTGTCAAAACATGGGAAGGCCAGAAGGTAAGATCTGTGCAACAGGGACACCTTCTACCTATGGGTTCTCCATCTCTGGAGATTTTGAAGAAGAGGCCAGACAGCCACCACTCGTGTATAGTTTAATTCATTTTCCTGCAGATTGCCGAGGGTTGGACCAGATGAGGTTTGTGGCTGTTTCCAACTCTACAATTCTGTGGTTCATTTAATCCTCTTCAGTGGGCAATTGGAGAAAATCTTGCTTTCATAATAATAAAAATAATGTCTAGAAAATCCTGGTGGTGGAATGAAGTGGAAAGACAACAAGCTATGGCCATTCCCTATTTGGAGAGCAACTCTCTTGTGTTTTCCTTCCTTGAATTCATTTGGTAATATGGGATTTGGAAAACCCATTCCTTACAACTTGGGCATAGTGCTAATTCTACTCCTTGAGTCCTTTGATTATACTGGAAGGACCCAGTCAATTTCACGGGCATCCTCTCTCACACGCATACACAGAGCACATACTGTAAATACCTACTTCCTTTGCTAACCATTCCTCGCAATTCTATTTATCTCCAGTTTCACTTGGTTCTGGCTTTTCTTTCCCCTGAAGACTTTGGAGTTCTTAATTCACTGTTATAAATATTTCCTTATACTGGCAAAGGCATCAGTTATTTCAAGGAAATCAAAATGAATCCCTAAATTGAGACCCATCTGTTCCTTCTTTCACCTGGCTTCCTACCTTCCTCCCCCACAAAAGATTATTTTAAATTAAAAGAAATTGGCTTTCCACAAGGCACATCACATTATTTTTATGTTCAAGGATGCCTAAGGTACTATTTCAGCCCATAGACATTCTTACAGATTTGCACATACAGGGAGTGCTTTCTTTGGAGATAAAAGTAAACAGGCATAGAAGATAGCATCTAGGGAAAATGGGGACTGGTGGTGTTTGGGAACATTACCGGTTTACCCTCTGGCAAATTGAATTTTCTGTGGCTAGTCATGTGGATTAGTGCAACCTTTATATGAATATGTAGTTCCCATCCACCCCATCCATTTTGTCAAAACACTCATGCTATGTTCTCTAAAGTCCAAGTGTGTCCATAAGTCAAAGACTCTCTATTCTGAAGAAAAGGAAAGGAAAACAAAAGTAATGTGCCACCTTTTTCATTGGTTTGAAGGGCTGTTGGAAAACAGTCCTCTGTTTGAAGAGATTTCCCCTATAGAATGTGCCCAAGGATGAGGATGATGAGGATGACAGTCATGGCACATTGCGACAATGAAAAGCAGTACAATTGCTATCAGAGATAAGAATAAAGCAAGTATGTTCAAAGTCAACTCAGTCAACAACAACAGAAGGGTGGTAGAAGGGGTTTTTTTTTTACATTTGCTCTAAAAGGAACAAAATACACCTTTCAGGGGTACTTCTTTCCATCATAGTCCAGGAGACATGCAGATCTTTTCATGTGTGACGGAAGAGTATCTAAACAGCAAACGGGGCTCTCAGTGTTCCCTGCTAATGGCAAGATATTGTGCATTGCTACTGAAATGAAGTCACAGTGTCTCTCTCTTCATCTATTCCTATAAATTATCATACACAAGTACTGTGCAAATTTGTGAACTCTTATGAACCCTTCCTTCCTTCCTTCCTTCCTTCCTTCCTTCCTTCCTTCCTTCCTTCCTTCCTTCCTTCCTTCCTTCCTTCCTTCCTTCCTTCCTTTCTTTCTTTCTTGCGTTTCATAAGAGAACATCTGAACAACAGCATTTTTCCTTCCTTCCTTCCTTCCTTCCTTCCTTCCTTCCTTCCTTCCTTCCTTCCTTCCTTCCTTCCTTCCTTCCTTCCCTGCTTTAAGAATTTGGGCCAGTCTTTTTTTTTCTAACAGTGCAGGCAGTACATACCAGAACAGAACAGATTAGAAACACACACAAAGGAGCGATGAAATGAATAGTTCTTCTTCATTGCAGCAATCCTGCATTAAGCCTGCTAATTTGATGTGTACACAAACACAGAACTTTAAATGTTTTTAGTAGTTTCCTTAATGGAAGTACCTGAGTGCTTTCTCTCGGTAATTACATGAGCTTATTACACACGACTCACTTCTAGACTTTATTCAAACTATGTCCCCTGTTACTTGTTATCTTTGTTCATTGCAAGGATCTAAAAACAGCGTTCCTCAGTCTGTTCTCCTCCAGATGTGTCAGGACTATAACTCTCAGAATGCCCATTCATCATGGTCCTTTTGGCCATCCTACCTCAGAATTCTGGGCAATGTAGTTGTAACCCATCTTCAAGGCACCAAACAAAAGATACCTATCAAAAATGGAGACTCAGCTCTCCAAGGTAGAACTGTTTCACAATTCTAATCAATGGCAATCCATTTTGCTGCTGTCTTGCTAGGAGAAAAATGAGTGCATAGCAAAATATCAGTCAGGTCATGTCTATGTCATTTGCAACCTAAAGCCATTTTTCCCCCTTTTGGCTTGGCTCCAGGAAAGGTGAAAATGAACCTTTAAAAAAATGGATGAGATTTAAGAAAAAGATGTTTCCATTACCATCATCATTCCCATTTAGATTTTATATATTTATGTGCTAGAATACAGACAAGAAATGAAATTTCTGGATTATTGACAATTAAAGCAAAAACCACCCCATCCCACAAGACTCAGGTGTGTTCTCAAGTTGAAACAAAATTGCACACATAAGTATGATGATAGATGAATGGAAGGAAGGAAGGAATAAATATCTTTATTACGGTCTTTTACCAGCCTTTACAATAAAAGAAAATAGTTTAATCCAACAATTCGTTGTCAGGAAAAAGGAAAACAATAAAACAGTGAAACAATATATCTAATTAAAAGTTTATAACTTGTTTATAACTTGATAAAGTTTATAACTTGATAAAAATATTTGGCCACCTGGTATGTGAGTGTAGAGTCTGCATCCCTTAAAAAGAAATAAACATAAAATCTATCAGTATGACCCTCAAATTTAGAGATGATTGTGGAGATCAGAGCACATCTTGGGGCATAATAAAAAGGACGCCGTATGAGGACATGGGCAAGAGTTTCTACCTCCCTGGATCCACAAGGGCAAAGTCTCTGTAAACAAGGAGTCCCATGAAATCTTCCTGCCAGCAGTGCTGAAGGGACGGCATCAAAGTGGGTGGGTGGATAGATGGATGGATGGATGGATGGATGGATGGATGGATGGATGGATGATGATAGATAGAGCATTACTTTCAGCTGACCAAGTTATTTGTTCAGTTAAACAAGTCATGCAACTGAAAACTTCACAACACAGGAATCCCCATGGTATGCTTTTAAACTTTTACTTGTTTTTCCTACTCTCTTTGCTTTAGAACTAAACCCTGACTTTTGCCCATGGCTGAAAGACCAAACACAATGGAGTGATTGATTACACTGACAGCAAAGATATCATGTCCAAAGCTACCAGCCGGATGTCTCTTCTCCCCAAAAATAAATTGTTCCCAACTGTTAGTTGTTTGGGGTCTGCAAAAATAAGGGCAAGATACTTTGTTCTTGGGTGCAAGTCAAAGAAAGGAGGATACCAACTGAGAACACTAAGTAAGAGATGATCAGCATAGTCCCAAATAAATATACTGTATATATATAAAAAAAACTTTGGTACACTTAAACAGAACTTTCTTTTGAACATTTTCCCTTCCACTCTCCTAACTTGGTTCAAAAAAATTCAGCTTGGCTTGTAACTCAGAGGATAATCCATACATCTTCTTTTTCTTCTATATCTGGCATCTACTGACCATCACTACATATTGATTGGGGGGTTATATGGGGTGAACCACCTTGAAAACATTCTGTTTTGTGTTCTCTCTCTCTCTCTCTCTCTCTCTCTCTCTCTCTCTCTCTCTCTCACACACACACACACACACACACAAACTTGTTTTCTCCAAATAGTGGGGGGGGGGAAGAGTACTGCTTATAGGAGTTAAACTGCAATCCTAAATTTCCAAGTTGCCATAGACTGGAGAAAATTCCAGTGACTGCAGTAAAGATTAAGTAAATTTGCAAAGGTTGCATTCCTTCGCAATCCCTGAATGAGAAACTTAATGTTAAACTTAACATTTTTGCCACTTGCAATGAAGACAAATATGCATGAAATTCATAAGTGGAAAAATACAGTTGGATAAGACAGAGTTGATACTGTTTCTAAGGGTGGTCTTCAGTATTTGATTCTAGGGCTGGTATTCAGTATTTGAGAGAGACAACTGTGCTGGATGGAGTTGTACTATCTCTTAAGGATCAAGTTTGCAGTCCAGAAGCCCTCCTAGATACAATATTGATGCTGGACAGTCACCTAACATAAGTGGCAGGGAAGACCTACCTAGAGGGGAAAAATGGTTTAGTGATTCATGAATTGATAATGTTAAGATTGGATTGTTGCAATGTACTCTTTGTGATTCAACCCTTGAAGATAGCCCAGAATGTGAGTGGTGAATGGTGTCTTGCATAACTCCTATGCTGAAACTAGCTCACTGGCTGCCAGTTACATTCCAAGTCCAATGCAAGCTCCCCAGAATGGTATATAAATCTAATAGCTTTCATTCAAGCTATTTACAGGAATATTTGCTCCCATATAATCTCGTCTGCATTCTTAGGCTATCAGTGGCATGATCTGTTGCAAGTCTTCCCAATAATAATTTTGACACCTATAGTTAACTCTTCTTTCTCTGTGGCAGAGACATTTTATGGAACAAAATGCCATTTGGTTTCAAGAAAATTCTCTTCTTTCTTACAATTTAGGAGGGAACTAAGGTCTTACTTATTCATTTAATAGTCCATTGTTTTAATGTTAAGTGTTTACTATATGAGTGTACAGTACATATTTCTTCTTTTTAATAATGTTATTATATTTATTATTTATTTATTTATTTATTTATTTATTTATTATTTAAATTTATCCCCGCCCATCTCCCGAATCAGGGGACTCTGGGCGGTTTACAGGACAACAGTTAAAATGTATACATAAAATCACAGCAGTATACAATAATTATAAATCCAGATGGGTATTAGTTAAAAGAAGGACATTAAAATTACGGGATTAGCCATCTCCATGAGGAGCTATCCCTTCCTCCTTCCCATGCCAGGTGGCAAAACCAGGTCTTCAGCTCTTTCCTAAAGGTCGGGAGGGAGGAGATCTGTCTCAACTCTGGGGGCAAGCTGTTCCATAAAGTGGGTGCTGTTACAGAGAAGGCCCGCCTCCTAGACCCCATCAGATGACATTCTCTAATTGATGGGGTACGTAGCAGGGCCTCTCTGGATGACCGGGTGGGGCGGGTCAATAACATGGGGATAAGACGGTCCCTCAGGTATTCTGGCCCCATGCCATGTAGGGCTTTAAAGGTGATAACCAACACCTTGAATTGTACCTGGAAGCAAACCGGCACCCAATGCAGCTCACGGAGCAACGGTGTTACATGTGCAGATCTTGGGGCACCCAATACTGCCCGGGCGGCCGCATTCTGCACCAGCTGAAGCTTCCGGATAGTCTTCAAGGGTAGCCCCATGTAGAGCGCATTGCAATAATCTACGTGGGAGATGACGAGAGCGTGAGTGACTGTACGGAGGGCATCGCGTTCCAGGAATGGGCGTAACTGGCGCACCAACCGAAGTTGCGCAAAAGCCCTCCTAGCCATGACTGCCACCTGCTCTTCAAGCAGGAGTCGTGAGTCTAGAAGAACCCCCAGATTACGCACCGGTTCTGAATGGGGTAGTGCTACCCCATCGAGAACCAAAGATGATAATTTCCCAGAAGGCGCTAAGCCATCAATCCACAGCCACTCAGTCTTACCAGGGTTCAACTGAAGCCTGTTGTTCCCCATCCAGGCCCTCACAGCCCCCAAGCACTGGGACAGGGTGGACAATATCTTTGAAAGCTGTCCAGAGTTGTAAACAAGTAAATGGCATAACATTTTTTCTAAATAAAATATAAATCTGTGCACACATGTTTAGAAAATAAAATGACTGGTAGTCCACAAAGACAACAATGACATTCTGAGCAGACTTCAGACACTTCACAACTCACCCAGCCCCTTGTAAACAAACTGGACACCCATCTCCAGTTTTTCTATCTGTGCAGTCTTCCAGCAGAAGATGTTGTCTTTCCCAAGTCCAGTCAGTATAGAAGCGATTTCATTTTCTCATGGATGTTCAGCATTTTTTCCCATCAAGACATGAAAAAATTCATGCTGATCAGGATAACTTAAGGCAGGGAGGGACAGTGGGTAGCTAGCTGGCTCAGAGGAGGTTTGTGATGCGCCAGAACTCAACATGGCCGGCCATCCATTTATGGCCTCAAGTGGCGTGATATATTCCCTGCTTTGTAGCACACTTGGGACTTCAAATGCAGGGGCTGTCAAGCTCTAGTAAAGCACAGTGCATGGCTGGGTAGTCTGCATTCAGCTTGATAGGTTACAAGTTGTTTCTTGGGGTTTTTTTTCTTTTTTTTCCCAGTGTGGGAGAAAAAAGTCTTCCAGCTTCTATTTTATTTTTCAGTTCTTTCACTTTCAAGTGTCCTTTGAAGAATATATTATGTATGAAGCCATCTACTAAATAAGGGAAAAAAGTGTTTGGAGAGGATGTTTATGTGCATGGCAAAGAAATACACAATATTTATGTAAACTCTTCATTCAACAAGTGTTATTTTTCCATCATTTTCGGCTATGCTAAAAAAAGGGTCCCACTTACTATGATAAAGGGAAGCAGTTACTAAAGGAAATGGATAATCCTAACATCTCAAGTGCTTAATGTCACAAAGGACAGACATAAAAGAACTTATTTATCAAAAAGATGCTACCAAAAGAAGTAATTCTGTTATTTTTAAGCATGTTTTTTTAAAAAATGCCCTTCATACGTTCACCTGTGAAAACAATATTGTGCATGGAGAAGGACTTACACTGCTTTCCCAACCTTTTGATGCCCACATGTCCCCATCTGTACTTATAATTTGGGAGAAACTACTTTACATAAATGAGGGCCGTGGTGGCTCAGTGGGTAAGATGCCAGGCTTGTCAATCGGAAGATCGCAAGTTCGGAGGTTCGAATCCCTAGCCCCGCGTGACGGAGTGAGCTCCCGCATTAGCCCCAGCTCTTGCCAACCTAGCAATTCGAAAGCATGCAAATGCAAGTAGATGAATAGGTACCACTTTGGTGGGTAGGTAACAGCGTTCTGCGTGCGTCATGCCAGCCCCATGACTGTGGAAGCGTCTTTGGTCAAGGCTGGCTCTTCGGCTAACAAACGGAGATGAGCACCGGCCCCTAGAGTCGGACACAACTGCACAAATGTGCAGGGGGAACCTTTACCTTTTTACTTTACATAAATTTCACATCATTGGGACACTGGCTAGTACACACAGAAATTTACAAAACTTACATATATAGGGTTTGTTTTTTCTCCTCATGCTGTTTGACCAATTTACACCCGACTGGGATGAAATACATACAGGTAGTCCTTGCTTAAAAACCACTCATTCAGCAACTGTTTGAACTTAACAATGGCACTGAATGAAGGGGACTTATGACCAGTCCTCATAGTTGCGGCCATTGCAGCGTCCCCGTGGTCACGTGATTGTCATTGCGACCTTCACTGCTGGCTTCTGACAAGCAAAGTCAGTGGGGAAGCCGGCAGGAGGTCACAAATGGTGGCCACGTGATGTCGCGCTTAATGACAGTGCGGCATTCGCTTAATGACAGCAGCCAGAAGTGCCAGAAGTTGTGTTGCTAAGCGGCCCAGTCATGTTACATCAAGCTTTACAACTGTATCACTTAGCAACAGAAATTCTGGTCCCAATTGCCATTGTAAACCAAGGACTACCTGTAATTAACAATTTTTGGGAGGAGGAGGGAGACCAAAGGATGCATTGGAAAGTCTACAAAAGCAAACAGGTGTGACTGCAATATTTGTTTTGTTTTGTTTTTTCTCCAGGGGTATCGGAAGTTTGGAACTTGGTATTAAAAAAAAAGGTATGTAAATCTAGGTTTGGACTTACAGTGCAATTTTCATGCATGTTGTGTTTTCATGCCAGAAAACCATGCTACCAGTTTTAGGCAATTGAAGAGGTTCTGCAGCCTGCAGAAATGTATTGAGGGCCCCCATGTCCTGAGGGCCAAAGGTTCTCTACCCCTGATCTATTTACTATATCAAAGATGTATCACTGTAGTCATTCAGGATAGCTTTAATCTGAACATTCAGCTAATCATAGCAGTTCTATGTTACTTATAATTTTTCCCACTGAAGCTGTAATGGTCCATTCCCCAAAGCAAAACCAGAAATTGATCCAGTTTGTATGTGCTCCGCCAATAACACATAATACTTGTAGTTCTTTTTTCTTTTAACCAATGGATTTCTGGGAGGAGGAGGAGGAGGAGGAGGAGGAGGAGGAGGAGGAGGAGGAGGAGGAGGAGGAGGAGGAGGAGGAGGAGGAGGAGGTTTATTTTATGTGTAGCTGGCAAAAAATATGTATTCCACCTAAATCACAAAGGGATATATTAAAACCAGAAGGAATCTAGTACCACCTTTAATCAATTATGTGGGGGTGATGTCCTAAATAATGACGTTCACCATATAAAAGATATAGACAACGGCTATTACTGATATGTTCATATGCAGTGCAAGGTTTGAAATGCCTCTCCCCCTCCATCTCTGTTTCACTCAGAAATCCATTGCTTTTAAAATACACCAATATGACATTTGGAGCAAGTGAAACAGTGCCCCCTGTGGAAAGTGCCAGCTAAAACAACTGTTTCTGTACATGCGAACTGTTGTTGGCATGCAAACCATACATGAGAGAGCTGCCGAAAGCAACTATGTAAGTTAATTTTTTATCCCAAGTATGTTTTTAGCTTTGGTACAGGTGTCTTTTCCACCAATAATTGTATTTTATTCTGTTTGCTATGTTGTGAGCTGGCCAGAGTCATTCTGGAGTTGCGCGGCAAGTAAATAAATTATTAAATTAAATTAAATTAAATTAAATTAAATTAAATTAAATTAAATTAAATTAAATTAAATTAAATTAAATTAAATTATTCTAATTTGGTTTTACAACAGATTATTCCATCTCAAGTGGAAATGTAAGACAAGCTAGATACTTTTGTCCTACACAGCCAAAGTGGTCTATAAGACAAAAGCCTGCTTTTTAAATTTGTTAAATTTGTTCATGAGTAAAAAATGAACACATCAGTAAAGATCGGCAGTTGCATGATTGTATGTCAAGTGACAAACTGTGTGAATGTACCACTGTAGATCTAATGTGGATAGACCTAACAGTATCTCAAGCCATATTGCTTTTAAATGGAATAAGATCATACATTCAGCCACCGCTCAAACAATATTGTGAGTATGTTCATACTTGTAACTATATATTTATAGTAAGTCCCATGGTTATAAAAACTCCATGTCTGCAGTAAAGTATCTGTTTGTCACACTGATATTTTATGTTCCAAATTGATGCATGTAGTCATATTTTGGGGCCATGTGTAGATTATCTTCATTCCCTTCAGACAAATATCAACTAGGTATCTACCAATCTCTGCTCTCTCTTATCCATGTTTGATGTTATCAGAGGCATACTTATTATTCCAATCAAGGGTGTCATTTTAAATGGAAAAAAATAGAAAGTGGATATGCTAAGTACAATGAAGAAAATGAGAAGCCCTCATATTAACCACCTTGTGCCTTACTCTCCATTGAACAGATACCTGCCACATTCTGCAAAACAAAACATGGGTGAAAATGGGACTGTTTGCTGAAAAGTCCAAAGTAATGGTGGTTGACAATTCAACTCTCTTTAAGACCAAGATACATTATAGATTATGCATAATAACATTTGTTCATCAGTAGTTTGTCACTGCATTTCACTGCTGAATATCCTCAGCTCCGCTGAGTGCTATTTCACATTTTGCATAGATCAAGGGAAGAAGAAACAAAAGTCCAGTTTTGAAGACCTAACAGCCTTTAACTAGTTGCATTAAAAGCACACATTCTACTGCTGAGATAGACATCTTCCCCAGCCGATTGTATTAAAAATACAGATCAAATGCAGAGGGGTTTTTTTTAAAACAAAATTGGGATTGAAATTGTAGAGACAAGGAGAGCAAGCTAGTGAATAAATGTACTAAGTTTTAGCATTGTTCCTTCAAGAAATCAAGGTTATGTGTTTGTGCGTATGTGTGCATGAATACAATTAAACTTTCATTTCAAAAAGCTAAGGTTGAAACGTTTGAATAAAACTCAAACATGCATATTTCTGCAAAATACGTTGTTATTATATTTATAGGATTCCAGTAAATCTATTCAGAGTGTGCTGGGAGAAAACTGTGTGGTTCCCCCCCCCCCTTTCTGGATCAGACTGATCACTGAAAAGATTTACATCATAGATGAAAGACCTTTAACTGGTTTCTCTCTCTGACCCTCTTTAGCTGCCAGGCTGATCTCATTTTCTCTCTCCCCTGTATACACCTTCATCACATTTCCCGAGGTCAGATTCTACAGTTCCGGTGACTTTCCAGTCACATCCTAAATCTCAACTGTTCAGCATGAAAATGTAAGGAACAATGAATGCTGGTTCCTTAAAAAGAAAAGCTTTGAACAGAATGTGATTTGTTAAACAAGTATGTCTTGTGTGGCTTCTTAATATTTACTGTATCTAATGTCCTCTTACACTATAAATGTCCTATATGCATTTGCTCTTCAAATTATAGAATTTGCAAAGTGATAAAAATAACTTTTTGCCTTCATAACCTGCCTCTAGATTTCTCAGTGGCATACATCTATCTTTTGCTGGGAGTAGCTCTTTTATATTCTTACCGCTGATATAACATAGAAATACTTGCTCATTAGTGGCAAAGACAAAGAAACCAACTCAGATCAGCCAAGTTAAATATGTACATCAGTTATTTCCCAAGAATTAAATTTAAGCACTAGAAATTTAATTCTTGTATTCCTGAGCCCCAAAACACGGAAGCAACAAATTCTAACACAACTTGAGTCAGAATCTTTCTCTGATAAAATTCAAATTCCTACAATGAATGCTGATCAGTCTACAAAATGGTAGCGAAAAATTCATGCTAAAGAAGAGGCAGAAGAACTATGTAAATGGACTTTTAGGTATCCATAGTTTAACAGAGATGTTATTCCATCTTCAAAAAACTTTGAATGAAATCCCACACTCAGAATTTTCTCTGCTGTTTCCACTGGTATATAGAGTTCATTCCCATGTAAAATTCTGATATTTAACAACTCAAAAGTTCAATGACTCTCTAATAGAGTTATCAGTAAGTTTATTCAGTCAGTGATTGATGACTGAACATGACAATGAATGTCCAGTAAGTCTAGAATATATACAACATAAGAAATCAAGTAAAAATGAAGAAAGTAAAATACCAACATGGAAAGAAAGTCTCTATACTAAAATACAACATAAACTACTATAATGATGTATAATAATAAACCGTGCAAAGGTGAGTCTAAAATATTACTGTCTATAAAGTAAAAATATACATTATTTAAAACAAAGCATTTAAAGCAGTTACAAGTACTCATATTTCTCTTATACAGGATTAGACAGCTCTGGAGTCACTGTCAAATTGGATCATCCATCAACACAAACTTTTATCACCCAACTTTAACAGCTGGTCTTCCTGTACTGTTCAGGATCAAAGGGAAAACATTATGGGAATATTAGGCACACAAGTTCTATTTCTTTGCTTTACACTCATTCATGATCTCTCTCTGCTCAAAAATCTGGAACATTAAATGGCAAGGCTAGAGCACTATCAACTCCAGGCCATCTATTTGATGTAATAAGTGAGTTCAATAACAAAAAAGAAAGGTGAGATCTGAGTCTCACAATCACCATTTTGTAGCTAGCTGTCATTCCTTAAAGGTCAGCCTGAGTTGTATGTTTTGTTTTCCACTTCACTGCTGGCACGTTATAAAACAAAGCATTCATGTATGTATAGTGTCAGCAACAGTCTCCAATCTGTTCAACTCTGTGGAAAGCATCTCCTTTTTATGGATTTTCTTCCCCTTATTGACATTATCTCTTGTCATGAGAACATTTTGCTTGGCCAACATTGTATTATTTCTCCATTAAAATGTGGGTCTACGTTACCCATGACTACACATTCTAGATTCAGTCATTGATATAAATCATTACTCCTGTGATCAAAGATGCCCAACTGGATGACTCTGACAGGACAAATGTAATTCTTAGAAACCTCTGAACTTTTTTTACGTTAAGATTCTATACTGAGGAATGACCATTTAATCTCTCAAGAATAAATGGAATTGGGAAACCAGGAAATAAAAGTGCATGGATCTATTTGCTTTGTTCCAGAAAAATGTATCGGTAGGATGTAGACATAAATGTTAGTACATGCATGCATGTGTGTACACATATATGGTTAGAATGGAGTCAAGCCCTATACCCCTCTCTATCCACTTTCTCCAAATAAATAAAACTTGCAGAGAACATGTTTATAGAAAAAGCCAATAAAGGTGACAGCATTCTATCCATTGCAATGATAAAATACAGTTGGGCTATTTTATATGAATATCAAACCAAACCAAACCAAAAATAGATCTAGACTGGACTGGAGCTACCTTGGCAACCTTTTAATAGCATCTAGAAGTGAAATTCAAACAAGTCTGGACCATATTCTTTACATGTTATCATAGCAGAGCTACCTGCCAGGGTATTGGGAAAGATTCTTTTTTTTTAAAGGAAACTGAGAAAAAGTGAATTGTATGCAGTCAGAATGTGGGCTACAGAGATTTATTTAAACTGTTATTTTTCAAGAACCTTGACCTTTGGTTTAAAATGCACATTAGCCTTCTAACATCTTTTGAGGGATGAACTGATTCCATTTAATGGAAACAAAAACCACTATAAGCACACTATTGATGACCACGGACAGCTGCTAGTTATTTCCTATCTGAAAAGGCCCTTCCCTGAGTTTCAACCAAGTACTTGTCTTATCATGGTTACATACGATATGATGCATCATATACTTTAAGCTTGTCAAGGGAAAGAGGGAGGATGAAAGCTATAAAGAACAATATTGCACAAGGAAGGGGAGAATCAACTGCATTTCACAGGGAAGGCTGTGTTTCTCATATTGGGTCTGCAGAGATGAAGGTAGGTATGCAAAGGTTAAACTGTTTCATAACTGCCCCTTGCTTTCTGCACATGATTCCCCCTCCCTCCTGATTTTGTAAAGCCATATGGTCAGCAAAGAGCTTACACCAACAGTTATGATAAGCATGGATTGATTTATGCTTATTTATTGGTAGTGTTTTCATTTAGTGAATAATGAGTGATGCTTCAGTACCATTGCAGCATAACACTACCACAATGGAATCTTTAGCTTTCATCCATTCTCATACTGGCTTTGATTCTTTAAGTAAACTTGCATTTCTGGTGAAGGCATTCCCAGTGTCCATGTTGGTTTGTTTGTTTTTGTTTTTTAATCCGCAAAGGACTCTTGTTGGATTCACAAAACCTCACACGCAGTAGGAGAGTTCAAAGCAAGTCTACTTCCAAGGAAGTTGTAATGATGCCAAAGGAATATGCTTTCAGTAAGCACAATCCATTTGGTAAAACTAGGAGCCTTATTCTACCCCCAAGAAATTCCTTTGGAGAATTTTCAAAGAAAGGGTGAATGAAGTTTAAAAGGTTTGGGCACAACTCTGTTTATTAACTCTTGACATTGTTTCATTGCAACCGAAGTGAACAACTGTTAGATCTCTCCTTATGCAAACACAGTTAAGCTTTGAGACCACCAGCTATTAACAGTATGGGGTCAACTTATAAAGAAGCAGTGATATCCCTGGGTATTAACAGTCAACCTCCTGTACATAAATGGACCCTTCTGAAGTATCAGTAGTCTTCAAACTAACCATGCATACACACGTATTCTCCTAGCTAAGGGAAAGGGAACTTAAAAATGGGTTTAGGCTTAACAGAGTTTGGTACCTGTTGGCATCCGTGCCTTCATTTTGCTTTGGAATGGTTCCATCTTGTTCACTCTTCAAGCTGTTTAAGTTAAGATAGAAGCTGTAAGCTTCAAATCACCATGGAATCTATATTTACCAATGCTGTCGGTCCACAGGGGATTTTTTTTTAAAAAAATAGCCTTTTTAGCCCTTCACCGTCATCATCATCACCCGCAGGAAAGGGGGGATCTGCAGCAACCCCTCCCCAGCCCCCGAGCCTTCATTTGATCTGCTTTTCCATAGCTGAACAAAATGCTCTGCTAAGGTTCACTGTAGTCTGCAGGGAAGACTGACAGCTTGATTGGGATGTTATCTCCAGAAGCTGCGAGATTTAAGCCGAAATGTAAAAGAACATGATATTCTTCCAAGCCCTAACCCTTCCTTGATTCAGAATGAAATGTTGAAGGGGGGGGGGGGAGGGAGGAGATATTGAGAGGAGCTGCCTTTGAAAGTCTACTGGGCTTGCTCTGTTGGCACAGATGCCATTAATATGGGACTGGAACTAAGGTGTTTCCTGCAAGTTTCATCTTGCATTAGCTGCTCCACTTCTGAAGTAGGCAGCCTATTTAATGAATACTGTAGAGGAGGAGAGAAACAACTTGTAGACAAGAAGGTGGTTTTCTGCAGGGAAGCTCTGTTGCATAACTCAAATACTGCCTGCTTTGGGAAATCTGGAGGAGACTGGCTAGCCCTGGCTCTCCCCTCCCAAAGTGGCAAGGGGAGATGTTGCTATTTTGAAAAGGGGAAGGATTCTTCTCTTCCCATCCACTCCACCTTTCTCCTCCACCATGTATGGGTCTGGTGAATGGGTGGCTTCCTCCCCCCTTCTCTTTCCTTTCTTTTCATGCCTTCTTTTTTGTGTGTATGTAGGGGGGGGGTTTAATTTCAGCATCACCAACCAGGCAACGTCTTTCAAGATGTGTCTGTAAGCCTATATTCAAGCTGGTGGAAAATAAGGGGGGGGGGGAGAGAAGCTGGATTGCTAGAGCTTGAAATAATGAGAACCAAAGCCCCCACCTTCACTAAGCGCACCTCCCGCCGCAAAATTGGCACCTTCAGCTGTTTCTCCCCCATCTTCTCCTGAACCAAGGGTTCCCCAGGAAAGGCAGAGCCAGTAAGCGGGCAGAAACATTCGTAGCTGAGCGAGCAGAGTTAGATATACTTTTCCCTTCCAACCCGCCCCCCCCCACCCCCTCTTCCTCTTTCCCGGGTGTTAGTTCTGACGTGAGAACCTTCCTTAAGCAGGGAGAAAGATGCTGCTCCTGCTGCTGCTGATGGTGCTGCTGATGGTGCTGATGATGGTGATGATGATGGTGATGATGGTGATGATGATGATGATAACACTAATAATAATTTTCCCAAGGCAGGACTTACTGCGTTCTTTCGGTTCCCCTCCGGGCTCGGGGGAAAAAACGTCTCGCTAACTCCCACTTCGGTGCGGAGGGAGGGGGAAGAAAGACGGCGGCTAAACCGAGGATAACCCGATTCGATTCCAAAGCTGGGGCTACTTCTTCGCCGGCGTCTGCTTCCCCTGCTCCGTTAGCCGAGGCGAGGCAAACGATCGCCAGTCCGGGCGAGCGTGACCGAGCGCCGCAAGCCACCTGTCTCTTGGCGTTTGCTCTCGATTTTCAACGCACAAGTGTGGCTCCTCTGCCCTGGATGTCCTCCTTCCCTTTTTTGGGGTGGGTGGGTGGGGGGGTTCCTGCTTCTTGCTGTGGCTCTCGCTCTCTCCCCACTTTCGGAGGGTCCCTTAGCTGGAGGCTGCGCCGGGCGCTCTCGCTCTCTCTCGGCCGGCGCGGCGAAGGGCGGCGGAGTAGTAGCTCAGCCCCCTCCCGGCCGCCTTTTTTTAGTGCAGGGTCTCCGTCTCCCGTTGCAAGGCTTTCCGGCGGCGGCGGCGGTTGCAGCGGCAGCAGCAAGCGCGGCTGCGAAAGCCCATCTCCGGCGACGCGAGCGGGAGGGATATTCCAAAATAAACCCACTCATTCAGACGCCACCGGGCTCCGCGCGCCCCCGCGCGCACGACCGCTCGCTCCCGACGCTCCCGCCTGCCAAAGGGAACAGCGAAGCGCGAGGTGGAAAAGTGAGCGAGACGCCTCCCCTGACACTTCTTATTCGGCCGACTTGAGAGAAAGTGGGGAGGGGGGACGAGGGAGGGGGGCTTCCCCGCAAACCTCCCGCTTTCCCCCGCCCGCTTCTCCGCCCAGCCTAGCTAGCGCTCAACTTTCTAGCCCTCCTGGTCGTTGGTGGGGTGGCTTGCGTTTCAAGACCCCTTACCTTTGCCCCCTCCTCCAGAAAGCCGCGGTTGCCCTGGCTTTGCAGAGCTTTGCTTCAGCGGCGTGTTCCGCCTGCTGGAATTCCTCCTGGGAATCCTCATCCTCGGGGAGGACATGTGGAGGGCTGGGGAGGGGCCAGAAAAGAGAGACAAGGAAGGAGCTGAGGCCAAGAGGAGGGGACTGAAGAGGGAGGAGAGCCCTCTTCCCTCAACCGTGGATAGCTAAACTTCAGCTAGCGCTTGCCCTTCTCTTTCCTGGGTTCGCTCGCTTTTGATCTTCGGAGTTGGAGAAGACTCCTGTGAGAATACCGTGGACAGCCAAGAAAACAAATGGATCATCGAACAAATCAACCCAGTTCTCACTCGAGGCACAAATGACCAGGCTCAAATTGTCCTACTTCGGACACACTATGCAAAGACTTAAATCTCTGGAGAAGGCTCTAATGCTGGGAAAGGTGGAAGGAAAGAGAAGAAGAGGACAATCAGTAGCAAGGTGGATGGACTCACCTACAGTGGTGATGGAGGCACGGTTGGAAGACCTGAAGGACCAGGTTAGAGACAGATCGTCATGAATGAAATCTACAAGGACTTGATGGCATATAATCATCATCCTGATGACTTCACTTACAGGAGAAAGAAGGAGGAGGAAAGATTTAGACAAGATTTTCAGAAGGGGTGGGGAAGGCTTTCTTATTTGCTCAAAACCCAGTCTTCAGCTCCCAGCAGGGGCAGAGGATGAATCTGGGTTCTCCTGAAACTGGTCCTGGAGTCTCTTGTTACTCAGAATTCCACCTCCAGATAAGGTGAAGGTTGTCTTCAGTGAAGGCTATTGTTTTTGTTGTTCTTTTTTAACTGACTCTCTTTTTCAAATCTGTCCCTTTCCTTTCAACGAGTGCCACCCTTTCATGAGTGGACAGAGGTTTTCCCTTCTGCCTGTAAAGGCGACTGACAGTCAGCATCCTTTTCCCTGAATGCCTCCCCTTCTTCCTCCTCTCCTTCTTCCTATTGTCATCATCATAACCATTTGCAAAAAAAGAGAAAAAAGAAAACAGACAAAAAGTTCAAATAATCATACATATATGTATATCTGTATTAGTCTTACTGACATATTCATATCTTAGTACAATTTAATTAACCACACATAAGTCAGTTTACTTTCGAAAAATTGGAGATTAATCATGTAAGTATAGTCCTCTATTGGTGTAGTGGTTAAAGCATCAGGCTAGAAACTGGGAGACTGTGAGTTCTAGTCCCACCTTAGGCAGAAAGCCAGCCTGGTGACCTTGGGCCAGTCACTTTCTCTCAGCCCTAGGAAGGAGGCAATGGCAAACCATTTCTGAAATCTTGCCAAGAAAACTGCAGGGGCTAGTCGAGGTGGTCGCCAGGAGTCAACACTGACTTGAAGGGATGTATGTGTGCGCGCGCACACACACACACACACACACACTAGTCTTCTAAACCCAACTCCCAGAAATAACTTTTAACTAAGGTAATGCATCCAAGTCAAGTCTGACTCTTAGCCATGACGTTCTTCTAGTTTATGAGATTTTTTTTAACAATAGTTTATCATGCTTCTTACAATATATAGCCCAGAGCCCTGGGGATTGTCTGGTGGTCTCCCATCCAATTACTAAGCAGGCTTGAGTGCCTACCTTCTGATCCCACTTAAGATAACCAAGTGCTGCCACCTGCTGAGACCTGAAGCAATACAATCCCGATTCCAGTAGAGAAAGGAGGGTGAGTTCCTTGACCACAGAGACAAATCTCCTTGCCTTCTAAAATTATTTTTTTTAAAAATCACAGTACACTGAATCCATATCCATTGTCCTCCTTTAGTTTATTGTTACCCTCTCCCTTGAACGTCTTCTAAGTTGTAGTGTTATGAGAGGCAAAGAGAGAGTTTAATTTCAGTCTGGCAACTTTTTGTCATTATTTCAAATGCCTCTGATACCTCAAAGCTAGGAAGCACAAGAAAACAAACAAGCAAAAGCCAAAGCTTGAAGCTCTGAGACTCCTTGGAATCTTTGTGTGATTGTGTGATGTGTGTTTTCTAATGTGGATCAGCTTTTTTTCCCATTGCTACAAAAGGAGCGTTTGTACCCCAGAACATTCAATAGTACTCACAGACCAAGCTAAGGTATGATGTGGTTTGCCTCGTTTTGGTTTAAAACTTAAAACCTTTAAAACTTCCTAAATTGTGGCCATCACCATATCTGGTGGCAGCAAATTCCACAGTAACTTTATCCTGGTTAAAGAAGTCCATTGATGTATTCCATTGACACACATCCAAAGAGCATTTTCCCACTACAGTACTAAGCTAAAATGTTGTCCATCCATTGTTGAGCTAGCAGAAAGCTATACCAGCATGAAATTGATGGTCCCCATTGCCAATATCTGTTTGCTACTGGGTCTGTTTCCAGGCACTTCCAATCCAAAGTTTCCAGAACTTCCTCCATGGGAAGGAATGGGTGATAGAACCTCACAGAGTATGCATATATCACAAGATTGACTTTGGATAGCGTGGGGAAATGGGAAAATATTACTTCACCATCTTCACAACTAAGGGCAACTTAGACTCATGGGCTGGGGATGAGATGAAAACCATGTTAAGGGGCATGGCAGAAAAGACTAGACTGCTTGGCAGGAGCATCCATGTGGGACTCAGAAAAGGCAAGATGTGGCTGCAACCACATGATCAAAGACCTGTCCTTTTTCTACATGTGTTGCATGTCACACACATGAAAAAGGATGGGGGTTTGATTGCATAATTGTGGCTACTCAACACCATCTCCTCCCATGAATGCCTCTGCTGCCTGGGCAAGTTTCTGCTTGGGGAAAAACTCCTACCTTGCTGAATGTCCCCCCCTCCTCCTTTGCTAGAATCATCTTACCTGGACAGGAATCGAGGCTGTTTTAAAATCTGATCATATCATAGGGTGATTTTTCAAGGGAGGATGTTGTGACATTGGGAACTCCTCCCCATCGGCACCCGTCCAAAATGCTTTCTCTCCCATGGGCCAACTGGCTTTCCAATAGACTCCATGGAGAGAGATGGATGTAGCTGAATTTTGTTTTTGCTGCTAAGCAGTGGCTTTCCAAAATTTGTGACTAGGCACCTTTCCCAGTGCCAGAAGAAGATGGGGGTCAAACTTGCAATCTTTCACATGCAAAACACTGAGCTGCTGAAGGCTGTGATGGAAGTTGAGCTTTCATGCTGAGCTCAAGAGGGCAGAAAGAAGCCCAGAAAAGAAGGAAAAAGCAGAACAGGACAGGGAGAAAGTTGCAAAAGAAAGGGGAAGGGGAAAGGGGAAAAACACAGAAATATATGGAAACAGTTTGCAGCAGAGAGAAGGGAGCAAGGGGAGACACATGAGGACGGCTGATAAGGAAGTGAAAGACAGCAGTAAAGGGAAGCTCTGAAGCAGAAAAGGTGGGCAGCCTGCCAAGAAGAGGCTGAAGGAGAAGGGCAGGAGAGAGGCCAAGGCCAGCAAGAACAAAACAAATGAGTCGCCGGTTGCCGCGTACAAAGTTATAGAACAGCATTGGAGGAGAAATTCTGTTTCTTTTTCTTTTAACAGAAGAGTCGGTTTGCTCCAGGTTTGGAGACATTGTTTGTATTGTAAACCACTGAGAGGTTGGTTGGCAGTATAGGAAGATAAATCAACGCAAGAACAAAGAACGATGTCCCATTCTTTAGGGCCACAGTATTGGTTACCTTCGTAATGCTTGCTAATGCTCTTTAGCTAAGCTTTCATCAGCAGGAATGCGTCCGATCGAGAGTGCCTCTCATTGTGATGATCATGGATGGACCTTCCTAGCTTTCATACAAACATCAACATGCCTTTCTTTTCCACTTTGCAGGCATCAGTACCCATGGGAACACCTGCTAAGTGCTAATCGCCAAAGCATAATGAGTTGAATCACGGTTTATTGATTAAACTGCATTTGGATGGATTTGCAAGTATTGAGACTTAAATTATGGTTGACAACATAAACCAAGCCAACCATACTATGGATTAATGGGAAATATGAACTAAGCCCATCACTGCTTTCACTTTTCTCTCCCCCCCCCACCCCAGGGTCAGCTCTTCTGTTTGATAGAGTAAGGCAGCAGACAGCGGGAGAATAAAGTAGTGTCTCTATGAACTGCCAAGATGGAAGATGGGATGGAAGATGGTGTCCTATTCACTGGCCTATCTTGGTATGGAAGATGAAGAGGAGGGTGGATTATTTATTTATTTATTTATTTATTTATTTATTTATTTATTATCTCGCCTTTATTATTATTTTTATAAATAACTCAAGGCAGGGAACATACCTAATACTCCTTCCTCCTCCTGTTTTCCCCACAACAACAACCCTGTGAGGTAAGTTGGGCTGAGAGAGAAGGACTGGCCCAAGGTCACACAGCCGGCTTCCATGCCTAAGGCGGGACTAGAACTCTCAGTCTCCTGGTTTGCCATTGGCTCCTTCCTAGGGCTGAGAGAATGTGATTAGCCCACGGTCACCTAGCCGGCTTTCATGCCTAAGGTGGGACTAGAACTCACAGACTCCTGGTTTCTAGCCCGTTGCCTTCACCACTAGACCAAACTGAGACTACTTTTGCTAGTTGAGTACAAAATGTCTTAGAAATGTGTTTGTTACCTGGAAAGACATGCACATGTACTATTGATTAAGGGGTTATCTGAACCTTTTGGTAATTTATCTGCTAGCAAATAGTTGCCTGTATTAATCTTGGCAGTGGTGAATTGTAAAGAAATGGAGAGCTGACCTTGGCAAAGTTACATGGCAGTTTTTATTTATTTATTTATTTATCTATCAAATGTATATAGCTACCCATCTCCTGAAAGTGACATTAACGGGGAACTTACAGAAAAGTTTACATAGTTCTGAGATAGAAGGAAGTGTGAGAAATGAACTCAGAATACTCCTGACTTGATTTGGTTTAGAATAAGATGGGATAGTGAGAAACTTGGACAGACTTCCCAGATTCTGTTGTTGTTCTTTACTATACTAAAGAACATCCCTGGAAACCCTGCAGTTTCTGTTTCTTGACCTGGTCAACATTGAAGGGCTGACGTGAATAAAGTATTCCACACATTCAGTTCTGAAGGCTTCTTAGTGTGATTTACCCACTCCTAAAACCCCTTTTTAGGAGCTCCCAGTGTCTGAGCAGCAAATAAAGCTTGGAAACCAAGTTCCAACATCATTAGTAGAAATCTTGGGTCATGAGAAACTTTCCCCTTGAAAAAGAACCAGGATACTGGAATTGGATCTTCAACTCTTCAACTCTTCATTTAGGAAGCAGAACTCATGAGTAACTTTTCCTCTGCAAGA